>CM042476.1:66176083-66193583 GCA_023621385.1 Quercus gilva | reverse complement strand
TTCAACTACTTGTCACCCCAAACGGATGGACAAATTAAAGTAGTGAATAGAACTTTATCTACTTTGTTGTGTACTATAATTCATAAAAACTTGAAAAATTTGGAGGATTGTTTGTCATCCATTGAGTTTGCATATAATCAGAGTGTTCATTCTACTACTAATTTTTCATCATTTGAGATTGTTTATAGTTTTAATCCACTAACTCTAGATTTGCTACCTTCGCTAGTTAATGAAATGACTAATTTGGATAGTCAAAAGAAGGCTGAGATGGTGAAGAAACTTCATGAAAGTGTACAGCAACATGTAGAAAAGAAAAATGAGCAATATGCAACCAAAGCCAACAAGGGCCGTCGACAAGTCCTCTTTGAACCAGGTGATTAGGTTTAGGTGCATATGAGAAAGGAATGATTTCCAACCCGTAGGCGGTCCAAGATACATCCTAGAGGGGATGGTCCATTTCAAGTCCTTATGAGAATTAATGATAATGCATACAAGTTAGATCTTCTAGGTGAGCATAACATTAGTGCTACATTTAATGTTTCTGATCTTTCTCCTTTTGATGTAGGTGACGATTCGAGGATGAATCCTTTTGAAGAAAGGGGGAATGATGAGAATCAACAAGCATTAAAGGATCCATTGCATGTTTCAATTGGGCCAATTACTAGAACAAGATCCAAGAAGATCAAAGAAGCACTTAATAGGCTGATTCAAGAGATTTGGGATGATTCTAATACATGACATTCTAAACTTGGCCCAAAGGAAGATAAAGGCGTAATAAATTTAACCCAAACTATTGAGGGCTGATCTAGCTTAATTAGGCATTATTTATGGTATAGATTAATGGTTGATTGATTTTCCAGCTCCATACCAATTAATAGATATTTTTCATGTTCTGGAGCTGTTAATTTCAAAACAAATCCACCTTAATTTTAAACTTCTATTATTTAGAACGTTTTTTTAGCTATTTTCTTATTTTGGAAATGCTATTTCAGACCAAATCAACTTTAATTTAGGCTTTTATTATTTAATATGTTTTTTTTTATAAATATTTTTCCTTTTTTTAGTCATGTCTTATAAATAGCATGCACTCATTGTAATTGAGGATTATTGAATAAAAATTAGAAAAAATGTGAGATTTTGCTTCTTCTTTTGGTTCTTTAAGAACTTTAGACTTATCAAGGATTTTTCTTTGTGACGTTCAAATTTTATACATTCGATTCGTGATTCTGTTATAATCATTAGGTCGAGGTCCATTACTTATACCTTTGGTTTGCATTTCATTTATAAACGTTGGGTTGAGATTTTTATTAAAATCTGAATTTTAGCTTTCTTGGGAAAATATTTCAATATTATTTGTTGGGTCTTAAAGCGTGTCAATTGAGGTTCGCATAATTACCTCTATGTAGTATAACATTTCGCAAGTGCTCCGATAGCGAAATTTGCTGATGTATTTACTTGGGACCATGTTTTGTTCTAACAATGAGGATTTCCATCATCATCATTTTTAAAAAAAATTGGACCAGCCATCTTGAAATATTTTTTAGTTTATGGGAGCCAAATAATCAAAATGTCACAGAGGGAGAGCGATAGTGGAGCAATGCTGGTGCCATTGATGATTTTGTTTTGGGGATTTAGGGTTTCACAGGTTTTGATTGGAGGGAGAGAGAGAAGGAGGTAAAAATAAAGAACGAAGTTTTATTTTTTAATTGATTGGTAAAAGGGGGGTTTTGGTCTTTTAACTTTGTGCCACTTAAGTAATACACATATGCGAGTCATGTGCATGAGATTTCCTTCTAACACAATAGTAAAATTAATATTAGGGTGCAAAATGTAATAAGAGTCATAGTTTAGAGTACAAAACGTGCATTTGAATGGTTTAGGATGCAAAGTGTAATCTGTTGTATAGTTTAAAGTGATAAAGTGTAATTTCTCCCAAATTTTAGTTCTTTAAATTGAAAACACAAACACCATAATATTTCTACAACACAATTTTGATAAGTAAATATGATCATACAATAAAATGTAAAAAGTTAATCCCTTTTAATTGTTTGATTAAATAGAATGATATGCAACATTACATACTCTAATTGCTCCAAATTTTGAGTGGTCACAATGAAAACGTCTCTACCCTCTACTTGTTAAAGTATTAGTTTAGTCCATTAAAACTTAGTACATTTTAGCTTCTTCCTCTCATTCACACGGAGGGTTGTTCATCAAGTGTGTCATGTTTTTCAACTGATATAGGTTTTCTCATTGCATATATGCTGGTGATTCTAAGTATTGCAGATATTTTGCTCTTTGTTGTGTGGATCATCATTTGTTCAAGTTTTCCCACAGAGGTTTCCACTGCTGCTTCGAAGAATAGATATTGGATATTGGAATAGGGTGAAAGATGACATGGTGCAGCAAGTCCATTAGAAAATTTTCCTTTCAACTGAATCTTTCAATTTCCTCCCACTTTACTAATTTTTATTTAAAAAAAAAATAAATAAAAAAAAAAAAAACCATCCAATATCCACTATGTGACCACTTTGTGTTACCACTCCAATCCCCTCAACCATCACCATTGAAACCCAAAATTACACATCAACGAGTGAGAGATGTAGGATGTGGCAACTTAAACTTCTTTAAAAACTAATATATTTGTGGAAAATTTTAAATGAACTCACCGTAAGGGTTGAATTACAGAGAAGACATTTGCTTGTTGATACACCTTGTTCTTTGTGCAATGCTATTGATGAAACCGTGCATCATCTATTCATGTTTTGTAGCCTGACTCGAGCTGTGTAGTTAGGACAGAGCTTAACAGAAGAATTGAGTCTTTTGAACTAAAGTCAATTATTAAAGCTGGTTGGAATGAGATTTGAGCATTCCTGACAACTGGTCAGATTTGTCTGTAAATCACAATTTACAGGCAAAAACAGCATATGAAGCTGTTATGCTTATGGTAGTAAATGATGTTCAGTTTGTTAAATAGCAGTAAACACCTGCTGTACAAATTCACAGAGATATGGGGATTAAGGCAAAATACAACCATTGACAGGAGCAAGTTTGAGGAGGTACACCAAACATGGCAAGGTAAAAAATGGCAGGTTTTGATAGAAGCTGGGGCACTAGTAAATTAAAGTGGAAGGGCTCTTGCTTTATTTGTAAAGACTGAAAACAGGATCTTAGCAGGCTTTTGTAACTAATGACTTTTTCTAAAACTTAAAACTGTATGTCTTGCTTTGAGAGAAGCACTGTATTTGATGCATAAGGGAATAACAATGGTGACGATTCTTTTCAGTAAAAATGTAAAATGATGGTTTGTAACTTGTGCCCAGGAGGGTGAAAGAATGAATGGGCCATAGAAGCTGTGTCCGCTGATCTAGAGTTGCTCATGAGATCCTTCACTGATTTTTGTATAATGAGGATTGATGCTAGAGTTCTAAACGCCCTCTAAGGCTTGTTTACGTAAAGTTAAACAACAACATCATCATCAACAACATGGTGGTTAATTTAACGACTTGAGAAACCTTTTTTTTCTTGAGAAATCTTTTGCCATAACCATATTACACAATTTCAGTTCCTCACTATTTTTTGGGGGTGGGGGTTCCTAATTCCTTACACATTTCAAAGCACACCATTGGAGATCTCACAATATCACAAATGCACAACAGATAACTTGGATGCTTAACCACAGCAAGAACCACATGCGGGTAAGGAACCTGGTGGTATAGAAATGCATCTTTATTAGAAAAATGAGTGTGAAAAAAATGTTGAAAAAATAAAGTTGGATTCTCTTTTTTAATGAGTGAGTTTTGGCTCCCAAGGGAAGATTCAAACTAGTGATCTCTTCTTCATAAGACATGGTATCAAGACGTTTGTGCTATCCCTTGATTTTTTTTAAAATAAAATAAAGTTAATAATCAAAATAAATAAGGTGGGCAAAATTAACTTACTATGGTCCCCTCGAACACTGTCAAGTCCACGAACATTGTCTAATCCACGGGGCGGCCCACGTGGACCACTGCCAGATGGTCCACCTCCTGGGCCCCCTGGGCCACCACCATCCCATTTCTTGCCACCACCGGAGCCTTTCCTGTAAGCATCTGACTTCTCCATCTGAGGCATGTAAGCATTAAAAACATAAATTTTTCTAATAGATTAAAGACCAATTTGATAATTCAAAGCTAGTACATATATAGTAGAGAAGAAGAGGAAGTATAAGAATTACCGATAACATAGTAGTAAAAAACACGCCTATGTAGTTAAGAATGGCCCAGAAGAAGTCGGTGATTGTCCTGAGCTTCCAGATTGATCGCTTGGATTTCACAACACCTGAACAAGTGTGTGTGCCAAATCTTGGTTAAATCTTTCTCATGGTAATAATAAAGAGGAACGAATACATCTACAGTCTTTTCTTTTGGCCTCAACAGGAATTGAGTTTATATTATCAAAAATTAAACTAGAGCAAGACATGTCAAATTTGGTGACACCAGAGGCATATTCAACCCACAAACTATTCAATCAACCATGACACCAAATCACAAAAGCGTATAACAATATGCAACAAAAGTTGGTAATTTCAGTCTAACATTACATTGCAGAACACATTTTAGTGATTTCAGCATCCCAATGATCAACTTTTGTAACAGAATAGGTTAAACTGCCCATTGTGACAACATAAAGTAGAGCAGTGGTAGAGAGTTGCATTGGCAAAAGCACACTCAAAATGGCAAGCCTTGAGCACTTTTTGCACCTAAAGCAAAGCACCTATGGAAGAGCACACTTATTGCGCATTTTTAATACGTGCAAAAAAAGCAAGACTTTTTTTATTTTTATTTTATTTATCTAATGCCATTTGTATGGGCTCCTGATTTGTCATACAAAGACCAATCATATGGTGTGATACAATAGACAAGGCCACCCCTCAATCCTCATTACAAATTCTAGAAGACATTAAAAATATCTAAGGGACCACATAGAGTGGCTGACTGGGAGTGCTAGAGCTGCTGGAGTTGAAGAAGAAAGATTCAACATGAGATCAAGTTCTAGTTCACAGCATAATCTTATTCAAGGAGAGTGAGGCTATTATGATGATGATGATTATGTTGACAATGAATTTGGTCTTATACTTAATGAGGATGATGATTATATACTTTAGGTTTGCATTTCATAGCTTATGTTAGGCACAGAAGTCACAATTGCCATTCTAGTACTATTTGGTCTTTACCTATTGGGCATTTTTATTTATTTTTTATTTTTTAATTCAACCTTGAACTTAATTTTGATGATGGCTGTATATATTTTGCAAAGTATAGGAAAACTATGTAAAATGTTGTTTTTGAACTTTATATCATTAGCTGTTCACCTGATTGTCAGATGACATTTATCAAATAATATTACTACCTCCATCCCACATCGTTGGTTCAGTTTAGAAAATTCAACTTTTTTAAGAAAACATCATTTAATGAGTTGTCTTTAGGTTAAAAATGTATCAATTTCCAAAACTACCCTCATTAATTTAAATTTTAGTGAAAGAATGGATTGCTATTTTATATAAAGTAAAGGGTAAGTTTGAAAATTAATTTGTTGACTTTTCAAAGAAGACTACATTTTGACACATCCCAAAATGGAATAAAGGACCAAACAATTTGAGATGGTTGGAGTAAAAATGAACTTCATCAAGGACCAATGACAACGAAAAAAATGGATTCTAAAACACTTGGAGAGGAAAAACCAATCCATATATATAATTTAATAAAAAATATACATCAATATCATTTTTTTTTTTTTAATAATTCAAAAAACCAAAACATCAATATCACTATTCTAAAAATAGCATTTAATCTATGTCACATCACACTCACCACCTGCTTCACTCCATTCTGAAAGTATCAAAATATAGGCAACTATTAAAAGTTCTAATCAATCATCATAAGCATCCTTGAATCATTGTGCAACACAAATGATGAGATAGAAATATATTAAGATACTTAAGAGTCATGGATCACAAATTTAATTAGTTAAAAAGACATAGGAAAAAGTTTGCAGACTAAATATACAAACATAATTTTGTTAACTACTATTTAGATTGGAAATTACACACAAAACAGGAAACAGAAGAACATATGAAGGAAGCTAGCTATAACTACTCAAACAACACAACTGAAACAAAGATGTTTACTTTTTCTCAATTAGAAACATTGTTAAAAAGACTGGATCATTGGACCTTTTCCTTTTTTTTCTCAATTAGCAGACATTGTTAAAGCTACTCGATCATTGGTCCTTGTCCAAAACACCTTGAACATTCAAGAATTCTCAAGAAGAAGATTTTAAGCTTAAATCTAAATAGAAAATAAAAAACTAAAGTAGAATTAATATGAAAATTAAAATATAGGTCTTTCTTAACTAATGAATAGTATGTGTCGTAGAGTGGGTGAATCAGTGGATAATTTTTTACTGCATTGCGATGTTGCCAATGCTTTGTGGAGGGATGTGCTTCAGATTTTTGGGATCCAATGGGTCATGCCTGAGTTGGTAATGAGCTTATTATTTTGTTGGAGGAATTGGTTTGGGAAGCATGGTTTGGATATTTGAAACTATATTCCAGGCTACTTGATGGGATTGCTTGGAGAGAACAAAATTGTTGTTTGTTTGAGAACACTGAAAGCTCCTTGGATCGTTAAAAATATGTGCTTCAAAGCACTCTTTTTGATTGGTCAAGGAGCTGGGGTTTCACTGATTTTACATCCACTATTGAGTTTTTAGCTTCTCTTAGACCTCCTATATGATTTTTTTGTACTCTCAGTTCCTTTGTGTTCATCATCATGAACTAACAAAGATTCTATTTGATATGATTAATGAAATTGCACCTATTACTTATCATTAAAAAAAATTACTGAATAATCAGAATTAAGAACAAAGATACAAGCTGAGGCCAAAAAAGGAACCAGTTCAATAAAGTTTGCAAATCTCAACAGTAAGGTTGAAGAAGAGAAAAATAATTGAAATTTAACTAAAAAAGATATTTCTCTTTCTCTAGTGCGTACAGTGAAGGACTCTTGAGAAACACTCAGAAACTTCTATTGAAAATGGTCAGTCACACGCATGGAAAAAGGAGACCCAGAAGGGGAAAAAGAGGGAGAGAGAAAGAGAGAGATGAAAAACAGAGAGAAATAAAATCAAATTCCACATGCCTCTCCAATACCCCCAACAAATAAATAGAAAGCCATGGCAAAAAAGAACCACCGTTGGTTTGTGAATGATCAGTTGGTCATTTCTGAACTCAGCTCAATTGCTCATATAGAGATGTGCCTAAACTAGATTCCAGGTCATTATAACTTAATTTAATCAATACAAGAATTAACTAATACCTAATTTTCTGAGCTTGATTTTGGCTCAAATCAGCCCAAAATCAACCTGATTCATCAAATTTCCCATCTTTAAATCACAAAAATGCAAGAATATCACACGCAACGAAACAAATCCCAAATTGCAAACACCACTTGTTAGAACATATCATCAACTAAATAAATCCTGGCACAAGTTCTTCAAAATCAAGTTGCAGCTCATTTCATTGCATGCCAATTCATGTCAGCTCATCAGCAAGCCCAGAAATAAAGATACCAAATAATCAAAATTATAAGAGTGAGGTTGGATTTTTTTTTTTTAATAATAAATTCAATCTGTTATGCATAATTCTTGGGTTAGTGGTGAAAAAAATCATAATTTTTTTTCCAGTATAGAAAAAATTTATTCAAAGCAAAACCATGTCAAAGTTAAGTCGGAAAATTTTTCCCATGGATCCTGAGCTACAGATTAAAATTCAAAATAGTTGCATATATGCAAAAGGGTCCTATCAAACTTTGTAATTAATTATATATATATATATATATATGTGTGTGTGTGTTTAATAATTACAAAAAACAAATCTGAGAACAGAGGAACAAAGACATTGGGCGATCCAAACGAGTCAATTCATCAAAAGGCATAATTATTCACAGCAAAACCGAATAATAAAAAGCCCTAATTTCAATATTTCAAACAAGTAAATTAACGACCAAAAAAGCAAATAATAGTTTCTCAAAGCAATCAGATTTATGAATTAAGCACGAATTAATCAAAGAAAAAGAGAGAATGTGAACAAACCTCGTTCGATGTAAGCCATGAGAGAGAGAAATTCTAGTCTTCGCCAAAGTCCGTATAAAGATGAATTTGATTTGTGATAGAGAGAGAGTTGCGGTGCATATAAGTACGCGTAACGCTCGCGTATAAACCATTTCATTCTCTTACCCAAATTTTGTATGTTTCTTGTAATTTATTATTTAATTGGGCTAGCTTGATAGTTCTTTCTAATTAAACTTTAGTACGTGACTTGAAGTGAGATTTAAAGGAAATAAATAAGAAACTAGCTTTAATGGACCTTGAACTTTTCTATCAATTCTTAACAAGTCCAAAATTACCATTAATTATATTTAATACCATTATATAAATATAGAGTAATACTATAAATACAAACTATTTTACAATATTTTTACAAAATATTGATGTGGCCAACTCTTATTAGTTTTTATTTAGACCCACCATTAATATCACTTTTTCATTTACCAATAATCACTCACCACATCAATAGTTTGTAAAAAAATTTGTAAAATAGTTTGTATCTATAGCATTATTCATAAATATAATTGCATTCTAGACTTTATTAATAAATTATATCCCAAAACTTTATTGCACATGCAACCCCTTCATAAAATATTCGCAGTAATACAAAGTAATGAATATAGACTGTCACTTTAAAGATTACTACATCTTAATCTTTGAGTATCCGGTTTAATCTTTTAAGTTATTCATCATATATTTATGAAATCTAATTTCATAAATATATATTTTAGTAACTTCGTACTAAAATGGTTAGGCCTAAAACTCTGAATAACCAAACTCATTAAACTTATCTTAAAGGAATATTTTATATATCCATTTAGAGATTATGAATTTCATATTGAGAATATATGTTCCATCAACACTAAATGTGGTTGCCCAATATACTGAGGTTATGATCGTGACTTTAAATCTCACTCCTGATATATCAAAGAAACCTACACTTTATAATCAAGTCTATTATTCTCTCAGAATTAAGAGTTGATGTAAATAGAAGTCGTGAGATTTATTATTCATTTGATAGTCGTTAGGAGAATAATAAATTTCACAACGGTCCAATTCAATATGTCTTATCTTTTAAAATATATCAACTAGAAGTCTCCACTTCTATGATCAAGACAAATCATCTTAGTTGATATGTTATAATCTTCGTAGATGAAATGTCCAATTTTATCACCGACTACAACTAAAATTATGAGTTTACAAAGAACTTGTGATTTACATCTTCTGTGACTAAATCACATAAACCACATACTATGCATCTCATGGACTAAATGAAAATGTCTAAATATTCATGTTACCATTATTTTAACTAATAAAAAAACAACTTTATTAATTACAACATTAAGTCATACATAGTGTCCTATATAATGTCATACATAACATCATACAATAGGATTTAAGGGCATTAATCTTAACAATCTCCCATTTGCCATAAAGATTATTGTGCACTAATCTAATTCCCATTCCCTCTAAATGTGACTCAAAGGTCCTTTGTGGCAAGGCTTTGGTAAAGGGATCTGCTAGATTATTTGCACTTTCAGTCTTTGCTACTACTACATCTCCTCGAGCAAAAATATCTCGTATGATGTGGTACTTTCTTGTGGAGCCATAAGTTGGAGGAGTGTTTTCCTTTCTTGTGATTCCTTGGATTTTTGGATTATGCAACCGCTCCACTATTGTCGCAAAACAATGTGACAGGAACTTACTTCATTTTCACAACACCAAGATCAGAAAGGAATTTCTTAAGCCAAACAGCTTTCTTTGCCGCTTTACAAGTAGCAATATATTCAGCTTCTATGGTGGAGTCAGTAATACAAGATTGCTTAACACTCCTCCAACTTATGGCTCCACCTTCTAAGGTGAATACACAACCTAAAGTAGACTTTCTAAAATCAAGATTTGATTGAAAATCTGATTCTGTATAACCAATAGGAATCAAATCCTCACACCAGTAAACAAGCATATAATCTCTCGTTCTCCGTAGGTACTTAAGAATATGCTTTACAACTTGCCAATGTTATGGTCCAGGGTATGATTAATATCGCTGACAATGCCAACTGAATAGCAGATATCTGGTTTAGTACAAAGCATGGCATACATAAGACTTCCCATTGCAGAAGTATAATGAACTTGTCTCATCATATTTTCTTCCTAAGAGTCTTAGGCCTTTGGTAATCAGATAGAGAAACTCCATGTCTGAAATGAAGTAATCCTTTCTTAGAGTTTTGCATGTTAAACCATTCTAGAACCTTATTTATATACCCAACTTATGACAAGCCTAACATTTTATTCTTGCGATCTCGCCAAAGCTTAATCTCTAGAATAAAGTTAGCCTCACCCAAGTCCTTCATATCAAATTGGCTTGACAACCAAACCTTTACTGATGACATTTTCCCTACATCATTTCCAATGAGTAGAATATCATCAACATAAAGCACTAGGAACATTACTACTTTATCTCGATGTCTTTTGTACACACATGATTCATCAAGATTTTGTTTAAAACCAAATGACTTGATTTCTTGATCAAATATGATGTTTCATGACCTATATGCTTGCTTAAGTCCGTAAATGGACATTTTCAACTTGCATACCATATGCTCTTGGTTCTTTATTATGAAACCTTCCAGTTGCATCATATAGATTTCTTCTTCAAGATTGCCATTTAGAAATACAATCTTGACATCCATTTGCCAAATCTCATAATCATAATGAGCAGCAATGGATAAGCGAATTTTGATAGATTTAAGTATTACTACTGGTGAAAAGGTTTCTTTATAATCAATACCTTCTTTTTGTATATACCCTTTTGCCACTAACCTTGCTTTAAAAGTTTCAACCTTTCCATCTATCCATCTCTTCCTCTTGTAAACCCATTTGCATTCAACAGGTTTAATGCCTTTAGGTGCCTTTACAAGATCCCAAACTTAATTGGAATACATTGAATCTAATTCAGATTTCATAGCTTTGACCCAATGATGTGCATCTATATCATTCATTGCCTCTTCATAAGTGTAAGGATCATATTCGGCCTCTTCTGAGATAGCTTTATAAGTTTCTCCCAGACCTATAAATCTTATAGGTGGCCTTATAACCCTCCCACTATGTCGAGGCACCTGTGTACTAAACATCTCATGAGCAGTATCTTGTTGTGTATCTAATATAGCCACATCATCCCTAGTTTCATCCAGAGGTTGTTCAATTATAGGTTCATCTAATTCAGCTAAGACAACTTTACTTCTAGGATTAAAATTATTCACATAATCATCTTCTAAAAATTTTGCATTGGTGCTAACAAACACTTTGTTATCTTTATGATTATAGAATAAATATGCATACTTTTGTTTTAGCTTCCAACTTATCAGACTTCCCTTTCAGCACATGTGCTGGACATCCCCAAATGTGGAGATATTTCATACTAAGCTTGCGCTCACTTTACAATTCCTTAGGTGTGTTAGGAACAGATTTTGATGGAACTAAATTTAAAATATACATTGTAGTTTTTAGTGCATACCCCTAAAAGGAAATTGTTAAAGTTGAATAACTCATCATGGACCTAACCATTTCTAAAAGAGTCCTACTCCTTTTTTTTGCTACACCATTTTGTTGGGGAGTTCCAGGTGTAGTCAATTAGGATACAATCCCATTTTGAATTAGGTAATCCTTGAAATCCCTAAAAAAGTATTCACCACCATGATAAAATCGAATGGCCTTTATATGTTTACCCAATTAATTCTCAACTTCAACCCTAAACTTTTTGAACTTTTCAAAGGCTTCGGACTTTTGTCTCATTAGGTACACATAACCATATCTTGAGTAATCATCGGAAAAAGTGATGAAGTACTCATAACCTCCTCTTACTTGGGTTGACATAGGACCACATACATCCGTATGAACTAATTGAAGCAACTCTTGGGCTTTTCTACATTTTGCATTAAAAGGTAGTTTGGTCATTTTGCCTTCCAAACAAGATTTATAAACTGGAAATTCGTCAAAGTCCAATGGCTCTAAGAAACCATCTTTGATTAGTCTTTGAATTCTGTTTGAATTAATATGACCCATACGCAAGTGCCAAATATATGCATCATTAGTAGAAGGAAACTTTCTCTTTAATGATTTCACATGTGAATTATTTTCTAATTCAAAATTACATAATTCATGCTTATCAAGAGTTAAAATATAAAGACTATCAACAATATTGCTAGAACAGATAAATATTTTACCCTTCTTTATTACAACATTGTCTTTCAGGATAACACAATATCTATGTTTACCTAAATAAGTTATAGAAATTAAATTCCTACGAACATTAGGTACATACAAATAGTCTTCCAATATTAAAACCCTATATTCAAATCATAAATTAAACACTCCAACAGTTACAACTGGAATCTTGCTTTCATCAGTCAAAGTAAGAAACAATTTCCCTTTACTTAGATTTCTGGTCTCCTAAAACCCCTGCAAAGAATTGCATATATGATTAGTATAACCTGAATCCACACAATAGGAATCCGTGGGATTTTGTACTAAACATATTTCAAGAATGAATGTACTTTTCATACCCTTATTATTGGTAGCTCTAAATTTTGGACAATTCCTCTTCCAATGTCCTTTCTCTCCACAATGGAAATACTTTCCTTTGGTTTTCTTTCCTTTGTTGGCAACTCCTAAGGCAATTTTTTTATCATCTTGCTTGGTGAAGTCCTTCTTCTTCTTCTTCTTACCCTTGCCTTTCAATTTAGGTTGAGAAGTAGAAGCTTCAGCCATATTGGCATCAACACTAGATGTACCAAGAATGCCTTCCGCCGCCACCAATCATTGATTAATTCAAACAATGAATACATCTTTTTGTTTTATATTATAATTAAGTCTGAATTCCTTGAATGATTCTGGTAGTGAATGGAGTATCATATCCACTGGGATTCTCCATCAATATCGGCACCTAAAACTTAAAATGTATTCAGATTAGAGATCATCTTAAGACAATGCTCCCTTACTGAAGTGCCATCAGTCATTTTGGTATTATAGATTTGTCTCATAGTTTCTTGCCTTGCAGAACGGCCTTACTCACCAAACATCTCCTTCAGACTTAACATTATGTCCGAAGTTAGTTTTACATCTTGCATTTGATGTTGTAGAACATTTGAGATAGGTGCTAGGATATAGCACTTGGCCATCTCATTAGATTTCTACCAACAATCATATTGCTATTTTTCCCCAGGAAGAGCATCTATTGAGGGAGAGTTAGGATATGGTTAAGTAAGCACATACTTGTGTTTTTCAACAATGAAAATATCCAAATTTCTTTTCCAATCAACATAATTGGATTCAGTCAGTTTTTTTTATTTATTAAGAATAACAAGTGGGCTAAATAATGCCATGATTAAATCTGAAAACAATAAATAAGAATATAATAAGTAAACTAGCCATTATCAATTTAGCATATAAAAATATATTATGGAACCTTAATAAAACCATAATATAATAATATGCAATGACAATTCAATCCATGTCTATAATTCCTTGGTAGCAAGTATATTATAAACACCATAATTGATTAAGAACTATTCTCATTATTAGTGCTATCATGATAACTCTTATCAAACACTAATAATATGCCGTATTACCTTTATCCTCTAAGTAATAATGACATAGCTCCTTTAGGAGGTTAACATTACACTTAGTCTGGTGTACACCTTTATCTAGAATCATGTGTAGCCACATTTCATCTCCCTTATATTGTTTAAACTTGTAGTACCATGAAACAAAACACCCTCCCTTGCGATTGCAAGGCATATATGCCAAGATAAGGTGCTTGTCCAAACTACTTTAAATGCGTAAGTTCTATCCTGTAGTACTATGAAATAAACACCCTCCTTTGGGATCGCGATGCATAAACGGCAAGACGAGGTGCTTACTCATACTACTATGAACTAATAATGGAGGCCGTGAGATCCAACTTTTCTATCTCTCTCCCACTAGATGTTTTAAATTAAAGGTTTTTAATTAGTAAACATGCATAATCTCATTACACATAGCCTTGCACTTTATCCATGTGAAAACACTTAAAAAAATTTCTAAATTCTCAGATTTCGATCGATCGAATGTATATCTCAATTGGTCGAAAAAATTAATAAATTTGTACTTGACAATTTGCCTGGCTTGATTAATACTCGATCACTTCTCGATCGATCGAAAAAGAACATTCGATCAATCGACTAGCAATTGAATATCAATCGAATCAAACAAATTGGCCACTGTTTCATTCGGTCGATCAAAAGTAATTTTCGATCGATTGAATCTCGTGAAACTCAAATTTTCTAGAATTTTTCTAAAGTCATTTTTAACGGTTTTTCATGAACAAACAACCATCATATGAACATGATAGACAGAGATTGATATCAAAACTGAATTCCATTGATGCTATAGCCTTAAAGTTCAATTTAACATACTTAATATCAAACTTAAACAACATCATAACATCAATATCAGTTTTCATCAAACAATAATTTCAACTACCATGCAGAAAATTAAATGTATAATCTTCTAACAACATGAAATTTCTACCTCTAATTCCAAAATTCACAAAACATGTTATACAAATTCGAAATTGAAAACCGCTTTGATACCAATTGTTGAAAAAATACATGTTTGTATCGCATACAAAATATACGCAACGGAAAATTAACGGATCTACTTCATTCATAATTGATAACATGTACTATGTAAATTTCAGAATATAAGAACAAAAGAGTGTACCTTGGTGCTGTGAAGTTCAAAACAAAAGATTAGAAGTACTCGGGAACATTTTTTATCTTTACTTCAATTTCACTTGTGCCCAAGAAGTGTGGTCTCTCAATCAGTTTATATGTGTATGTTCAAGGGAGAATAAGAGAGTGTCCAACACTCACATACAAACTATTTCATTCTTTTACAACATTCTATATGTTTCTCTCTTTATAACTGATTATCTAATTGGGCTAGTCTCTTGGGTCATTCCAATTGGGCTTTAGTATGTGGCTTGGAGTGAGACCAAAAAGGACCAAATAAAATACTAGCTCCAATGGGCCTTGGGCTTTTCTATCAACTCTTGACAAGTCCAAAGTTACCATTAATTATATTTAATACCACTATATAAATAAAATTACACTCTAGACCTTATTAAATTATATTCCAAGACTTTATTGTACATGCAACACCTTCATAAAATATTCATAGTAATACAAAGTCATGAATATAGACTGTCACTTTGAAGATTACTGCATCTTAATCCTTGAGTACCTGTTTAATCCTTTAAGTTATTCATCATATATTTATAAAATCCAATTTCATATGTTCCATCAACACAAAATGTGGCTGCCCAATATACTGAAGTTTTGATCGTGACTTTAGATCTCACTCCTTATCAAAGCAACCTACACTTCATAATCAAGTCCATTATTCTCTCAGGATTAAGAGTTTATGTGAATAGAAGTCATAAGATTTATTATTCATTTGACAGTTGTTAGGAGAATAATAAATCTCATAGCGGTTCAGTTCAATATGTCTTAACTTTTAAAACATATCAACATATCAACTAGAAGTCTCCATTTCTATGATCAAGACAAATCATCTTAGTTGATATGTTATAGCTTTCGCAAATGAAATGTCTAATTTCATCACTAACTACGAACTAAAATTCTGAGTTTACAAAGAACTTATAATTTATATCTTCTGTGACTAAATCACATAAATTATATACTATGCATTTTATGGACTAAATGATAATGTCCAAATATTCATGCTACCATTATTTTAGATAATAATAAAACAACTTTTTTAATTACAACATTAAGTCATACATAGTGTCATATATAATGTCATACATAGCATCATATAATAGGATTTAAGGACACTAATCCTAACAGTTAGTCTTTATGATGACTAGTTTGGATTACGCATTCTCTCAGTTTTAATTGGCTACCGCAAAAGTCCATTCTAATGCAAAAGGTCTATGTGTCATTTTTTATGTGGCCTATTCTTACATGCTATTCATGTTTTAAGAATTTTTTTTTTTATAATAATATGGGAAAAAAAATTCTGTATCGGTAAGAATTCGAATAAATTCTTTAGGCAGAGAGACAACGTGCCAAATTACCATATGCATCTTTTTCTTATATTGATCCCCATAAGAAGTCTCTCATTATTTTATCTACTACATCACAAACCTTGGTAGGAAGAGCATGGCATTGCATATAATACTCTGCTATGGGAGGACTGGGACTCTACAATGTGAAGCACAAAAACCAAGCTATTCTTACTAAACTATGTTGGAGGTTGGCTAGTGAACAGGAATCCCCTCGGGTGAGGATGTTGGCTATAAAATATCTATCTCCAAGAAGAATACCTGAAGAAGGGAGGAAGCTACCTTGCTCAAGTATTTGGATTGCTTGTAAAAAGGGAGGCCCAATATATATCAAAGGTTTAAAATGGTCAGTGAAGAATGGTGAATCAATCAAGTTATGGAAGGATTTTTGGCTCCTAATGACATTCTATGAAACCTTAACTCGAGAAGAAGATTGTCGAGGGGCCGTGTTGTCTGCTGGAAGGGTGACCTTGCTAAACCGGGTTTATATGGGGAGTTGCATCCAAAACTTGACATTGGGCCATATAGTCCAATGGCTTCCGGTGTATTTTTAAGCCTACAAAATGAGTAAAGCCCAAAGTCTCAGAAAAATGATAATGGTTGAAATAATAAATAATATGTGTTTGATATAATAGTTTTGATTAATAATTGTAATAGTAACAAACCCCAACGTTCATAAGTGAAATGCGAACCATAGGAATAAATAACAAACCCCAACCCAATGATTATAATCACGAACCGAAGGTATAAAATTTGAATGTCATAAGGAAGAATCCTTGATAAATTCATAGTTCTTGAAGAAGCAAAACCTCCCTTTTTATCAAAAACCACAAAAACCGAATCCCTACCTTTCCTTAACATAGGCAAGCCTAAAACAAAATCCATAGAAATATTGACTCAAGGTGCACTAGGTACGAGTAGAGGAGTGTATAATCTATGTGGTAAGACTCTAGATTTGGCTTCCTTATAGGTAATGCATTTAGCACAAACTCTCTCCACATCACGTTTCATCTTTGGCCAAAAAATATGTTCATGTAACACGTCTAAAGTCTTCCTTACACCAAAATGACTCATTAAACCACCTCCATGTGCTTCACGCACAAGCAACTCATGCATAGAACAGTTAGGCACACAAAGTCTATTCTCTCTAAACAAGTACCCATCTAGTCTATAGAATTTACCAAATACTGCCTTCTCACACGCTCCATACACACTAGCAAAATCATC
>CM042476.1:65668583-66173583 GCA_023621385.1 Quercus gilva | reverse complement strand
TCAAAAACCTCACGATGGTAACTTCTCTATCCTCCTCTATGTTAGCATGAATCATGGAATTCTCCATCTCCTTGTGGTAGTTATCCACACTCCTATAGCCTTGAGTAAGACTCTATGATTTTTGATATAAGTCCCTATAATAGTGACTAGGGACAAACCACCTCTTCATGTTGGCTTTTATTTCCTCTCAAGTCTCAATAGGCCTCTCATGATTTCTCCTTCCATTCATCACAAATTGATCCCACCATATAATAGTATAGTCAATAAACTTAATGACAGTGAGTTTTACCATTTTTCTCCTTGGAGTAGTTGTGGCACTCAAAAATCAACTCCACCTTTTTCTCCCATTCCAAGTACGCTTTAGGATCGTTTTTCCCTTGGAATGATGGTATCTTCGTTTTGATGTTTCCTAAGTTTGTGTCAGTCCCATCCAGCCATCTTAGATCTCTTCGGAAACCTCTACCACGCCTTTCTCCCCTTGGCTTAAACCTGCCCTCATGGTTCAATGAAGCTTAATCCTCTTCATCTTCGAACTCATCCTTGTGGTCGTCATCAGAATTATCCATGCGTGCAAGCCTTTCTTGCCTTCTAGCATTAGAGGCTCTTTAGGGGCGCTCCTCATGCAAAGTAGCAATAACAGCGTATTGCCTATCCATTTGATCCCGAATCTCATCAAAATCACGTTCATGTGCTCAAACTGTTGTTGCATAGCCTGCAACATGAAGGACGACTCCTCCCCTCCTTCCCTATTTGATGTTTTGTCCCTGGAAGACATACTTTTGAAACTACAAAAAAATGTTAGAAATAATTCCTAACAACACTCCCTCATGTGTTTGCACTCAAATTATGTCACTCACACTCGTGTTTCACTCTTAAATGGACTTTTTCCTGATATTAGTCTCACACTCTCTTGCTTTTTTCCACTTGTAGCTTCCCCTTTTCAGTTCTTCATTAAACTAATAAACATGATCAAGGAATTCAACTTGTAGTATTTAAACTAATACTGACAGCAAGAAAATATTACAGAAACAATAAATCAAAAGAAGAGGACAGAAGAAGACAATATTTTGGTCTGAGACAACTGAAACTACAAACAAATTTTTTTTTTTTTTTTTCTGTTTTCTATTTCTTTTCTAAAGTCTCTTCTTTTTTTTTTTCACATTTTTTTTTGAGCTTGGTGCACGATTTTTATTGGTGCACATCCCAAAATAAGAACAAGAAATAAAGAACACAGATGAACACAAGATAGGATGATAATAAGAAACAAAAGATAAAGGGATAGTAAAACTGATTTTAGAACCTATGCTTTGATACCAAATGATGCGAACCTCAATCGACACACTTTGAAACCCAACAAATAATTTTGGAATACTTGCCTAAGAATGCTAAAGTTCAGATTTTGATAGAAACCATGACCCAACATTCATAAGTGAAATGTGAACCAAAGGTATAAGTAACAGACCCCAACCTAATGATTATAACTAAATCACGAACCGAATGTATAAAATTTGAATGCCACAAGGAAGAATCCCTGATAAGTTCATAGTTCTTAAAGAACCAAAAGAAGAAGCAAAACCTCACTTTTTTTTTTTTTAATTCAATAAATCCTTTATTACAATGAGTGCATGCTATTTATAAGACATGACTAAAAATAGGAAAAAAAAATGTACTAAATAATAAAAGCCTAAATTAAAGTTGATTTGGTCTGAAATTAGTAGCTCCAAAATAGGAAAATAGCTAAAAAAAGTTCTAAATAATAGAAGCCTAAAATTAAGGTAGATTTGGTCTGATGCTCAAGAATAGGAAAAATATCTATTAATTGATATGCAGCTAGAAAGTCAATCAGCCATTAATCCACACCATAAACCACGCCCAATTAAGCCAGATCAGCCCTCAATAGCTTGTATTAAATTTATTATGCCTTCATCTTTCTTTGGGCCAAGCTTAAAATGTCCTATGTTAGAATCAGCCCAAATTTCTTGAATCAACCCACTAAGTGCTTCTTTGATCTTCTTGGATCTTGATCTAGTAATAGGCCAAATTGAAATATGCAATGGATCCTTCAATGCTTGTTAATTCTCATCACATTAATTTTTCACCAGCTGAAACATAAGCCGAAGCATTATCTGTCACTACTTATACCACATTCTCCTATTTTTTCAAGAAAGTCACATTTTTTTTTGAGGTTAGAAAGTCACCTTTGTTTCATGATAAGTAGGGAGTTTCAATTCTTTGTCATAATTAGCAATTGAATCCATCCTTTTTTTTTTTAAATAAAATGCTCTTAACTAAATGAAAAGGTACATAGCATGAGCATAAAAAAATCTATTGATGAGAATCAACAAGCATTAAAAGATCCATTGCATGTTCTAGTTGGGCCTATTACTAAAGTAAGATCCAAGAAGACCAAAGAAACACTTAATAGGCTGATTCAAGAGATTTGGGCTGATTCTAACACAGGACATTCCAAGCTTGGCCCAAAGGAAGATGAAGGCGTAATAAATTTAATCCAAGCTATTGAGGGCTGATCTGACATAATTGGACGTGATTTATGATGTGAATTAATGGCTGATTAACTTTCCAGCTCCATATCAATTAATAGATATTTTTCTTATTCTGGAGCTGCTAGTTTCAAACCAAATCTACCTTAATTTAGGCTTCTATTATTTAGAACATTTTTTTTAGCTATTTTCCTATTTTGGAGCTACTAATTTCAAACAAAATCAACTTTTATTTAGGCTTTTATTATTTTGTACGTTTTTTTATATTTTCTATTTTCAGTCATGTCTTATAAATAGCATGCACTCATTGTGATAGAGGATTATTGAATAAAAATAAAAAAAATGTGAGGTTTTGCTTCTTCTTTTGGTTCTTCAAGAACTAAGAACTTATTAGGGATTCTTCCTTGTGGCATTCAAATTTTATACCTTCGATTCATGATTCATCTATAATCATTGGGTCAAGGTCTAGTACTTATATACCTCTGGTTTGCATTTCATTTATAAACGTAGGGTTGGGGTTTCTATCAAAATCTGAATTTTAGCTTTCTTAGGCAAGTATTCCAAAATTATTTGCTGGGTCTCAAAGCGTGTCGATTGAGGGTCGCATCATTTGGTATCAGAGCATAGGTTTTAAAATCAGTTTTACTATCCTTTTATCTTTTGTTTTTTGTTATCATCCTATCTTGTTCCTTTTGTGTTCTTTATTCCTTGTTCTTATTTTGTGACATGTACTAGGTTAAAATCGTGCACCAAGCTCCAAAAAAAAAAAAAAAAAAAAAAAATGAAAAAAAAGAAAAAAGAAAAAGAAAAAGAAGAGACTTCAAAAAAGAAATAGAAAACAGAAAAAAAAAAATATTGTTTATAGTTTCAGTCCTTTCAGACCAAAATATTGTTTTCTTTTGTCCTCTCCTCCATTGATTTATTGTTTCTGTAAAATTTTCTTGTGTGCAGTATTAGTTTAAATACTACAAGTTGAATTTCTTGATCAAGTTTATTAGTTTAATGCTGAATTAAAAAGGGGAAGCTATGAGTGGAAAAAGGCAAGAGAGTGTGAGACTAATATTGGAAAAAAAGCCAATTTAAGAGTGAAACATGAGTGTGAGTGACATAATTTAAGTGCAAACATGTGAGGGAGTGTTGTGATGAATTATTTCTGACATTTCTCTAGAGTTTCAAAAGTATGTCTTCCAGGGGCGAAGCATCAAACAGAGAAGGAGGGAAGGAGTCATCTATCATGTTGCAGGTTGTGCAACAACAATTTGAAAGCATGAATGTGGTGTTTAATGAGATTCAAGATTGAATGGATAGGCAAGATGCTGTCATTGCTACTTTGTGTGAGGAGAGTCCCCAAAGAGTCCTTAATGCTAGAAGGAAGGAAAGGGGTGCCTTCGTGGATGATTCTAATGACAACCACGAGGATGAGTTGTGATGGATATATACATGTATGCAGCAAAAAAATAACGAATCTATTTCATTCTTAATTGATAACATGTACTATGTAAGTTTTAGAATATAGAACAAGAGAGTGTATCTTGGTGCAGTGAATTTCAAAACCAAAGATCAAAAGTTCTTGGGAACACTTTTAATCTTCACTCCAATTCCACTAACACCCAAGATGTGTGGTCTCTTAATTAGTTATATGAGTTTGTTCTAGAGAGAATGAGAGAGTGTCCAACACTCACATACATGACATTTCATGAACTTCTTGTTGTTGTTGTTGTTGTTGTTGTTGTTGTTTTTTTTTTTTTTTTTTTTTTTTTTTTTTTTTTTTTTTAATTCTGTATGTTTCTCTCAATATAACTAATTATCTAATTGGTCCAGTTTTTTGGGCCTTTCCAATTGAGCTTTAATATGTGGCTTAGAGTGAGACCAAAATGGAACAAATAAGACATTAGCTCCAATGGGCCTTGAGCTTTTCTTTCAACTCTTGACAAGTCCAAAATTACCATTAATTATATTTAATAGCACTATATAAATATAATTGCATTCTAGGCCTTATTAATAAATTATATCCCAAGACCTTATTGTACATGCAACCCCTTTATAAAATATTCGTAGTAACACAAAGTCATGAATGAAGACTGCCACTTTGAGAATTACTACATCTTAATTTTTAAGTACCCGGTTTAATCATTTAAGTTATTCATTATATATTTATGAAATCCAATTTCATAAATATATACTTTAGTAACTATTTACTAAAGTAGTTAGGCCTAACATTCTGAATAACAAACCCATTAAACTTATCTCAAGCGAATATTTTGTATCTCCGTTAAGAAACTATGAATTCCATCTTGAGAATATATGTTTCATCAACACTAAATGTGGCTGCCTAACATACTAAGGTTTTGACCGTTACTTTAGATCTTACTCCTGATATATCAGTAACCTACACTTCATGATTAAGTCCATTATTCTCTCAGGATTAAAAGTTCATGTAAATATAAGTCATGAGATTTATTATTCAATTGGTAATCATTAGGTGAATAATAAATTTCACAACGGTCTTGTTCAATATGTTTTAACTCTTAAAACATATCAACTAGAAGTCACCACTTCCTTGATCAAGACAAATCATCTTAGTTAATATGTTATAGTTTCGCAGAAGAAATGCCTAATTTCATCATGATTATGAACTAAATTATGAGTTTACAAAGAACTTGTGACTTATATCTTCTATGACTTTTCACATAAATCACATACTATGCATCTCATGGACTATATGATAATGTCCAAATATTCAAGTTACCATTATTTCAAATAATAATAATACAACTTTATTAATTACAATATTAAGTCATACATAATGTCATACATAATATAATACATTGCATCATACAATAGGATTTAAGAGCACTAATCCTAACAGTTAGTGGATTAAACCATAAAAAATCTCAAATGGTGAAAAATTAGTAGTAGAATGAACACTTCGATTATATGCAAACTCAATGAATGGCAAACAATCCACCCAATTTTTTAAGTTCTTCTGAATTATAGTACTCAACAAAATAGATAAAGTTCTATTCACTACCTCAATTTGTCCATCCATTTGAGGGTGACATGTAGTCGAAAACAATAGTTTAGTTCCCAATTTTCCCCACAAGACTTTCCAAAAAAAGCTAAGGAACTTAACATCACGATCAAACACAATACTCCTAGGAACACCATAGAGCCGTACTATCTCTCTAAAGAACAACTCAGCGATGTAGGTTGCGTCATTAGTTTTATGACAAGATATGAAATGTGCCATCTTTGAAAACTTATCAACAACCACAAAAATCGAATCCTTACCTTTCCTTGACCTAGGGAAGCCTAAAACAAAATCCATAGAAATATCGACCCAAGGTGCATTAGGTACAGGCAGAGGAGTGTATAATCCGTGTGGTACGACTCTAGATTTGGCCTGCCTACAGGTAATGTATCTAGGATAAGCTCTCTCCACATCACGTTTTGTTAGGACATATGTGTTTTCACTTATTTGAACATATGTCACTTATTTATGTAAATTGGCTAATCCTTTAACAAAACGCACTCTACTTGTAATTGGGTAGTTCTAGGTGTTTTTAATACTTCAAGAAACAAGATTTCAAGATCAAGTGTTGAAGTAATCAAGTCTATCCAAGAAAAACAAGCTGAAGTGCAAATTCATTAAATCTCGACACTTGCTTGATAGCTCCTCAACAATTGCTATCTGGCGAGAATTATAAAGTCAGATTTTCTGATCTGATTTCTTGGGATCCGTGAATATGCTTTTGGGCCTTCTTTTCTTCTAACCTTAAACATATAAAAGGATTGTTTTAAGAGCCATCAAATTGTACACAAGTTGCAAAAGCATTGAGCAATCTCTGTTCAAGCAAATTGTGATCAAAGATGAAGTTCTTGACCTAGTTCATCTTCTCTGAAGAAGTTGCTGTGTATTTACACCAAAGGGTTTTGTGACCAAGCATCTTCCTGATCTTCATCGTGTAGGATGAACTGAAGAATTTTGCAGCCAACCTTTCCGTCTAAGTTGGTGTTTGAAGTTGCGTACTGGGATCCGTGCAGTGGTTAGTCACGTACTTAGGAGCCGTGCATCAAAGGTGGGAAACGGTCACTATAGATCAAGTCCAATTGGGTATTGGGCTAAGGGTTCAACTGTAGGTTAATAAGGTACTTGGGATTCCTTTACTTGTAATCGCTTGATTTGATAATAGTGGAGTTTTGAGAATGGTGACCTGAAAATTACCCGGTGGGGTTTTTGCCGTTAGGGTTTTCCCCATTCATAAACAAATCACCGTGTTATTTAATTTCCACTGCTTAATTAGTTTATTGGTGATTTGTTTGTATTTCCATGCGTTTGTATGATAAATTGATTAATTAATAACTTGGCTAATTAATTAATTGGTTTAGTCACAAAAGGTCATTCAGTTTGTGGCCTATCACGTTTCATCTTTGGCCAAAAAAAAAATGTTCATGTAACACGTCTAAAGTCTTCCTTACACCAAAATGACCCATTAAACCACCTCCATGTGCTTCACATACAAGCAACTCACGCATAGAACTATTAGGCACATAGAGTCTATTCTCTCTAAACAAGTACCCATCTAGTCTATAGAATTTACCAAACACTGCCCTCTCACATGCTCCGTACACATTAGCAAAGTCATCATCATTAGCATACAATTCCTTAACATATTCAAATCCTAATAACTTTGCATTTAAAGTAGAGACAAAGGCATACCTTCTTGATAATATATTAGCCACAATATTTTCCTTACCTTGTTTGTATTTGATTACATAAGGGAAGGTCTCAATGAATTCCACCTATTTGGCATGTCTTCTATTCAACTTACCTTGTCCCTTCAAGTGCTTCAAGGACTCATGGTTGGTATGTATGACAAATTCTTTCGGCCAAAGGTAATGTTGCCAAGTCTCCAATGCTTTCTCCAATGCAAAAACCTTCTTGTCATCACGTAGGCATGACACTTGGCAAAAACTCATGTTCCCTATTTTAAGTAGAGTATTTCACTCCAAGGCATTCCTAAAGGTTCCTATAGCCTAAAGGATCACCCAAAACACATTCCAAGCACAAGATTGCATGCGTCAAAGAAGAAAAGTTGTATAGAAACATACAATTTTATGATATATCTTGTAAATTAAGTGCTAAGTTCCCTATCAAAAGCATAAATGTAAAAAGATGTTCTTAATACAATCCTTTGTCTCAAACTAAGTCCAATTGTTTGCTAAAGAAAATAAAAACCATAAAAGCAAAAAAAGAAAAAAGTTATGTGTTGTATGCCTATATATCTTGACTGCAGATAATCAATGGTGCCGCCTCTTCCTTGACCGATAGCTAGGAGTCACCTTCGAGTCCTCATCATCACTGCCATCACCTCCATCATCATCACCACCGCCCGGGTGGAACATTCCTCCAGGACCGTACGAGCCCCTTGAATAGTTGGTCACCTCTAACTTGAGATTCCCAGCTAGCCATACCAACTCCTTATGCTCTTGGATAATGGGCTGCAATTAAAAGAAAGAAGGGTTAGTGACTGAAACAGAAAGAGAAGAATGTCAAAAAGAGGAGGACAGAAGGAGAAAGAACTTACCGCTTGAGTGTTGGAAGGGAAATGATAGCCTATGACATTAGGATTACAGGGCACGACACGCTCCCGAGCAAAGCTATCCGGGTTATAATCATAGACCATCCAAGGGAGGTGTGGAGGATTAATGGACTCACCGGCGGCAGGTCCTCCCTGTTACAATTTCCCACATTAGAAGTCATGACCAAAAAAAAAAGAAAAAAAAAAGAAGATATTAAGCGTATACCTGAACAATAAGGGAAGGCATGAGGCGAGTGATGTTGAACTCCTCATAGTCCTACCCCTCAAGAAGCCACTTAACATAGGGAAAACCACTCCTTCATAAATTGTACTCAGCATCTGTCATGGAGTGTGGGGCAAGCATGAACTCAAGAGGGTCCATCAGAATTTGTGGGACATCCCTACCCATCAACTGACACCACACTCTCTCCGCTAGGTATAATGCCCTCAAGCTTACTCCTCCAAAGGGTCGAGTGATCTCTGAGGTAATAAAAGTAGCAGGCTCCAAGTCTCGAGAAATAGGAAGGGGCTGGCCGACCCATGGAGTTCAGTTAATCTATCATGACACAAGGTTAGAAGAAAGGTATCCTAAAGGAAATGCATGAAGGATGCATGAACAACTAGAACTCTTAAACTCACCTCATCCGAAGTTAACCTTATAAGGTGGGCCTTTACTTGAGGAAACTCCCTTAGAACTAGATCAGTGCCTAGAGTTATGAGGCCATACCTAACAACCCATTGTTGCAAAAGAAGCACAAACCACAGGTTAGATACAAGATGACAGTTTGTAAGACGACAGATGCAAGATGATAGTTTTTGAGATAACACAGTTTGCAAGACTATAAGCTACAAGTGAAAAAGCAAAGAATGAAAAGATAACTAACCTCAAAGAGCTTCCAAGGCCACATAAGCTGCCGCAAAGTGCCTTGGTTGAGAGTATCAAAGGTGGAGTAAAGATAAGCGAGACATGCTTGCCCCCAGTTGGCCCTCCATGCCTTTCTAAATCCTAGAAAAGGGTCAACCACCTCAATGACACCGTTTACCTACCATTAACAAAGAGATAAGCCCTAAACAAATGGAGAAGGAAAGCCTTAGCCATACAGATGTCCACCTCCATAGTCCTCTATGGATAGAACATGTAATCCAACACCTAGTCGAAGTAGTGGATGGTCTTAGTGGAATACTTCCTCCCCAATAAGTCAAGACCCAGTTGAATGCTCGACACACCGTCCAAACTGATGATGGCCCCTTCGAAGCTAAGGCCGATCATGTGGTAAAAGTTGTACGAAGTCACCGTCATCTCTCGCTTAGCAATATGAAAGGTGTGAGTAGTATCCCACCACCTCTCAATGAGGCATTGTAACAAGGTAGCACTCACAGACTTCTCTAGAAGAAGATCAATGATAGGCTCGAAGCCCACCACCCAGATATAGCCCCTAATTTCAGGGACATGAAGATTGTACCACTCCACCACTTTATTAGTGCTTCCTCTACCAGCATAAGGGGATGATGACTGCAAATAAAAAAGAAGATGACATTAGATTCCTGATGCAAGTAGAATTTGGGAAATATGATGTTTTGATGCAATGATATTCAGATGCAAAAATCACAAAAAGATGTGTTATGATTGCATATAGAAGTGAAACAGGTGAAAAAGAAGTGAGAACGGGCCTATTAGAGCTTCTGCCTGATGTCTTATGTACGCGGATCAAAGCCCACATATGCGGACAAGACCTTGTGTACATAGGCCTATCCCCCTATACGCAAAACCTCAAAAACAGTCTTGTGTATGCAAGAACAGACTTGCGTATGCATGAATGTAAGCTGCGTATGTAGGCCCGAGCCCACGCACGCAAGAACACAAACAAAAGCAGTTCTTCAACATTTTCAAAGGTGCATCTCCCAAAATCAATCCTAGACATGTTCCTACCCCTCCTAAGATGTCAGGTTTTCATCTAAACCTATCCCATAACAAAACCTAATCACTTACATGGCCAAAAACACATTAAAACAAAAGATCAAAGAAAAACTTGAAAATGTGAAAAAGTTTGAAAACTTACAGATTTGGCCATGAGAATGTGATTCTTTGGCCGGTATGTCAATGGTGGAGGCCTTACCAACCTCAATGCTCCGCTCCAGCAAGTGAGATGGATAGCATTAGAGGATAGGACGTAGGAGGTCTTCTTGGCCTTAGGTGCCATCAGAGAGGATGAAGAGAGTTTGGAAAATAAGAGAATGAGAGAGTTTGAGAGAATGAGAGAGTCAAAAAAAGTGAAGAAAAGAAAGAAGAGAGGGAGGTTTTTGTAGAGAGGAAAAAGAAGATTTATGAAGAATATAAAAAGATGAGGGATATGAAGAGAATAAAGAAGAAAAAGAAATGGTTGGTAACCGTTGGAAAAAAAAAATGAAAAGGCAAGAACACACAAGATGGCTAAACTATGTGTAGTTTAGGATTCCCTACTAAACTACATGTAGTTTAGTAATGAACAGTTAAAAAAAAAAAGAAAAAAAATTCTTTCTTTCAAAAAAGAGGGCCATCTCAAGATTGCCCCACTAAGGCACAAAATTATCAAAGGACTCCCTAGTGAGCGGTAAAGGAAGTAGAAAACTCTTCCCTCGATCAAGCACATCAAAAACCATCCCCAATGGCTCAAGCACGTCGAGAACCATCTTCAGTGGTTCAAGCAAATCACGAACACCATCCCCAGTGGATCAAGCACATCAAAAACACAATCCTCAGCAAGGAAGTAGAAGATTCTTCCCTATAGTTCAAGCACATCAAGCCTTATCCCTCAACAAGGAAGCAAAAGATTCTTCCTCAATAGTTCAAGCATATCAAGAACACAATCTTCAGCAAGAAAGTAAAAGATTCTTCCTCAATAGTTCAAGCACATCAAGCCTCATCCTCAATAGTTCAAGCATATCAAGAACCCTATCCCCATGGAGGAAAAAGAAGATCCTCCCCAATGGATCAAAAAACATCAAGCATCGTTGTTAAGGACATATTTTATGTAATTGGCTAATCTTTTGACAAAACGCACTTTACTTGTAATTGTGTAGATCTAAGATGTGTTTAATACTTCAAGGAACATGTTGTTCAAGTCTAGTATTAAAGCCATGAAGATTGGACCAAGAAATAGGTGAAGAAAAGGTATTCAATAAAGCTGGACAGATAGCTCGACACCTGTGGACAGATAACTCGACAGCTGGTGGATCAATCGAGAAAGCTCTTGCCCCCTCGACAGCTTCTCGATACCTCCTCGATATCTAGCTATCTATCAAGGTTTAAAGCTTAACACCTTCTCGACACCTCCCGATTGATCGAGGTTATGGGAATTCAGATTTTCAGATCTGATTTTTGGGCCAGGCTTATGTATTTGTGTAGGGTTTCTTTTCTCACAACCCTAGACCTATATAAGGCTTAGTTTAGAGGCCGTCACATATGAGAATACAAGGAGAACATATGCAAAAGGTGACCAAAGCCTTATTCTCTCTAAAAGAAGCTACTGCGTCTTTGTACCTTAGGTTTTTGTAACCAAGTGCTTCTTGATCTTTATTGTTGATGAAGTGAAGAACTTTGCAGCCAATAATCTTCTTCTAGTTGGTGATTAAGTCGCGTATTGGGATCCGTGCAATTGGTTAGTCACGTACTGGGATTCGTGCATAATCAAAAGGGTGGCGTTCATATATTGAAGAGTTCAGAGGTTCTGAAGCGGTAGATGGTTTCTGCTGTAAGTTCATCTACGGGGATTGTAGAGTCTAGGGACAAAGGTTTTGTATTGGATCTGAAACTTCTCTTTACTATAGTGGATTTCTTTTCGAGAAGGTTTTCCCCCAGGTTTTTCATTGTGATACTAGTTGATTTCATTGGTTTTCCTAGGTCATCATATCTTGTCTTATTTACTTTTCTGCTGCATTCATTATTAACATGATATTGATGTTTGTTTGTTTTAAAAAGTTTTATTGATAATAAATCTAATTAATAACTTGGGTTTAAAACTTGTTAATTCTATCAATTGGGGTCTAAATTTCCCAAGAATCGTCCTCAGTAAGAAAGTAGAAGATTTTTCCCTAAAGAACACTATCCCTATGGACGAGGCAGAAGATTCTTCTTCGATGAACCCAAGCACATTTGAACAAATCCCTAGTAAGGAAGCAAAAGATTCTTCCCCAAAGTATCTCCAATAAGGAAGCAAAAGATTCTTTCCCAATGAGTCTTATACACTAAAAATCCCAGCAAGGATGCAGAAGATTCTTCCCTAATGGATCACACATCTACACAACTCCTCAGCAAGTTTCTCATCACCAAGCAAAAGATAGAAGATTCCTCTCCATTCATGCTACTCCTTAGCGAGTTTATCACCACCAAAAGAGATTCAAAAGATTCCTTTCCATTCATACTACTCCTCATCGAGTTTCTTATCCCCAAGCAAGTCATGAGAGGCAAAAGATTCCTTCCCATGCACATCTACTCCTCAGCAAGTTTTCACCATCTCCAATGGATCCAACAATCAAGGCTTCTTGTGCACATATCCTTCGGGAATTGAACATGAAGGCATAATAGAAAAGGGTAGAGATAGTGATAGAAAAAGAGACCAAGGTTAACCCGAGGGAAGAGCCACACCAGAAAAGGTAGAGAAAGACGTAAAGAATACAAGAGGAACAAGTCACCCAGAGAAGTTTGGGGCAAGAGTCCTGGATGGACACCACAGAGACTATATCTTGTTGTTGTTTATTGGGTTAGCTTGTAAGAGCACCTTTGCTTGTTGGGTTAGCTCAAAAGAGTACCCTTGTTTGTTTTCTTTTTTCTTTTAAGTGACTCTAGAATAGTGAGTCACTTGCTGTTTGCTTGCAAGTGGAAAAACAGGTTCTGGGATAGTGAACCTGTCATTACTCATTTCCTAAGCAACAAAAATGGGACTTCGGACATACAAATCCCACACAACTCTTTAGAGTTGTACCTCACCCCATGTATGCGTGATGTGTGTCATATGCGAGGGTTGGGCCCAAGCTGTACGTCGAAACAAAATGTTTTGTCTCTCATTCTTTTGATTCTGTTAGCAAAGCTCACAAATCAAAAGTGGGGCATCTGTAAACACTACATTTTGCAGAGTGTTAAAATATCATATTGACTTGAAGAGTGTTAAAATAGAAAATATAACCTTTCAAATGGGCAAAAATATATTTTTGGAAATAAAATGACCAAAGTGGCCCTTGACCTGTGTACGTAGGTCATGGCCTGCGTACTTAGGCCAAAGCATGCATACGCAGGCACATTCCTAGGTACGCAACTAGGGTTTCAAATGCATAAGAAAGGAAAGTTTTCTACAATGATGTCTAAGGTTTGGAATGAATCCCACATTGTCTAGGAGCCATTCCAAACCCCATTTTTTCATCTATAAAAAGCCTTACATGATACATTTTCAAAAGACACAGAAATCCTATGAGAAAAACCTAAAATTCACTAGAAAATAGTGAATCAAAAGGGAGTTTTTCACAAAACACATTCAAGTAAATTTTACTTGATTGAGACCTTTTCAGACCCCAATCCTTTTAGTTTAATGTTATTAATCACTTTCTTATTGGTTTATGAATAGATTTGACTGAGGGGAACAGTAAAAATCAAGCCTAGGAGCTTCTCACTTTAAGGTTTTCTTTCTAGCTTTTCTTTTTATTTTCTATCTTTCTTTTCTTGTTTTAATCTGTTTTAGTTTGGTTTATGTTTATGCATGTTTAGGGTTTAGGAGACAAGGAGATGTTAGCCACTTCTCCATCACCAAAAAGGGGAAGTTGCAAGATTTCATAGACATCTTCAAGAGAAAGGGAGACTTATTGTCACCTAGTGAAGAAGGTATGCTTCAAGAGAAGGGGAGACTTATTGGCACCTAGTGAAGAAGGTATAGGTAGTAGAATTCCAATAATAGAGAAGAGAAAGGAGACTCCCACTATCATTGCTAATGTCTAAGTTAGAAAATGCCAACACAGTGTGCTCCAAGTGTACTTTTTGCAGGATTTCCATGAAAGGAGGATGTGTTAACATCCTTCGACACCAAATTCTCTAGCCTTTAGAAACAGAATTATGGGACTTAAAGACCACATCGGTAGTGGAAGTGACATCTCCTCTGCAAGTTCTAAGCTGAGGAATGTACTTCAAGTCCAAATCCATGGTTAGCAGATCATCAAGCTCCCCACATTCCATGTATAGAGGGTCTAAAGAACAAGGAACAAAGTCCCAATCAAAACTTTTGTGTAACAGGTAGTCTTCAAAGAAAGGGGGAATGATCCATTGCTCCTCGGTGGAAGGGTTTTCATCTCCCCATAATAATGGCCTATTGATCTTGGGAGTTGAGGGTTCTACAGTCTTCGAAGAACTAGATCTCAGAGTATGTTTGGCACCCATGGTTTGCGTGATCGTGAAGGGTTCTAAATTTTGGGGTTTAAAGAGAAAAAGATAAGGAAATAATGAGAAAAATAGGGAAAAGATATATGTTCTTCTTTGAGCAATTTCTTTCCTTTTATACTTCAAACAAGTATCCTATTTCCCTCTAAAAAGAGCCGTTCAAAAGTGGCACTTTTTCAAATTTATGGACAGGTGTTAACATAGGGAGAGGTCGTTTCTGTCAAAATAAGTTAGCAAAAATCAAGAAAACTACCTTCACAAAGTCAATGGAAATGGCATGATGCTTCACCAACAGGTTTGTTTGTTTGTTTGTTTGTTTTTTTTTTTTCTTTTGTCTTGTTTTTTTATTAATTGACATGTTTATATGTTGTTCTTTCATTGCAGCATTTTCAAAAGAAAATGTAATAACATGATAAAAACAACAATAAACATTATAATATTTTGGAAACAAACCAATGTTCTTTATATATATTTTCAAATAGAAAAAGAGAAAAGTAGATTTACATTGAATGGCCCTTTTGGCCTATCATCCCCTTTCTTAACAAAAAACATCATTGCAAAAAAAAAAAAAAAAAAAAAAAAAAAAAAACTTAAAGGTTGCAGGTTCAAAGCTTGATAACTTAAAAGGAGCTTGTAGGCGTCCTCATCTACCACAGAGGTAGAATCCTCTTAAGGATAATCTGGAGCCATGTCCTTTTCCTCCACTTCCTCTCCCTCTTCTTCCTTGTCTTCGCCTTCACCATCCTAAAGCTAGAGTCATCAGAAGACTATGACTCCTTAGAACCAAAATTAGATTCACTTGAAGAAGAGGTGCTTGAGTCAAAGCCCTATTGGAAAGCTTTATGCCTTCTCTTATGCCTAGAAGAGGCCCCCATGAAGGCATCAAGAGCCTCATCTTCAGCGTCCTCTTTGACCTTCAATCGAAGCTACTTATAACCTACCTTTTCATCTTCCTTACTCCCCTCCCACTGTTGAACTTCGTGAGGAAGGAAGACTTGAGGGGGGAGGGGAAAGCTTGGGAAGAAAAGGAAAGGAAGGAAAGGAACCATTTTAGGGCTAAATGGTTAGGCATTGTTGGTGATAGAAGAGTCACTGGTGGAGGAAGTGGAGTAATTCTTTAGGGAGTTGGAGCTTGAAGAAGAGAAAGAACTAGCCATTTTTGACAACAGAAGGTTTCTTTTTTAGAAGAAGAAGAAGAAGCTATGTAAATACAAAAGGAATGAAGATTAAAGGAAGATCTTTGCCTATTTAAATCACAAACCGGAGTCAAGTGAAAAGACGCGACATTTATGGAAAGTAATGTCTGTCTGCCAAACACGGGAAACAAAGCAATGCCAAAACGGCTAGAAGCACCCACAAAAGCCGTTGTGGGCACAAAGGAAGAGTCGCCACATAGTTTTTGCAATGATCTAAGAACCATATATATAGCATCCTCTCGAGGAAGGACCATTGATCTTACTACTAGAGATATGGATTCGAAGTTTAGGTTCGCTCTTGGAAAGGTGTTAAGCACCCAAGATCACCCAACCCTAAGGTTGGCCTCCCATCATTGTGTCTTACATTTTAACCTCATTAAAAACATTTTCAATATTTGTATCTATACTCACACACACGCTAGCATACAACATGGCATCATCATCCAAAAACATATCATATATATCCATAAAGCAATAAGGAGCCAAACCCACACCCAAATAAATAAACCCTAGCATGTAAAACCCTATCATACCCTTCATCTCAAACAAGCAGCAATCAATCGTAGCGACAAGGCATAAACATCAACAAGGCATCAACTTTGTACACGTATATCAAAAGGGGATTAAACGAACAACATGCATGTTCATGTGAATGCTGATGGAAATAAGAGCGTATGCAGCAAGCAAAAAAAAAAAAAAAAAAAAAAACGGATCCACTTCATTCTCAATTGTTAACATGTGCCATATAAGTTTCAGAATTAGAGAACAAGAGAATGTACCCTGAAGCGGTGAAATTCAAAACTAAAGATCAGAAGTTCTTGAGAAGACTTTCAATCTTCATTCCAATTCCACTAGATGCCCAAGATGTGTGGTCTCTCAATTAGTTATATGTGTATGTTTTTAGAGAGAATAGAAGAGTGTCCAACACTCACATACATACCAATTTTTGTACTTGTGATGTTTACAAAATTCTGTATGTTTTTCTCCTATAACTGATTATCTAATTGGGCCAACCTTTTGGGCCTTTCCAATTAGGCTTTAATATGTGGCTTGGAGTGGGACCAAAAGGGAACAAATAAAACTCTAGCTCCAATGGGTCTTGGGCTTTTCTGTCAACTCTTGACAAGTCCAAAGTTACCATTAACTATATTTAATACCACTATATAAATATAATTGCACTCTAGGCCTTATTAATAAATTATATCCCAAGACTTTATTGTACATGCAACCCCTTTATAAAATATTCGTAGTAACACAAAGTCATGAATGAAGACTGTCACTTTGTGAATTACTACATCTTAATCCTTGAGTACCCAGTTTAATCCTTTATGTTATTCATTATATATTTATGAAATCCAATTTCATAAATATATACTTTAGTAACTATTTACTAAAGTAGTTAGGCCTAACTTTTTGAATAACAAACCCATTAAATTTATCTCAAGGGAATATTTTATATCTCTGTTAAGAGACTATGAATTCCATCTTGAGAATATATGTTCCATCATCACTAAATGTGGCTGCCCAACATAATGAGGTTTTGACCGTTACTTTAGATCTCACTCCTGATATATCAAAGCGACCTATATTTCATGATCAGGTCCATTATTCTCTCAGGATTAAGAGTTCATGCAAATATAAGTCGTGAGATTTATTATTCATTTGACAGTCGTTAGGAGAATAATAAATCTCACAGTGGTCTAGTTCAATATGTCTTAACTCTTAAAACATATCAACATATCAACTAGAAGTCTCCACTTCCATGATCAAGACAAATCATCTTAGTTGATATGTTATAGTCTTCATAGATGAAATGTCCAATTTCATCACTAACTACAAACTAATATTCTGAGTTTACAAAGAACTTTTGATTTATATCTTCTGTGACTTTTCACATAAATCACATACTATGCATCTCATGGACTTTATAATAATGTTCAAATATTCATGTTACCATTATTTTAGATAATAATAAAACAACTTTATTAATTACAATATTAAGTCATACATCATGTCAAACACAATGTCATACATAATATAATAAATAGCATCATACAATAGGATTTAACGGCACCAATCCTAATAAATGCATGACTTACCTTACTTATCTTGCAGCATCTCAGCACCTATGGCATTGTGCATGGACATGTGAATGCATGTTTGTGGCATTTAAACAAGGAACAAGCATAAAACCCTAATCTAGGCATGTTAAGGAAAAGCAAGCACATGAACAAAGCAAACAAAAAATTTTGGAGCATAAAACATATGAAAAGAAACTTAAACAGCATAAACATTTGAAAACAGAAGAAACAAACAAATAAAATTAGGGTTTCTAAGCTGCAGCTTGCGCACGCAAAAACAAGCCTACGTGCGCAGGCAAGATTATGTGTACGCAGCCTTTTGCCCAGAAAATCGAAAAACACAAAAACAGAGCAGAACTTAAAAATGAAAATCTAACAACCTAACATGCATAAAACATGAAAAGAACTATAAAACTAACCTAAATAGGCATACATAAGCATAAGCTACCCAAAAAACAAAAATAAAACACAAAAAGAAAAGCAGAAAAGAAAAAGAAATAAAAAGAAAGGATGGAACTCAATACCTCAAATCAGAAGCTTTACAAGCTTGATTTTAACCATTCCTTTCTATTGAATCTATCACAAGTCATTAAACAAGCGATTAGTAATCTTAAACTCAAAGGATTGAGGCCAAAAAAGGTCTCAATCAAATAAAATTGACTTGAGGGTATTTTGTGAAAAATGCCCTTTTAATTCACTATTTTCTAGTGAATCTTAGGTTTTTCTCGTAAGATTTCTGTGTGTTTTGAAGATGTACCATGTATGGCTTTACATAGTGGAAAAAATGGGATTTGGAACGGCTCCCAGATGATGTGGGATTCATTCCAAACCTCAGTCATTATTGCAAAAAACTTACCCTTTTATGTTTTTGAAACCCTAGTTGCGTATGCAAAAGTGTGCCTGCATAAGCATGCTTTGACCCGCGTATGCAGGCTACTGCCCACGTATGTGGGCCGACGGCCTCTTTGGTCATTTTATTTCCAAAAATAGATTTTCGCCCATTTAAAAGTCATAGTTTCCATTTTAACACTCCTTAAGGTAATTTGATATCTAATTGGACTCTAAATTGGCCTTAGGCCCTAAAGTTTGAGCATCATTGAGGAACAGGGGCCCGAGTCATAAAGGGTACAAAATGTGGTGTCCATAGATGCCCCTATTTTGATTCGTGAGCTTTGCTAATGGGATTGAAAGAATAAGAGAAAAAAAATTTTGTTTCAATGTACAGATCGAGCCCAACCCACTCACACGACACACATCACGCATACATGGGGCGGGGTGTAACTCTGGAGAGCTACGTGGGATTCATATGTCTGAAGTCTGACCTTTGGTGCTTGGGAAATGAGCAATGATAGGTTCACTATCCCAGAATCTATTTTGCCACTTGCAAGCAAATTGCGAGTGACTCATTATGCTAGAGTCACTCAAAAAAGAAAAAAGAAAACAAACAAGGGTGCTCTTAAGAGCTAACCCAATAAACAACAAAATGATATAATCTCTGTGGTTTCCGTTCGGGGCTCTTGCCTCAAACTTCTCCAGGTGACTTGTTGCTCTTGTCTTCTTCGCTTCTTTCTCTACCTTTTCTAGTATAGCTCTTGCCTTGGGTTGACTTTGGTCTCTTTCTTTATCTCCATCTCCACCTTTTTCTACTGTGCCTGCATGTTCAATTCTCAGAGGACATGTGCATAAGTAGCCTTGATTGTTGAACCCATTAGGGGTGGTGAAAACTCGCTGAGGAGTAAGGGAAGAATCTTCTGCCTCTTGCTTGAGGATGAGAAACTCACTAAAGAATAGTAGGAATGGACTTGCTGAGGAGTAGTGTAGCTGTGTGATCCACTGGGGAAGAATCTTTTACTTCCTTCATGGTATGCTGAGGATTTTGAGGAAGAATCTTCTACTTCCCTGCTGAGGATACTTTAGGTGTACTTGATCCAATGGGGATACATTTAGGGAAGAATCTTCTACTTCCTCATTGGGGATTGTTTAAATATGATTGGGTCCATTGGGGAAGAATCTTTTGCCTCCTCCATGGGGATGATGTTTGATATGCTTGATCTATTAGGGAAGAGTCTTTTGCTTCCTTATTGGGGATAGTGTTCTTGATTTTGTTTGATCCATTGGGGAAGAATCTTTTGCTTCCATATTAGGGAGGATGTTTGTTAATTTTGTGCCTAATTGGGGCAATTTTGAGATGTTTGTTTCCTTTTTTGAAAGGAGAAAATATATATATATATATATATTTTACTGTTCATGACTAAACTACACATAGTTTAGCCATCAAGTGTGTTCCCACCTTTTCATTTTTTCCCAACGGTTACCAACCATTTCTTTTTCTTCTTCATTCTTTTCATCTCCTTCATCTCTTTATATTCTTCATAACTCCTCTTTTTTTCTTTCTACAAAAACCTCCCTCTCCTCTCTTTTCCTCGCACCTTCTAATTCTTTCATTCTTCGAAACTCCCACATTCTTTCATTTTCTCTCTAAACTCTCTTCATCTTCTCCAATGACACCCAACACTAAGAGTCCTCCTACATCATTTCTTTTGATGCATTCCACATAACCCACACAGGCGTAGAGCAATAAAACTGATGGGGCCTCCACCATTGACATACCAATGAGAGAATCACATCCCCATTGCTAAATCTATAAGTTGTCAAACTTTTTCTCATTTTCAAGTTTCTCTCAGATCTTTTGTTTTAATGTAATTTTGGCCATGCAAATGCTTGGGTTTTGTTGTGAAATGGGTTTAGATGAAAACCTGACACATTAGGAAGGGTAGGAACATGTTTAGGATTGATTTTGGATGATGTATGCTTGAAAATGTCGAAGAACCACTTCTGTCTGTGCTTCTGCATGCGTGGGCTCAAGCCTACGTACGTAGCTTGAATTCATGTGTATGCAGCCTTGTTCTTGCATATGTAGGTCTGTTCTTAAGGTCCTATATACATGGGTTCCGGCCTGCGTACATGAGGTCCTATCTGCGTATGTGGGCTTTGACCTGCGTACGTGAAATGCCAGCAAAGGCCTTACTATGCCCTTTTTTTGCTTCTATTTTAATTATTTTGCTTTTATATGCAATCCTAACACCCCCTTTTTGTCATTTTCGTATCTGAACATCACTACATCCTTCTTTTTATCTTTATTCTTGTATCAAAAATCTCATTTTTTCATCATTTTCACTTGAATCAAGAATTTAATGTCATCTTCCTTTTTTTGTAGTCATCATCCCCTTATACTAGTAGGGGAAGCACCAATAAGGTGGTGGAGTGGTACAGCCTTCTCGTCCCTAAAACTAGGGCCTTTATCAGGGAAACGGGCTTCGAGCCTATCATTGGCCTTCTTTCGGAAAGGTCCACAAGTGCTACCTTAGTGTTGTACCTCATTGAGTGGTGGTGGGATACTACTCACACCTTTCATATTGTTGAGCAGGAGATGACGGTGACTCCCTATGACTTTTACCGCATGACCTACCTTAGCTTCAAAGGGGCCATCATTAGTTTGGATGGCGTGTCAGGTATCTAGTTGCGTCTCGACATGTTGGGGAGGAAGTACTTCACTAAGACCATCTGCTACTTTGACCTAGTGTCGAATTACACACTTCTCCAGAACTATGAAGGAGTGTGTTCGTATGGCTAGGGCCTTCCTTCTACATTTGTTGGGAGCTTACCTCTTTGCCAATGGTGGGCAAACGATGTCCTTGAGGTGGTTGACCCTCTTTCAAGACTTTGGAAAGGCACAGAAGGCCAATTGGGGGCAGGCATGTCTCACTTATCTTTACTTCACCCTTGACGCTCTCAACTGAGGTATCTTGTGGCAGCTTATGGGGCCTTGAAAGCTCCTTGAGGTTAGTTCTCTTTCTATTTATTACATTTTCATTTGTAGCTTATAGTCTTGCAAATTGTATTATCTTGCAAATTATCATCATGCATCTAACTTGTGGCTTATGCTTCTTCTTGCAGTGGTGGGTTATTAGGTATGGCCTCATAATCTTGAGCACCGATCTAATTCTGAAGGAGTTCCCCCGAGTAAAGGCCTACCTTGTCGGGTTAACTTTAGATGAGGTAAGTTTAAGAGTTCTAGTTTTCATACTTCTTTATGCATTTCCCCTAGGATATTCCTCTCCTAACCTTGCATCATTATAGGTTAACTGGGCTCCATGGGCCAGCTAACCCTTTCTTGCTTCTACGGACTTGGAAGTCGCCGCCATTATTACTTCGGAAATTACCTGGCCTTTTGAAGAAGTGGGCTTGAGGGCACTCTACTTGGCAGAGAGAGTGCGATGTCAACTGGTGGGTAAGGCTTGAGGGCACTCTACTTATCAGAGTTCATGCTTGCCCTATACTCCATAAATAATGCTAAGTACAATTCATGGAGAAATGGCGTTCCCTACACCGGGCAGCTCCTTTAGGGATTGGACTATGAGGAGTTCAACATCACCCACCTCATGCCTGCCATTAACGCTCAGGTATGTGCTTAACCTCTTCTTTTTTTGTTCTTTTCCTTTACCTTGTTTATCATGATTTATAATGGTGGAAAATTGTAATAGGAAGAGCCTGCTGCTGGTGAGCTCATTGACCCTCCACATCTCCCTTGGATGGTCTATGCTTATGGCCTTGATGGCTATGCTCGGGAGCACGTCGTGCCTTGTAATCCTAATGTCATGAGCTATTCATTTCCTCTAAGCACTCGAGCGGTGAGTTCTTCCTTCCCTTTATTCTTTCTCTTTTTGCCTTTTCTCTCTTTTTGGTTCGATCACTAACCCTTGTTTCTTTGAATTGTAGCCCACCATCCAAGAGCATGAGGAATCGGTATGGTTGGCTGGGAATCTCAAGTTAGAGGTGACCAACTATTCAATGAGCTTGTACAGCCTTAGCCCACCCGGGCAATAGTGGTGATGATGATGATGATGATGGAGGTAATGTATAGGATTCAGAAGCGACTCCTAGCTATCAATCAAGGAAGAGATGGCACCATTGATTACCAGCAGTTAAGACATATAGGCACACAACATAGCTTTTTTTTGTTGCTTTTACTTGGAATATGTCTTGGATAATCTTTTAGATCGTATGAACCCTAGGAATGCCTTGGAGTGAAAAACCGTTCTTAAAACAAGGGAAAATGGGCTTTTGCTAAGCGTCATGCGTACATAGAAATAGGCCTACGCATGCAACTTTGACTTTCCATACACAGGGTTGACCTTGCGTACGTGAGCCACGAATTAGAGGAAATCCTAGCCGCCCTACTTAAGTATAAAAGTAGCCATTTGAGTCCAAAACCCTCACCAAAGTATTTTCAACATAGAGAGCTCCTTTTTGAGGTCCCCCAATGGCAGAAAACTCTCCACTCGATGTCTTGGCTTGGATTAGGAGGCTTGGTCTAGATTTCAAGGATTCCATCACCCCCTATGTTCTTTCTTGCACTTTTCCATACCATTAAATTAGGGTGGACAAGCCTCTTCTTCGTGCTGCTGCCAACTATTAGGTTCCTTCTCGGTATGTTTTCCACTTCGTGGGCGAGGATCTCCCCTTCTTGCTGCAAGTTGTGTTGGGCGTCCCTTCTGCCATGGTAAATAGGTGGCGTGTCTTCGACAAACTTAACCTTAGCTTAGATTTCGCGCATTTTTCCGACTCGGCCCTTCTTGTGGATGAGAGGCCATGTTCATACTTTCTTCGTGCCTTTTGCTTATGTGCTCTTGCAAGGTATTTCTTGGTTCAAAAGTCATGTTGTGTGGAACCAAGCTTCTTTACTGGAAGTCCTCTTCTTCTTCAAGTATAATCCCTAACTTTTGTCAGGTTCTTAACCTAGCGAGATTCCTCTAATTTTGCATGGGTTTCCTTTTGGTTATCAACCCATCGAGGCACCTTATATCGTATTTCATTTGTCATCTATTTTTTTTTTAACTCATGTTTTCCTTACCTTTTTTGCTTTTCTCCTTTTTCTTTTTTGTTTTCCCTTTTCTTCTTTCTTTCAAATATGGCTACAAGAGAGGATTTGGTTGCTTTAACCTCCCACCGAACCCCTTAGCACATACCTCTTTAGACATCTTAGGGATAGCCGGCTTCACCAATATGACATGAGCTTTAAGGCATACATGGAGCTTATGAGTCACATCAAGGAGATCGACATTCAATGGGTCGTGGAGTGGTGGCACATATCAAGTATGGTCCACAGTTGCTGCAAGGACTATTGTGTGCCTTTAGTTAGACTTCATTGCTGCTCATACTACTTCACTTGTCACATCTCAAGGCAATTTGGAGAACGTCAAAGAGCTCCTTATGATGAAGGTGCTTTCCACACTGAGGTGTTTATCAATAGGATTTTTGGCAGGATTAGTGAGGCTTGGCTATGTCGTAGGGTGACGAAAGGCATTGTCCCTCCTCAATACATCTATCCCATTATGGGGTACAAGCAATGATTGGAGGATGACATGAAGTGGATTCTAAGTGATGAGAAAGCTTACATGAAGACTAGTAAGAAAGCAGGAAGGACTGAATGACCACCTTTATATGCCTCATATTTTACTTTTCTACACTTTATGATTCTCATGCTTTTATCTTTGAATTTAATAGAGGAATAGAGTGTTCCACATCCCCTATGAAAACAGTCTTGTTACTTTTTAATTTAAGCAGTATGAGAATCACATTTTTTTATTATCTTTGATTATTGTCATCCTTTTTTTTTTATTTTTTATTTTTTTTTATTGCCATGTAACTTTTGCCAATAATGTCCCTTTGGTAATTTTCGCCATGCCCATGGTCTTTTCTCCTAACTTTTGCCCAGACTGCCCTTTCAGGTTTTCAATCTAGTAGGGTTCTCTTGCTTTAAATTTTTTCCTAGGCCACCCTTTCGGGTTTTCAACCTAGCAGGCTTTTGTTCTTTCTTTTTTTTTTTTCTTTAAATGTTGTAGGTTTAGACCACCTTGGCTTCATCTTTTCTCTTGATTCAAAAGTTTCATCTCTAAGCACCTTTAGGACCAAGTCCTTTTTTTCTAAGGTTTCTCGATTCACTTTCTTGTTGAATGCTCCAGCAATCCTTTTTTGATACCCTTGTGCATGATATTGTTCCCTAGCTTTCTTCTAATCTATTAAAGCCAATTGTTCATATCTTGCCTTAGCCCAATCCTCTTCTAGGACCTTGGTTTTCCACCAATACCCTCAAAGATTGTATCTCTACCTTAATAGGAAACACTGCCTCACTACCATAAACCAAAGAGTAAGGTGTGGCGCCAGTCAACACATGGATAGAAGTTCTATAACCTCATAAGGAAAATGAAAGCTTCTCGGCCCAATCTTTGTATATCACTACCATCTTGGCTAGGATGTTTTTCACATTCTTATTAGCTGCTTCTATGGCCCCATTAGCTTGTGGTCGATATCGTGAAGACTTGTGATGCTCAATGTTGTACAACTCCATAATCCTTCGAACTTCCACCTCAAAGTCAAAACCATTATAAAAAATGAACTCTTGGGGCACCCCAAACCAACATATGATGTTGTTTTCTAAGAACCGAGCCACAAGCTTAGCCTTCAATACGGAGTAGGACGCTACTTCCACTTACTTGGTGAAATAGTCAATTGCCACCAAGATGTATTCATGCCCATTTGAAGCCTTAGGAGCTATCCTTCCAATCACATCTATGCCCCACACTAAGAATGGCCATGGAGAAATCATGCTATACAACTCATTTGGTGGTACATGGTTCAAATTGGTGTGTGTCTGATAATCATGGCAACCCTTCACATAGTCCAGACAATCAATCTCCATCATATCCCAGTAGTATCCTATCCTTAGGGTTTTTCTTGGCTAACATTCTCCCATTCATATGAGGAGCATAAATCCCTTTATGAACTTCTTCCATTAATTTTCTAGCTTCTTCCTTCTTCAAACAATGAAGGTGTATACCATCGTAGGACCTTTAATAGAGTTTTCCTCCACATAAGACGTATTGTATTGCCATCATCCTAATGGAACAACGTTCTCTCTTGTCGGTACCATCAGGATATGCTCCTAGTTCCAAGAACTTCATGATGTCATAGTACCATGGAACTTCCTCTTCCTCTATGGTTATTATTAAAGCTTCGATCTTCCCTTTGTGCATTTCCTTGTAACTTTGCTCAATCTCCAAGGGTCGTGCCCATACTCCCTCGAGTATTTCAACCATGGAGGCTAGGGTGGCTAAGGCATTTGCAAATTGATTTTGAGTTTTGAGCTCTAGGGATGATTGTGTACTCAATCTTGTCAAAGGTCTTGGTCAAGTCCTCCAAGTATTATTGATGAGGCTTCAAACCTTCCACTACTTTTATGCTTGGGCTATAACCAAAGTTAAATCTCTAAAGACTTTGGCCTCATTTACCCTCAGCTCTTAAAGAGCTTCCATCCTGGCAATACAAGCCTCATATTCAGCCATGTTATTAGTTGCTTCAAAGTTCAACTTGATTGCCAAAGGTCTGTGAGATCCCTCGGGAGTGATCATAAGTATTCCTATCCCATTCCCCATATTGGTTTACAGCTCCATCAAGGTACATCTTCCATGTCCCTAACTCAACATCCAAATATCTTCATCTAGAAAATCTTCTTTATCATCTTCTCCCTCTATAGGATTCTCGACACAAAAATCTAACACGATACTCCCTTTGATAGTTCTTCTAGTCACATACTTCAAATCGAATTCTGCCAACAAGATTAACCATCTTAACAATCTTCCACTCAGGGCGGGTTTCTCAAAGAGATACTTTGATGGGTCCATTCTTGCCACCACCCATATTTGGAAAGGTAAGATGATATGTCTCAATTTTTGTACAGCCCAAACAAGTGCAAAGAATGACTTTTCTATGGGAGTGTACCTAGTCTCATAATCGTAGAACCTCTTGCTCAAGTAGTATATGATCTCATTCTTGTCATTGTCTTTTTGTGTAAGCATCCTTCCAACCACATCTCCTATGATGGAGAGGTATAGGAGTAAGGGTTTCCCATATTGTGGAGGTACTAGGATAGGTGGGGGGAAGAGATATTCCTTGATAAGTTCAAAGGTTTTTTGGCATTCATCGTTCCATGTATGTGGTTCATTCATCCTTAGGAGTTTGAAGATGGGCTCACAAGTAGAGGTGAGCTTGGCAATGTATTGTAATCGACCTAAGAAACCCCTTATCTCTTTCTCACTTTTAGGTGGAGGCATTTCCAATATGACTTTAATCTTGGATGGGTCAACTTCTATCTCTCTATCACTCACTAAGAAGCCTAGCAATTTTCCAATAGTTACTCTAAAGGTGCACTTTTGTGGGTTCAATCTTAGCCTATACTCTTTAATCCTCTTGAAAAACTTCCTTAAGTTTATGGTGTGGCTTTCTCTATCCAAGGATTTTACTATTATATCATCGATATACACCTCTACCTCATTATGCATCATATCATGTAACAAGGCTGTAGCCATCCTTTGGTAGGTTACCCCAACATTCTTAAGGCCAAACGGCATCACTGTGTAACAATAGATTCCCCATTCGGTAGTGAAAGTGGTTTTGGTCATATCTTTAGGAGCCATCTTGATTTGGTTGTACCTTGAGAAACCATCCATAAAAGACATCAAGGCACTTCCTACCATGTTATCCACCAAGACATCAATATAAGTGAAAGGAAAGTCATCCTTAAGGCATGCCTGGTTCAAGTCCCTAAAATCCACACACATCCTCACCTTCCCAACCTTTTTAGGTACGAGCATGACATTGGCTATCCATTCGGCTTAGTGGATGGGTTTGATGAACCCTGCCTTTAATTGCTTAGTGACTTCCTCCTTGATTTTTAAAAGCCATTCGGTTCTCATTCTTCTCAACTTTTGTTTGACGGGTACCATGTGATCATGAGTATCAATGTGATGTTAAGCTATTTCAAGGTCAATTCCAGGCATATCTTCATAGGACCATGCAAACACCTCTTGAAATTCCATGAGGAGTTTTTCGTGTTCAAGCATGAAGCGAGCTGGGGTGACTTGAGTTGTTCCCAACTTTGAGGCCCATTCTGGCCAATTATGATCGTCCCATGATCGTGCATCTCCTGACTCATAGAAGTCGTTGACATGGGCCCTCTTGAAAGTCCATGATCTAGGAGTACTCTTCAATTGTGGCATCAAGTTGGGTAGAAGTAGGCGGACCTTCCTTTCTGTCATCACGTGATTGATGTCTTCTTGAGCCAGCTTGCTTTGTCCACAGTCAACCTAGTCTTCTTTATTTTCCTCTTCTTCCTTTAGCTCGTCCTCTTCCATCTTGGAGAGGTGGCTTATTATCTTCTTAAGAACTTCAATTTGCACTTCCACAAACTTAAGTATCTTTTGTATGAGGACCTTTTCACTTGAAGCATCCATCTTATCCTTTTAAGGGATTTCCTCCTTGAATGTCTTGCCTTCTATTGGACTTGAATTGGGGTAGGGACGAGTTGAACTTTTGGTAGTGTAACGATGTTTGAAAAGAAGCCCCATTTTCATTAAGTCCATGTCCTAATTAAAGATCTTATAACTTTTTAGATGTCCTTAGAAAATTTTTAAGTTCATTTTGATGAAAGCCCAATTACACTATCAATCCCTTCCCTCTCATGGATTTTGCCCCTTGTTTCATTGGGCTTTGTCCATTTGTAATAAAGCTCTCATCTTACTCTCATGGGCTTTCATTAGAATGCACTTAGAAATTTCCAACCCTTTGTCTCAAACATGGGCTTATAATGTATTCATCACTTTTAGGCTTTTCATTTTTATTCATTTATTTCACTTTTTTTTTTTAAATAGTCCTTTATTTAGAATATGTTGTAGCCTTCCTCTCAATGTCTATGAAGTCCTCATCATTTTGGGCCTTGGTATACAATAAGGAGACCCAAGATTAGGGAAGTTCATATTGGCTTTGTAGAATTTTGGACGCTAAGTCCATAGTATATTTGTTACCTTAGGCCCAAAGTCCTCTTTTTCAAAAGCGTTTTTTCCACTTTGGCCTATGATAGCAATTAGACTATGGTCTTATGAACCTTTCAAGTTAAGATATACCTTTTGATTTAGGGATAAGTCTCTTATACGTGAGAACTTTTTTTCTTTTATCCCATAATATCTTAGGGTATGCCATAACTTTAGGGCCATCCCTTCCATTTTTACATCTTTTATTTGTTCAATAGACTTAGGTGAACACATGATATATGGTTGAACAAACAAAAGATATAAAGGGTATCCTTTGTGATAGGGTCTAGGATCTCTCTAGTGTGGGTAGGCTCCCTAAGGCTACAGTGATAGATAAGTAGGTTACTCACAACTAGGTGGGCTATAATTCCAACCGAGGGCCTAAATGGACCCCATAGTGGATTGGTAGCAAACCTTTAACGTACTCAAAACCCATTATAGGCGATGGCATTGATTGTGACTTGGTGGGATGAACCTCGGAAGATTTGGGCCCAAATGAAGTCTTCCATCTTCCCACTCATCACCAACCAAGGTTAAGGAATAAAAGGAACCTAGTGATGTATGTGCAAAGAAATATTGAAATAGTTTTTATTAAGGTTAAAATATAGGACACATAGGAATTAAACTCACTTTCCTTAGCAGAGTCGCCACATGGGCACAAGGGGGGAGTCACTACCTAGTTTTCGCAATGGTCTAAGAACCATATGATGATGCACGAAAATCAGTAAGCTGAAATACTTTGGGCCTTGATAATGGCTATAAGTCCTTAAAAGAAAGAAAGAACTATCAAAGGTGACTGGTGTGACCTGGCTAAACACAGTTAAGTCAGATTTCTCTCTAGAACACAGGGATGGAAAATAGTGAATGGTAAGAACTTACCTTGAGTGAATGAGATTTTCTCCTTTTATAGAGAGTTAGACGTAGGTCTACATGTTTTGATCCATCGCCATCATGGGTGATGTTGGTGGTTAATGGAGTAAATGGAGTATGTGAAGCGAAGTGTGAGGAATTCCTTCCATGTATTAAGAGCAACGTGTCGTGTCTCATTTATGTGGAACTTTTGGAGGATTCTTTATAGAATTTACAAAGTATAATTTGGTAGTCCATGGGTCTAGTCATCTATGGATATAGCCGTCCATGGAGAACTGTTGGGGTTTATGCCCTAAAAATCCAATTTATTGGAATGTCATAAATAATTAAATTGTTTAATTATATGAGACTATCTATAAATGAACTAATGGGAAATTATCTTAGTCCATGAGATGCATAGTATGTGATTAATGTGATTTAGTCACAGAAGATATAAATTGCAAGTTCTTTGTAAACTCAGAATTTTAGTTTGTAGTCGGTGATGAAATTGGACATTTTATTTGCGAAGACTATAACATATTTGTTGGGAAAATCTGGTTTCGTATCTCATACAAAACACATGCAGCGGAAGCAACAAAAACATGGATCTACTTCAATCATGAAAGATAAACATGCAACCATGAATTCTAGAATAAAGAATAGGGTGCGTACCTTGATGTAGTGAATTTCAAAACCTTGACTTGAGAATACTTTTAATCTTCATCTCAATTCCACATGGTGCCCAAGATGTGTGGTCTCTCAATCAGTCTTTTGTGTATATAGATTCTCAAAGAAAATTCTTCTTTTTCTCCTTGTGGAGAAAAACTGATTTCTTTTCTTTTCATCATCCGTACGTTAAAACTATTCTCCTTGTTTCTTTATTTAATAACTCTTATTAAATAATGACTGATTATCTAATTGGGTTAGCCTTTTGGGCCTACCCAGTTGGGCTTTAGTTTAGGGCTTGAGATGGGACCAAAGGGAACAAATACGACTCTAGCTCTAATAGGCCTTGGGCTTTTCCGTCAACTCTTGACAAGTCCAAAGTTACCATTAATTATATTCAATACCACTATAAGAATATAATTGCACCCTAGGCCTTATGAATAAATTATATCCCAAGACTTTATTATACATACAACCCCTTCATTAAAATATTCGTAGTAATACAAAGTCATAAATATAAACTGCCACTTTAAAGATTACTACATCTTAATCCTTGAGTACCCGGTTTAATCCTTTATGTTATTCATAATATATTTATGAAATCCAATTCCATAAATATATACTTTAGTAACTCTTTACTAAAGTGGTTGAGCCCAATACTCTGAATAACCAAACCTATTAAACTTATCTCAAGGGAATATTTTATATCTTTGTTAAGAGATTATGAATTCCATCTTGAAAATATATGTTCCATCAACACTAAATACAGCTGCCCAACATACTGAGGTTTTGACCGTAACTTATAGATCTCACTCCTGATATATCAAAGCAACCTACATCTCATGATCAGGTCCATTATTCTCCCAGGATTTAGAGTTGATGTAAATAGAAGTCGTGAGATTTATTATTTATTTGATAGTCGTTAGGAGAATAATAAATCTCACAGCAGTTCAGTTCAATATGTCTTAACTCTTAAAACATATCAACATACCAACTAGAAGTCTTCACTTTCATGATCAAGACAAATCATCTTAGTTGATATGTTATAGTCTTCGCAGATAAAATGCCCAATTTCATCACCGACTACGAACAAAAATTCTAAGTTTACAAAGAACTTGTGATTTATATCTTTCTGTACTTTTCACATAAATCACAGACTATGCATCTCATGGACTAAGATAATGTCCCATTAGTTCATTTATAGATAGTCTTATATAATTAAACAATTTAATTATTTATGACATGCCAACAAATTGGATTTTAGGGCATAAACCCCAACAATATCGACTAAGATGATTTATCTTAATCATGGAAGTGTAGACTTCTAGTTGATATGTTGATATGTTTTAAGAGTTAAGACATTGAACTGGACTGCTGTGAGATTTATTATTTTCCTAACGATTGTCAAATGAATAATAAATCTCACAACTTCTATTTACATCAACTCTAAATCCTGAGAGAATAATGGACCTGATCATGAGATGTAGATTGCTTTGATATATCAGGATTGAGATCTATAAGTCACGATCAAAACCTTAGTATGTTGGGCAACCACATTTAGTGTTGATAGAACATATATTCTCAAGAAGGAATTCATAATCTTTTAACGGAGATATAAAATATTTCCTTGAGATAAGTTTAATGGGTTTAATTATTCAGAGTGTTGGGCCCAACCACTTTAGTAAGGAGTTACTAAAATATATATTTATGAAATTGGATTTCATAAATATATAATGAATAACATAAAGGATTAAATCGGGTATTCAAGAATTAAGATGTAGTAATCTTCAAAGTGGCAGTTTACATTCATGACTTTGTATTACTATGAATATTTTAATGAAGGGGTTGCATGTATAATAAAGTCTTGGGATATAATTTATATATAAGGTCTAAAGTGCAATTATATTCTTATAGTGGTATTGAATATAATTAATGGTAATTTTGGACTTGTTAAGAGTTGACAAAAAAGCCCAAGGCCTATTGGAGCTAGTGTCTTATTGGTCCCTTTTGGTCCCACTCCAAGCCACACACTAAAGCCCAATTGGAATGGCCCAAAAGGCTAGTCTAATTAGATAATCAGTTGTATATAAGGAGAGAAACATACAGAATTTAATAAGTCTTTCCATTAAGATTATACAAGGAATGTAATGATGTATGTGAGTGTTGGACACTCTATTATTCTCTCCTTGGAAACTGATTGAGGGACCACACTTCTTGGGCATCAAGTGAAATTGGAGTGAAGATTAAAAGTCTTCCTAAGTAATTCTCAAGTTTTGTTTTGAATTTCACCGCACTAAGGTACGCTTTCTATTCTTTGTTCTAGAATTTAAGGTTACATGTTATCTTTCATGAATGAAGTTGATCCATGATTATTTCTTCCGCTGTGTGTTTTGTATGAGATACAAAACCAGATTTCCCAACAAATGGTATCAGAGTGGTTTTCAACATTATGCTTGTATAACATGTGATTGAGTTTTAGAATTAAAGAAAAATCGTTTCTTGGTAGTTTAATTTTCTGCATTGAAGTTTTTGCAGAATTGTGCTTGACATCATTGGTTTGAATGATTATATGTATAGATTCATGTCCGGATAAATAAACCATTGGTGTTGTCATATCAGTTCATGATTACATATATTAATATATGTGTGATGTTTTATTAGAGATAATAGTTTCATGTTGTTAGAAGATTATGCATTTAAGTTTCTGCATTGTTGTTGAAACTATGATTTGATAAAAACTGATATTGATGTTATGATGTTGTTTAAATTTGAATTTAAGTTTGTTAAATTAAACTTTAAGGCTATAGCATCCATGGAATTTAGTTTTGATATCATTTTCAATCTATCATGTTTAAATGATGGTTGTTTGTTCATAAAAAATGGTTGAAAACTGTCTTTAAAAATTTTGGAAAATTTGAATTTCGCGAAGCTCGATCGATCGAGAAGCTATCGAGCATCTATCAAGCTTACAAAACTTTTCTCGATCGATCGACCAGCTATCAGGCAGCTGTCGAGCCAGCAAGATTATATCTCGATCGATCGACCAGCTATCAGGAAGTTGTCAAGCCTGGGAATTTTCTAAAATTTTCTAATAAGAGCAAGGTTATGTGTGATTAGATTACACATGGTTCTAACTAAAAGACCTAATGAGATCAAAGATATTAGTTAAATAGAACTCTTAGTCCTAAATAGTTTAGGACTTGTCTTTTGATAAACATTCTAATGAGATTGGAATTGTTGTATGATTGAAAGTCCTTAATTTATTTTAATTAGAGGTTTTTAATGAGATTAAAATTCTAATTAAAAGGTATATAGTTTCTGATAAGATTAGAATCTTTTATTTAGTAAATTAAGGATAGAGTTCTATATAACTAATTTTTGATTCATTAGTGTTTAAGGAATCCTAAATAGTTTAGGACTTCCATTTTAGTTAGTGATTCTAATAAGATTAGAGTCTTTAATAAGTGCAAGGTTATTAGTTGTGATGAGATCACAATTATTTAAAGAAAAACCCAAATAATGAGTGAGAGTGATGAAATAACCCTTTTGTTAAGTTTATTGTAATGTGCATAGATACCTTGTCTTGACTTCGAGTCTTACATTCCATGCAGAGGGTATTTATTTCATAGATTACAAGGTTAAACTTCTTTGTGATAGCACGAATGTTCGTTACACTATAGTGACGTGACTTAGTTACATCACATTGAATTTAAACAATTAAACACATTTAATGTGTAGGGTTAAAATTGTGATTAGATCACAATGGTTTCATAACAATCCACTTGTTTTAAAATTTCTAGTGGGAGAGAGATACAAGGGTTGGATCTCACGACCTCCATTATCGGTTCATAGTAGTGTGGGTAAGCAACTCGTCTTGGCGTATATGCCTCACGATCCCAAAGGAGGGTGTTTACTTCATAGTACTACAAGATTGAACTTACCTGTTTAAAGTAGTGTGAACAAGCACCTCGTCTTGGTGTATATGCCTCGCGATCCTAAAGGAGGGTGTTTTGTTTCATGATACTACAAATTTAAACACTATAAAAGGAGATGAAATGTGGCTACACATGACTCTAGATAATGGTGTACACTAGACTAAGTGTAATGTTAACCTCCCAATGGAGCTATGTCATTATTACTTAGAGGCTGAAGGTAAAGCGGCAAATTATTTTTGTTTGGTAAGAGTTATCATGATAGCATTAATAATGAGAATAATTCTCAACCAATTAATGTGTTTATAATAAACTTGCTACCAAGGAATTATAGACATGGATTGGGTTGTTGTTGCACCTAGTATAGTATGTTTTTCGGGTTCCATACTATATGCTTATGGATGCAAAATATAATGTTCTTGAAATTATGTTCATAGTTTCAAAATAAAATTGTCATAAATTTTGTTCTCTAGCTACTGTTTTAATTCAATCACATTAACTAATAAATAATTTTGGACATGGTGCTTGAAGGAGCTGAATTACATATTTATGTTTTTGATTCAGCATTGTCATAATTTCCTTTGCATGATGCATTGATGGAAGATAGCTTATGACATGATCATAGTCTCCATTGAAATGCTAAAATGTTATATTGTCTTCTATCTCAATTGTGCTACAGCATGAGATGCAAGAGTTAATACTAGACTTAGACTTTATATCAAGTCTAAATGAGATGTTTCGTATGAATCATATTGAGTGCTAAGAAAAGCTTAAGGAGTTCCAATTCTAAATCATTTTATGAAAATATTTTATTTTAAAATGAAATTGGAACTCTTGGATGTAGAGATTAAATGTTAATATCATATGGATATGATCCACAAGTCCTTGTTAGAATCATTTGATCAATTGAGATTATTTTGAAAATAAATTCTTTTTATATTACCTAAATTGATGAGTGAGTTCTACGCAACGGAAGACATCCTAAAAGCTAAGGCTAGGATCAATATAATTTAATTCAAATTCTTAGCCTAAACCAATAAGTAAGGATGGTAAGAAGATGAATTATAATACCAAACAGTTGGACAAGTTAATTATCCTAGTAGTTGCCAAAAGGAAATTAGACTCAAAAGTATGACCAAAAGGAAAGTGTTTCTGATTTTGGTAATGCTAAGCTTTGTCCATGATTGTTTTCTAGATGGAAATTTACATGTTTTACTATTTAAAGAGAAAGTTTCCATCCTTTTGTATTGTATGTTTTGGCACTTATCTAGATCTTATTAATCTAAATGTTATTCAAGATTGGTGAAAGATGGAGTTTTAGAATCATTATTTTGTTATATTCGCAGTCTATGAATTCTATTTAGAGGATAATATGATCTAGGGCTCCTTTTCGCAAAGGAATGAAGTTCCAATGACTTCTTTAAGTCAGTGCATATATGAAAGAGGAATAAGACTCTTTTAGAAATAGTAAAGTACATGATTAGTATTTTCATTTGCTTATTTCTTTTGAAGATATACTCTATGTATTACTATACATTTTCTAAAATTGATTTCAAAAGTTTGTTCCTTGGACATTTATCAAATTGTGGAATGGGTGAAAACCCAGTATATGATACTTCCATTTTTGGAGATGTCCAGCACTTGTGCTAGAAACGAAGTCTAACAAGTTAAAATCAAAAAGTAGAAAAATGTATGTTTATATTGGGTATCTAAAAGGAATTGTAAAAGATTGTTTTGGTAGTCATAAAGAAGACAAGATGTTTGCAAATATCTTGATGATGACTATGTGAATAATCTTTAAGCAAATCATAGATTTTTCTAGAAGGAAAATGTCAAAATTTGTTGTAGGACAACTATAAAATACATTTAGAAATAAGATGGTTGTATTAGATACACCACAAGACATTATTCTGTAAATAACTATTACACTGGTACAATATCGTAGTGGGAGGATTACCAAATAAATTCATACTTTTGGAATAAGCTTTTGTAGTTATTCCACAAGGATATGAATTTGATCATCGGTCCTACGTAAAGGCAATAGATGATATGAATATGGATTACTGGATCAAAGTTATATGAATAGAATTAAATTCTATTTAAAGTCTAGAACTTGTAGATGCGCCTAATGGCATTAAGCCTATTACTTTCAAATAGGTCTACAAGTAAATGAGATTGATAGATTTGAAGGTGCAAACCTTCAAAGTCAAGACTAGTGGCGAAAAGATTTATTCAGAAAGAAATGGTTCGATTATGAAAAGATCTTTTCACCAATAGTTAAGTTTGACTCTATCTAGATTCTCTTTTCCATTATATTTCATTTGGATGAAATATGGCAATGGATATCAAGAAAGCTTCTTTTAGTAGAAATTTTGAGGAAGACATCTATATGATGTAACTAAACTTGTTTATAGCAAAGAACCAGTAGTGTTTAGTATGCAAGTTGCTTAAAGTCCATTTATGGACTAAAGGAAGCATCTAAATCATAAAATATCATTTTTGATCAAGCAATTAAGTTGTTTGATTTTGATCAAGTATTAAAATGCCTTATGTGTGTAAAGCTATAAAGAATAATAAATCTCTTAATGTATGTTGATGACATTCTAATCATTTAGGTTGATGTAGAGTTATTATCATTAATAGAGTTTTTAGTTGTCTAGTCCAGTTTGATATAAAGTACTAGGGAAAGACTGGTCACATCCTAAAAATTAAACTTTGTTAAAATTCAGGAACTAGGATGTTAGGTATATCTCAAACTGCTTAAATAGATTAAATTCTAGCCAAGTATAGCATGTAATACTTCAATAAAGGATTCTTTCCTTTTAAGTTTGAAGTTCCTTTATAAAGGACTATAGTCCTAAGACATATAAAAGGAAGAGCATATAAGACGATTCCTTATATCATATCAATAGGAAGTCTTTATGCCATGCTATATACTAAGCTAAACATCTATTTTGCAGTGGGCATAGTAAGCAAATATCAATTGAATCAAAGATTACTTAATTTAGTGGGAGTAAAGCAGATACTTAAATATCTTAGATTAATAAGGGATTATATGCTTGTCCATAAAAGTGAAGCTTTGATATTTACTGGATGTACAAATACTGACTTGTAGTTTGATTGTGATTCATGAAGTTGGACTTCAAGATATGTGTTCATCCAAGGTGGTGAAGATACACATTAAGCATAAGTATTATCTCATAAGAGAGATATGAATACTTGAGAAGTAGTAGTAGAAAAGATAGTTTATGCAATAAATCTGGCTAAAACTTATTTCCAAGCCTTGCCTTAGAGTGGCTATGAATTACTCTGAAAGGAGATAAGTGTCGGATACATGGTAAATTGTCTTTGAGGGCAAGTGGGAGATTGTTGGGGTTTATGCCCTAAAAATCCAATTTATTGGAATGTCATAAATAATTAAATTGTTTAATTATATGAGACTATATATAAATGAACTAATGGGACATTATCTTAGTCCATGAGATGTATAGTATGTGATTTATGTAATTTAGTCATAGAAGATATAAATTGCAAGTTCTTTGTAAACTCAGAATTTTAGCTCATAGTTAGTGATGAAATTGGGCATTTCATTTGCGAAAACTATAACATATCAACTAAGATGATTTGTCTTGATCATGGAAGTAGAGAATTCTAGTTGATATGTTGATATGTTTTAAGAGTTAAGACATATTGAACTAGACCTCTGTGAGATTTATTATTTTCCTAACGACTGTCAAATGAATAATAAATCTCACGACTTCTATTTACATCAACTCTAAATCCTAAGAGAATAATGGACCTGATCATGAGATGTAGGTTGCTTTGATATATCAAGAGTGAGATCTATAAGTCACAGTCAAAACCTCAGTATGTTGGGCAACCACATTTAGTGTTGATGGAACATATATTCTCAAGAAGGAATTCATAATCTCTTAACGGAAATATAAAATATTCCCTTGAGATAAGTTTAATGGGTTTGGTTATTCAGAGTGTTGGGCTCAACCACTTTAGTAAGGAGTTACTAAAGTATACATTTATGAAATTGGATTTCATAAATATATAATGAGTAACGTAAATGATTAAACCGGGTACTCAAGGATTAAGATGTAGTAATCTTTAAAGTGACAGTCTACATTCATGACTTTGTATTACTATGAATATTTTAATGAATAGGTTGCATGTATAATAAAGTCTTGAGATATAATTTATAGATAAGGCCTAGAGTGCAATTATATTCTTATAGTGGTATTGAATATAATTAATGATAACTTTGGACTTGTCAAGAGTTGACAAAAAAGCCCAAGGCCCATTGGAGCTAATGTCTTATTGGTCCTTTTTGGTCCTACTCCAAGCCACACACTAGAGCCCAATTAGAATGGCCCAAAAGGCTAGTCTAATTAGATAATTAGTTGTATATAAGGAGAGAGACATATAGAATTTAATAAGTTTTTCCATTAAGATTATACAAGGAATGCAATGATGTATGTGAGTGTTAGACACTCTATTATTCTCTCCTTGGAAACTGATTGAGAGACCACACTTCTTGGGTATCAAGTGGAATTGGAGTAAAGATTAAAAGTCTTCCCAAGTAATTCTCAAGTTTTGTTTTGAATTTCACCGCACCAAGGTACGCTTTCTATTCTTTGTTCTAGAATTCAAGGTTTCATGTTATCTCTCATGAATGAAGTAGATCCATGATTATTGCTTTTGCTGTGTGTTTTGTATGAGATACAAAACTAGATTTTCCAACAAGAACTTCCTTCAAATTGGATTATATTGTTATAAATGGATGGCATTGGTCATGCATATTCTCATTCTTGGATGGTTTTCTTTGGATGTGGTCAAGTCACGGACGACAACCAAGGATTTATACTTAATCCCCATCAGTTGCCCCCTCGTCCTTGTGTTGTCTGTCATTATTACTTTAATCCCCTTCTTTTTTTTCTTTTTTCTTTTTTGACTTGGACTTAGCCCTTATTGCTGATACGTGGTGCAATCCCGAGGTTCGCTTGTCATGTCATTCTGTTCTTCGAGGGAGGTGACATGTGGCTCCTTTTGGCTGGTACGTCATTCCAGTGACTAGGTCTATTACCTATAAATAGTGGAATTCCTCTCCCACCTTCTCACATTTCTTATATTTTCTTCTTTGACCTTTGTCGTTTAACGCCTCGTTTAGAAGTTTTCTTCCATCCTTAGGCATCTTCGTTTAGAGCCAAGTATCCTCTCACTCTCGTCTTTAGTTTTTCCTACAGTTTTTTGAAATTTCTAAAATCATAGTGTCTTCATTTAGCAATAGCGATAATAGGGAGATAAACATGTATCATGATAGCTATAGTGGTAGCAGTTATAGTAATAGTAATAGTAGTAGTAGTAGTAGTTGTTGTAGTAGTGGAGGAAACACCACAGAGGAGCAATACACATCCAGGGTTCCTGGGGTTCCTTTAGAGGCCTTCCAAGAGGAGTAAAGGACGAGGTATACTTGCTACCAAGGAATTACAGACATGGATTGGGTTGTCGTTGCATATTTTATGTTATGGTTTTATTAAAGTTTCATACCATATGTTTATATGCTAAATTGATAATGTCCAGTTTTCTTATTGCTATTCTTATCAAAACAAATTGACTAGATAAAACTATGTTGACTGGAAAAGAAATTTGGACATTGTTCTTACTACTGAAGAGCACAAGTATATGTTTAGTCAACCTTGTCCTAACTTCCCATCATTAGATGCAACTCTTGAGAAAAAACAGTAATATAATCATTGGCAGAAATCTAATGAGATGGCCAAGTGCTATATCCTAGCATCTATCTCAAATGTTCTACAGCATCAAATGCAAAATGTAGAACTAGCTTCGGACATAATGCTAAGTCTGAAAGAGATGTTTGGTGAGCAAGGCCATTCTACGAGGCAAGAAACTATGAGGCAAATATATAATACCAAAATGGCTGAAGGTACTTCAGTAAGGGAGCATTGTCTTAAGATGATCTCTCAACTAAATACACTAGAGGTTTTAGGTGCCGATATTGATGGAGAATCCTAAGTGGATATGATACTCCAATCACTACCAAAATCATTCAAGGAATTCAGACTTAATTATAACATGAACAAAAAGATTTATACATTGTCTGAATTAATGAATGAATTGGTGGTGGCGAAAGACATTCTTGATACATCTAGTGTTGGTGCTAATATGGTTGAAGCTTCTTGTTCTCAACCTTAGTCGAAAAGTAAGGGTAAAAAGAAGAAGAATAAGGACTTCACCAAGCAAGATGGTAAACAAATTGCCTTAGCAGTTGCCAACAAGGGAAAGAAAAAAGACTATGCCAAAGGAAAGTGTTTCCGTTATGGCAAGAAAGGTCATTGGAAGAGGAATTGTCCAAAATTCATAACTGCCAATAATAAGGGTGTGAAAAGCTCATTCTTTCTTGAAATATGTTTAGTACAAAATCCCACAAATTCTTGATGTGTGGATTCAGGTTGTACTAATCATATCTGCAATACTTTGCAGGGGTTCTAGGAGACCAGAAAGCTAAATGAAGGGGAATTGTTTCTTACTCTGGCTGATGGGAGCAGAATTCCAGTTGTAGTTATTGGAGTGTTTAATTTGTGTTTTGGTTCTAGAGTTTTAATATTGAAAGTCTGTTTGTATGTACCTAATATTCGTAGGAATTTAATTTCTGCAACTTATTTAGGTAAACATGGATATTGTGTTATCTTGAAAGATAATGTTGTAATAAAGAAGGATAAAGTGTTTATCTATTCTGTCAATATTGTTGATGGTCTTTATATTTTAACTCCTGATAAGCATGAATTATACAATTCTAAATTAGATAATAACTCTCATGTAAAATCATTAAAGAGAGAGTTTCCTCTACTAATGATGCATATCTTTGACACTTGCATTTGGGTCATATTAATTCAAACAGAATTCAAGGACTGATCAAAGATGAACTCTTAGAGCAATTGGACTTTGATGTATTTCTAGTTTGTGAATCTTGTTTAGAGGGCAAAATGACCAAAAGACCTTTTAATGCGAAAGGTCAAAAAGCCCAAGAGTTGCTTGAATTAGTTCATATGGATGTATGTGGTCCAATGTCAACCTAAGCAAAAGGAGCTTATGAGTACTTCACATGGTTCATCAAGATTTTGTTCAAAACCAAATGACTTGATTGCTTGATCAAATCTGATGTTCCATGACCTAGATGCTTGCTTAAGTCCATAAATGGATCTTTTCAACTTGCATACCATATGCTCTTGGTTCTTTGCTATGAAACCTTCTGGATGCATCATATAAATTTCTTCTTCAAGATTGCCATTTAGAAATGCAATCTTGACATCCATTTGCCAAATCTCATAATCATAATAAGTAGAATAGATAAGAGAATTCTGATAGATTTAAGCATTGCTACTGGTGAAAAGGTTTCTTCATAATCAATACCTTCTTTTTGTGTATACATTTTTGCCACTAGCCTTACTTTAAAGGTTTCACCTTTCCATCTATCCCTCTTTTCCTTTTGTAAACCCATTTGCAACCAACAGATTTAATGCCATTAGGCACATTTACAAGATCTCAAACTTGATTGGAATACATAGAATCTAATTCAGATTTCATAGCTTTGACCCAATGATGTATATCTATATCATTCATTACCTCTTCATAAGTGTAAGGATTAATTTCAGACTCTTTTGAGATAGTTTCATAAGTTTCTCCTAGACCTATAAATCTTATAGTTGGCCTAACAATCCTCCCACTTCGATGAGGCTCCTATGTACTAGTCATCTCATGAGTAATATCTTATAGTGTATCCAATACAACCACATTATCCCTAGTTTCATCCATTGGTTGTTCAATTACAGGTTCATTCATTTCAGCCAAAACAACTCTACCTTTAGGAGTATAATCATTCATATAGTCATTTTCCAAAAATTTGGCATTTGTACTAACAAACACTTTATTATCTTTATGACTATAGAATAAACCTCCGACAGTTCCTTTTGGATACCTTACAAAGAAAACCACTTTTGTTTTAGACTGTAACTTGTCAGACTTTCCTTTTAACACATGTGCTAGACAACCCCAAATATGGAGATGTCTCATACTAGGCTTATGCCCATTCTACAACTCTACAGGTGTTTTAGGAACAGACTTTGAATGTACTAAATTTAGAAGATACACTGCAGTATTTAAGGCATATTCCCAAAAAGAAATTGGTAGAGTCGAATAACTCATCATGGATCTAACCATATCTAAAAGAGTCATATTCCTTCTTTCCACTACACCATTTTCTTGTGGTGTTCTAGGTGCAGTAAATTAGGATATAATCCCATTTTCAGTTAAGTAATCCTTGAAATCCCCAAGAAGGTATTCACTAGCTTGATTAAATCGAATGGCCTTTATGCGTTTACCTAATTGATTCCCAACTTCAGCCTTAAACTCTTTGAACTTTTCAAAGGCTTCAGTCTTTCATTTCATTAGGTACACAACCAAATCTAGAGTAATCATCAAAGAAAGTAATGAAATACTCATAGCCACCTCTAGCTTGGGTTGACATTGGACCACATACATTAGAATTTACTAGTTCTGGCAAATCTTGAGCTCTTCTACCTTTTGCACTAAAAGGTCTTTTTGTCATTTTGCCCTCTAAATAAGATTCACAAACTGGAAATCCCTTAAAATCCAATGGCTCTAAGAGTTTATCTTTAATCAGTCTTTGAATTATGTTTGAATTAATATAACCTAAACGTAAATGCCAAAGATATGCACCACTAGTTGAAGGAAACTTTCTCTTTAATGATTTCACATGTGAATTATTATCTAATTCAGAATTATATAATTCATGCTTATTAGGAGTTAAAATATAAAGACCATCAACAATATTGCTAGAATAGATAAACATTTTATCCTTCTTTATTACAACATTGTTTTTCAGGATAACACAATATCCATGTTTACCTAAATAAGTTGCAAAAATTAAATTCCTATGAACATTAGGTACATATAAATAGTCTTCCAATATTAAAAACCTAAATTCAAAGCATAAATTAAACACTCCAACAGATACAACTGGAATTCTGTTCCCATCAAACAAAGTAAGAAACAATTCCCCTTCATTTATCTTTCTGATCTCTTGGAACCCCTGCAAAGAATTACAAATTTGATTAGTACAACCTGAATCCACACACTAAGAATTCGTGGGATTTTGTACTAAACATATTTCAAGAATGAATGTACTTCTCATACCCTTATTATTGGCAACTCTGAATTTTGGACAATTCCTCTTCCAATGTCCTTTCTCACCACAATGGAAACACTTTCCTTTGATTATCTTTCCTTTGTTGGCAACTTCTAAGGCAATTTGTTTACCATCTTGCTTGATGAAGTCCTTCTTCTTCTTCTTCTTCCTACTCTTGCCTTTCAACACTAAATGTACCAAGAATGCCTTTCGCCGCTACTAATTCATTCATTAATTCAAACAATGAATAAATATTTTTGTTCATATTATAATTAAGTCTGAATTCCTTGAATGATTCTGGTAGTGACTAGAGTATCATATCCACTTGAGATTCTCTATCAATATCGACACCTAAAACTTCCAATATATTCAAATTAGAGATCATCTTAAGTCAATGCTCCCTTACTGAAGTGTCATCAGTCATTTTGGTATTATAAATTTGCCTCATAGATTCTTGCCTTGCTGAACAGCCTTGCTCATCAAACATCTCCTTCAGACTTAACATTGTGTCCAAAGCTAGTCCTACATCCTGCATTTGATGCTGGAGAACATTTGAGATTGATGTTAGGATATAGCACTTGGCCATCTCATTAGATTTCTGCCAACGATCATATCACTGTTTTTCCTCAGGAGGAGCATCTAATGATAGAAAGTTAGGACAAGGTTGAGTAAGCACATATTTGTGCTCTTCAGCAATAAGAACAATGTCCAAATTTCTTTTCAAGTCAACATAGTTAGATCTAGTCAGTTTGTTTTGATTAAGAATAGTAACAAGTGGACTAAATGATGCCATGATCAAATCTGAAAACAATAAACATGAACATAATAAGTAAACAGGACGTTATCAATTTAGCATATAAACATATAGTTTGGAACCTTAATAAAATCATAATAAAAAATATGCAGCGACAGCCCAATCCCATATTTAATATTCCTCAGCATAGAGTGAACATTAAATATTATGATTGATTAAGAACTATTTTCATTATTAGTGCTATCATGATAACTCTTATCAAACACTAATAATATGTCGTTATACATTTGGCCTCTAAATAATAATAGTAAAAATTTAGCATAGAGGATACTATAATATTTAGTCTATTGTATACAATTTTCTAGAATCATGTGTAGCCACATTTCATCTACCATTAACAAGTTTATCTTGTAGCACCATGATTCAAAACACCCTCCGCATGGAATGCAAAACTCAAGGCTAAGACAAGGTGTTTGATCAAATCACTATAAACTAGGAAGTTCAATCTTGTAGGACCATGAAATAAATACTCTCCACATGGAATGTTAAGCTCGAAGCAAACAAAAAGTATATATTTCATACTACTATGAACCAACAATAGAGGCCATGAGATCCAACCCTTGTATCTCTCTCCCACTAGATGTTTTAAAATAAAGGTTTTTAATTAGAAATCATGTGTAATCTTATCACACAGCCTTGCACTTTATCCATGTGAAAACACTTAGAAAAATTCAAAATTCACAGTTTTCAATCAATTGAATATGTGTCTTGATTGATCGAAAAAAATTAATAAATTCGTACTTGACAATCTACTTGGCCCGATTGGTACTCGATCGCTTCTCGATTGATCGAAAAAGAACATTCAATCAATCAACTAGAAATCAAATATCAATCAAATCAAACAGATTGATCACTGTTTTACTCAATTAATAGAAAGTAATTTTCGATCAATTGAATCTCGTGAAACTTGAATTTTTTCAAAATTTTTCTAAAGCAGTTTTCAACAATTTTTCATGAACAAACAACCATCATATGAACATGATAGACATAGATTGAAATCAAAACTGAATTCCATTGATTCTACAGCCTTAAAGTTCAATTTAACATACTTAATATCAAACTTAAACAATATCATAACATCAACATCAGTGTTTATCAAACAATAATTTCAACAACCATGTAGAAAATTAAATGTATAATCTCCTAACATCATGAAATTACTATCTCTAATTCCAAAACTCACAAAACATGTTATACATATTCGAAATTGAAAACCTGGCTCTGATACCAATTGTTGAAAAAATACATGTTTGTATCACATACAAAACATATGCAATGGAAAAATAATGGATCTACTTCATTCGCAATTGATAACATGTATTATGTAAATTTCAAAATATAAGAACAAGAGAGTGTACCTTGGTACGATGAAATTCAAAACAAAAGATTAGAAGTACTTGGAAACACTTTTAATTTTCACTCCAATTCCACTTGTGCCTAAGAAGTGTGGTCGCTCAATCAGTTTATATGTGGGTTCAAGGGAGAATAAAAGAGTGTCCAACACTCACATACAAACCATTTCATTCACTTACAAAACTCTGTATGTTTCTCTCTTTATAACTGATTATCTAATTGGGTTAGCCTTTTGGACCATTCCAATTGGGTTTTAGTATGTGGCTTGGAGTAGGACCAAAAGGGAACAAATAAGACACTAGCTCCAATTGGGTTTTCTGTCAACTCTTGACAAGTCCAAAGTTACAATTAATTATATTTAATACTACTATATAAATATAATTGCACTCTAGGCTTTATTATTAAATTATATCTCAAGACTTTATTGTACATGCAATCTCTTCAAAAAATATTCTTAGTAATACAAAATCATGAATGTAAACTGCTACTTTGAAGATTACTACATCTTAATTTAATCCTTTAAGTTATTCATCATATATTTATGAAATTCAATTTCATAAATATATACTTTAGTAACTTCTTACTTACTAAAGTGGTTAGGCATAACACTCTGAATAACCAAACTCATTAAACTTATCTCAAATGAATATTTTATATCTCCGTTAAGAGATTATGAACTTCATATTGAGAATATTTGTTCCATCAACACTAAATGTTGCTTCCCAACATACTGAGGTTTTGATCGTGACTTTAAATCCCACTCTTGATATATCAAAGTAACTTACACTTCATGATCAGGTCCACTATTCTCTCAGAATTAAGAGTTGATGTAAATAGAAATCATGAGATTTATTATTCATTTGACAGTCGTTAGGAGAATAATAAATCTCACAGCAGTTCAATTCAATATGTCTTAATTCTTAAAACATATTAACATATCAACTAGAAGTCTCCACTTCCATGATCAGGACAAGTCATCTTAGTTGATATATTATAGTCTTCGCAGATGAAATCCCTAAATTCATCACTAACTACGAACTAAAATTTTGAGTTTACAAAGAACTTGTGATTTATATTTTCTTTAATTAAATCACATAAATCACATATTATGCATCTCAAGGGCTATATGATAATGCCTAAATATTCATGTTACCATTATTTTAGATAATAATAAAACAACTTTATTAATTACAACATTAAGTCATATATAAAGTCATATATAATGTCATACATAGCATTATATAATAGGATTTAAGGGCACTAATCCTAGCATAATGTTCCTAGTGCTTTATATTGATGACATTCTACTCATTGGAAATGATGAAGGGATAATGTCTTCAGTAAAGATTTGGTTGTTAAGCTAATTTGATATGAAGGACTTAGGCGAAGCTAACTTTATTCAAGGGATCAAGTTTTGGCGAGATCAAAAGAATAGAATGTTAGGCTTGTCACAAGATGGATATATAGATAAGGTTCTAGAATGATTTAGCATGCAAAACTCCAAGAAATGATTACTTCCTTTCAGACATAGAGTTCCTCTGTCTGATGACCAAAGGCCTACGACTCTTGAAGAGGAAAATATAATAAGACAAATTCCTTATGCTTTTGCAGTGAGAAGTCTTATGTATGGCATGCTTTGTACTAGACCAGATATTTGTTATTCAGTTGGCATGGTCAGCCGATATCAATCAAATCCAGGACTTAAACATTGGCAAGCTGTAAAGCATATTCTCAAGTATCTAAAGAGAACGAGAGATTATATGCTTGTTTACCATAATAAGGATTTGATTCCCATTGGTTATACAGATTCAGATTTTCAGTCAGATCTTGATTTTAAAAAGTCCACTTCAGTTTCTGTGTTCACCTTGGGAGGTGGAGCCATGAGTTGGAGGAATGTTAAGCAATCTTGTATTGCTGACTCCACCATGAAATCTGAATATTTTGTTACTTGTGATATGGAAAAGGAAGCTGTTTGGCTTAAGAAATTCCTTTCTAATCTTGGTGTTGTGAGAATTGAGCAAGTTCCTATCACATTGTTCTACGACAATAGTGGAGCGGTTGCACAATCCAAGGATCCAAGAAATCACGAGAAAGGAAAGTATATTGAAAGGAAGTAGCATATCATTCGAGACATTGTTGCTCGAGGAGATGTAGTAGTTACAAAGATTGATAATGCAAATAATTTAGCAAATCTCTTTACCAAAGTCTTGTCCCAAAGGAGTTTTGAGTCACATTTGGAGGGAATGGAAGTTAGATTAGTGCACAATAGTCTTTAGGGCAAGTAAGAGATTTTCAAGATATGTGCCATTTAAATCTTATTGTATGATGCTATGTATGACATTATGTTGTGATTTATAAATTTGTTTTATTATTATCTAAAATAATGGTAACATGAATATTTGAACATTATCATATAGTCCATGAGATGCATAGTATGTGAATAAGTTATAGAAGATATAAATCACAAGTTCTTTGTAAACTTAGAATTTTAGTAAATAGTCAGTGATGAAATTGGGCATTTCATCTGTAAAGACTATAACATATCAACTAAGATTGTTTGTCTTGATCATGGAAGTGGAGACTTCTAGTTGATATGTTGATAAGTTTTAAGTGTTAAGACATATTGAACTGGACCGCTGTGAGATTTATTATTCTACTAATGACTGTCAAATGAATAATAAATCTCACAACTTCTATTTACATCAATTCTTAATTCTGAGAGAATAATGAACTTGATAGTGAAGTGTAGGTTGTTTTGATATATCAGGAGTGAGATCTAAAGTCACGATCAAAACCTTAGTATGTTAGGCAACCACAGTTAATGTTGAAGGAACATATATTCTCAAGATGGAATTCATAATCTCTTAACAGAGATATAAAATATTCTCTTGAGATAAGTTTAATGGATTTGGTTTTTCAGAATGTTACGCCTAACTACTTTAGTAAGAAGTTACTAAAGTATATATATTTATGAAATTGGCTTTCATAATTATATGGTGAATAACTTAAAGGATTAAACCGAGTACTCAAGGATTAAGATGTAGTGATCTTCAAAGTGGCAATCAACATTTATAACTTTGTATTACTATGAATATTTTAATGAAGGGGTCGAATGTATAATAAAGTCTTGGGATATAATTTATTAATAAGGTCTAGAGTGCAATTATATTTATATAATGATATTAAATATAATTAATGGTAATTTTGGGCTTGTCAAGAGTTAATAGGAAAGCCCAAAACTCATTGGAGCTATTGTCTTATTTGTTCCTTTTGGTCCCACTCCAAGCCACATACTAAATCCCAATTGGAATAGCTCAAAAGGCTAGCCCAATTAGATAATCAGTTATATATATAAGGAGAGAAACATATAGAATTTTAGAGTTATGGAAATGGTGTGTATGTGAGTATAAGCCACTCTCTTATTCTCTCTTAAACACATACATATAAACTGATTGAGAGACCACACTTCTTGGGCAAAAATGGAATTGGAATGAAGATTAAAAGTGTTCCCAAGTACTCCTAATCTTTAGTTTTGAATTTCACCACACCAAGGTACGCTTTCTTGTTCTTAAATTCTGAAATTTACATAGTACATATTATCAATTACGAATGAAGTAGATCCGTTAATTTTCCGCTACGTATGCTTTGTATGTGATACAAACCATGTTTTTCCAACATGTTCGTCCATAGCCAGCATTGCTAAGTAACATTCTCTAGCAACTAACTGATCTCTTTGTACTTCTCCAATGCCATATTCTGTTGGAAACTTAACTAACAAGTGGTAGGTTGTAGCCCTCCAACTATTCAAAGTTGGTTGTCCAACGATGGCATTATATAAGGACGAGCAGTCTACAACAAGGAAATTAACTTCCTTATTGATTTGTCGTGGGTAAGAGCCAACCATGACTAACAAGGAGATGGTATCTACTAGTAGAACCTTCATTCCTCTAAACCCAATCAATGACACATTTATTGGATGAAGTAACTCCTTGTTGATTCTCATTTGTTGGAAGGCAGGATAGTAGAGGATATATGCTGAACTCCCATTGTCTATTAACACCCTTCTAGTTGTATAATTTGCAATTTTCAAAGTAATGACAATCGCATCATCATGAGGATGGTGCAATCATCTTGCATCTTCATCTATGAAAATAATAGCTGGCTCATCATCTTTTATCATCCTTGGTAGTCATCTAGATATCTGGACATTTTGAACTTCCCGTAAATAAGTCTTCTTAGCTCTAGACGAGCTTCCTGTTGACGTGCCCCCTACAATGATCTTTATTTCTCCAAACAGTGGACGTACTAGTTCCTCTGCCTTACCCTTCATTGGCTGTCTCTCGTCCTTGTGGTCTCACCCAAGAAAATTTTTTAACTTTCCTTATTTGATGAGAACTTCAATCTGCTGCTTTAAGTCATAACATTCGTCTGTATCGTGTCCATGGTCACGATGAAAGTGGCAGTACTTGCTTTTATTCCGCTTGCTAGGATCTTCTTTCATCCTCTTAGGCCATTTCAATGATGGATCATCTTTAATCTACAATAACACTTGGTCAAGTGGAGTGTTCAAAGGAGTGTAATTGGAGTATCGTCCTGAGGACAACCCTACTTTTTTTCCATCACGATCTCTTTTCTCCCCTACTTTAGCTTTTTTTTGGATGAGAGCCTTGCTCTGGATGGTGTATATATCCATTGTATAGCCACCCACCTTTTTTCTTTTTCTTAGTGATAATCGTGTCTTCTGCATTCATGAAACTCTGGGCTGAATGTATCAATTCAGCTATCGTCTACGGCTTCTGATCATACCGCTTAAGATGAATAAGTGTGAACTGACTCCATTATAGAAGGCTGCTAAAAGGATCTTGTCATCCATCTAGTCTACTAATAAGGCTTCTCTGTTAAAACGGCTGATGAAAGAGTGTAGACTCTCGTTCTCTCCTTGCTCTATGCTAAACAAACTAGACGAGGAACGTTTCTGCCTTTATCCACCTACAAATTTATTAACGAACAACTTACTTAACTCCTAGAACGAAGTTATTGTGTTTGGTGGTAACTTTTTAAACCATACTCTGGCTAGTCTTTTCAGTGTGGTAGGAAAGGCTCTACACATAATTTTATCTGAAACACCTTGGAGATGCATAGTCATCTTGAATGTGGCAATGTGATCGCAAGGATCACGCTTCTCATCATATGAATCCAAGGTAGGCATTTTGAGCTTAGTAGGCAGGGGATGACTGGTGATGGACATAATGAAGGGAGAATCTGTCCTGTGGTTGAGATCATCCACATGGTTTGCTTTCCTCATGGAATCCTTCATCTCTTACATAGATCTTTTCATCTGTTCCATCTCTTTCCCCAAATATGGTACCCTATGAGTGACGATACCCTCTTGATTGGTCTCTTTCAGCATTGTTCTCAACACCTTCATTTCTTGAATTTTAATCTCGTTCTCCACCATGTTGTTGACATTGTCTATTAACTTCTCTAGTTAACTTTTGGTTATGTTGTGTCAGTTCTGCCATTGCTGCTGCTATGGATTGTCGCTGTTGTTGGACGGTCATGGGAGGTAGGGGTGCACAATTTGGGTGACTGGAGGTGTTTCCACTCTCTTGGTGTCCTGGACTAGTGGCCATTGACCTAGTCCAAACCATGTTGCCTTTTTGTCTTGGAAAATGAAGAAGTTAAACTTTTTAACTCCTCTCTTTCCCACAAACGGCTTCAACTGATAATGTACGAAAATCAGTAGGCTGAGATACTTCAGACTTTGATAATGGCTGTAAATCCTAAAAAGAAAGAAAGAACTATCAAAGGTGACCGGTGTGACCCGGCCAAGGACCCTCTGACGGTTAAGTCCGTTTTCTCTCAAGAACACAGGGATGGAAAATAGTGAATGGTAAGAACTTACCTTGAGTGAATGGGATTCGCTCCTTTTATAGAGAGTTAGACGTGGGCCTACTTGTTTGGATCCACGACCATCATAGGTGATGTTGGTGGTTAATGGAGAAAATGGAGTATGTGAAGCGAAGTGCGAGGAATTCCTTCCACGTATTTGATGGAATTAAAGATGAACACAGCGGAAAAATAAATTTATAACGGATCTACTTCATTCGCAATTGATAACATGCACTATGTAAATTTTAGAATTCAAGAACAAGAGAGTGTACCTTGCTGTGGTGAATTTCAAAACAAAGATTGAAGTACTTGAGAATACTTTTAATCTTCACTCCAATTCCACTAACGCCCAAGAAGTGTGGACTCTCAATCGGTTACAAAGGAATTATTAGAGAGTGACATACACTCACATACACACCATTTCACAATGATGTTGATTACCAAAAAATTCTGTATGTTTTTCCCTCTGTATCTAACCAATTATCTAATTGGGCTGACCTTTTGGGCCTTTCCAATTGGGCTTAAGTGTGTGGCTTGGAGTGGAACCAAAAGGAATCAATAAGACACTAGCTCCAATGGGCCTTGGACTTTTCTGTCAACTCTTGACAAGTCCAAAGTTACCATTAACTATATTTAATACCACTATATAAATATAGTTGCACTCTAGGCCTTATTTATAAATTATATCCCAAGACTTTATTGTACATGCAACCCCTTCATAAAATATTTGTAGTAATACAAAGTCATTAATGTAGACTGCCACTTTGTAAATTACTATATCTTAATCCTTGAGTACCCGGTTTAACCCTTTAAGTTATTCATCATATATTTATGAAATTTAATTTCATAAATATATACTTTAGTAACTACTTACTAAAGTGGTTAGACCTAACTCTCTGAATAACAAACCCATTAAACTTATCTCAATGGAATATTTTATATCTCCGTTAAGAGACTATGAATTCTATCTTGAGAATATATGTTCCATTAACACTAAATGTGGCTGCCCAACATACTGAGGTTTTGACCGTTACTTTAAATCTCACTCCTGATATATCAAAGCAACCTACACCTTATGATCAGGTCCATTATTCACTCAGGATTAAGAGTTCATGCAAATATAATTCGTGAGATTTATTATTCATTTGACGGTCTTTAGAAGAATAATAAATCTCACAGCAGTCTAGTTCAATATGTCTTAACTCTTAAAACATATTAACACATAAACTAGAAGTCTTCACTTCCATGATCAAGACAAATCATCATAGTTTATATGTTATTATCTTCGAAGATGAAATGCCTAATTTCGTCACCGACTATGAATTATAATTCTGAGTTTACAAAGAACTTGTGATTTATATCTTCTATAACTTTTCACATAAATAACATACTATGCATCTCATGGACTATATGATAATGTTCGAATATTCATGTTACCATTATTTCAAATAATAATAAAACAACTTTATTAAACACAATATTAAGTCATACATAATGTCATACACAATGTCACACTTAATATCATACATAGCATCATACAATAGGATTTAAGGGCATTAATCCTAACAATCTCCCACTTACCCTAAAGACTATTGTGCACTAATCTAACTCCCATTCCCTCCAAATGTGACTCGAAAGTCCTTTGAGACAAGGCTTTGGTAAATGGATCTGTTAGATTATTTGCACTTTCAATCTTTGCTACTACCACATCTCCACGAGCAACAATATCTCTAATGATATGGTACTTCCTCTCAATGTGCTTTCCTTTCTTGTGATTCCTTAGATCTTTAGATTGTGCAATTGCTCCACTATTGTCACAAAACAATGTGATTGGAATTTGTCCCATTCTTATTACACCAAGGTCAGAAATGAATTTCTTGAGCCATACAGCTTCTTTTGCTGCCTCACAAGCGGCAACATACTCAACTTCCATGATGGAGTCTACAATACAAGATTGCTTAATACTCCGCCAACTAATAGCTCCACCTCCCAAGGTGAAAACACATCCTGAAGTGGACTTTCTGAAATCTAGATCCGATTGAAAGTCTGAATTTGTATAGCCAATGGGAATCAAATCATCACACCGGTAAATAAGCATATATTCTCTCGTTCTCCTTAGATACTTGAGAATATGCTTTATACCTTGCCAATGTTTTGATCCTAAATTGGATTGATATCGACTGACTATGCTAACTGAATAACAGATATCTGGTCTAGTACAAAGCATGGCATACATGAGACTTCCTACTGCAGAAGCATAAGGAACTTGTCTCATCATATCTTCTTCCTCTTGAGTCTTAGGCTTTTGGTCATCAGACAGAGGAACTCCATGTCTGAAAAGAAGCAATCCTTTCTTGGAGTTTTGCATGCTAAATCGTTCTAGAACCTTATCTATATATCTAGCTTGTGATAAACCTAACATCTTATTCTTGCGATTTCGCCAAAGCTTGATCCCTAGAATAAAGTTAGCCTCACCCAAGTCTTTCATATCAAATTGGCTTGACAACCAAATCTTTACTGATGACATTACCCCTACATCATTTCCAATAAGTAGAATATCATCAACATAAAGCACTAGGAACATTACTACTTTATCTCGATGTCTTTTGTACACACATGGTTTATCAAGATTTTGTTCAAAACCAAATGACTTGATTGCTTGATCAAATCTGATGTTCCATGACCTAGATGCTTGCTTAAGTCCATGAATGGACCTTTTCAACTTGCATACCATATGTTCTTGGTTCTTTGCTATGAAACCTTCCGGTTGCATAATATAGATTTCCTCTTCAAGATTGCCATTAAGAAATGCAGTCTTGACATCCATTTGCCAAATCTCATAATCAAAATAAGCAGTAATGGATAAGAGAATTCTGATAGATTTAAGCATTGCTACTGGAGAAAAGGTTTCATCATAATCAATACATTCTTTTTGTGTATACCATTTCGCCACTAGCCTTGCTTTAAAGGTTTCAACCTTTCCATCTATCTCTCTCTTTCTCTTGTAAACCTATTTGCAACCAACAAGTTTAATGCCATTAGGAGCCTTTACAAGATCCCAAACTTGATTGGAATATATGGAATCTAATTCAGATTTCCTAGCTTGGACCCAATGATGTGCATTTATATCATTCATTGCTTCATCATATGTGTAGGGATTTGATTCAACATTTTCTAAGATAGCTTCATAAGTTTCTCCCAAACCTATGAATCTTATAGGAGGCCAAACAATTCTCCCACTACAACGAGGCACCTGAGTACTAGACATGATATGAGTAGTAACTTGTGGTGTATCTAATACAGCCACATCATCGCTAGTTTCATCTATTGGTTGTTCATTTATAGGTTCATTCATTTCAGCCAACACAACTCTACTTCTAGGAGTAAAATTATTCATATAGTCATTTTTCAAGAATTTAGCATTTGTACTAACAAAAACTTTGTTATCTTTATGACTATAGAATAAATAACCCCTAGTTTTTTTTAGATAACCTACAAGCAAACACACTTCTGATTTTGGTTCCAATTTATCAGGCTTCTCTTTTAAAACATGTGTAGGACAACCCCAAATATGGAGATATTTCACACTATGCTTACGCCCACTCCACAATTCCATGGGTGTTTTGGGAACAGATTTTGATGGAACTAAATTCAAAAGATGTATTGCTATATTTAAGGCATAACCCCAAAAATAAATCGGTAAAGTTGAGTAACTCATCATGGACCTAACCATTTCTAAAAGAGTCATATTCCTTCTTTCTACTACATCATTCTGTTGAGGAGTTCCAATTGCAGCCAATTGGGATAAAATCCCATTTTCAGTTAAGTAATCCTTAAAATCCCCAAGAAGGTATTCGCCACCATGATCAAATCGAATGGCTTTTATGCGTTTGCCTAATTGATTCTCAACTTTAGCCCTAAACTCTTTGAACTTTTCAAAGGCTTCGGACTTCCGTTTCATTAGGTACACATAACCATATCTTGAGTAATCATCGGTAAAAGTGATGAAATACTCATAACCTCCTTTTGCTTGAGTTGACATAGGACCACATACATCTGAGTGCACTAGCTCTAGCAAATCTTGGGCTTTTCTACCTTTTGCATTAAAAGGTCGTTTGGTCATTTTACCTTCCAAACAAGATTCACAAACTGGAAATTCATCAAAGTCCATGGGCTCTAAGAGTCTATTTTTTATCAGTCTTTGAATCCTATTTGAATTAATATGACCTAAACGCAAGTGCCAAAGATATTCATCACTAGTAGAAGGAAACTTTCTCTTTAATGATTTTACATGAGAGTCATTATCTAATTCAGAAATATATAATTCATGCTTATCAGGAGTTAAAATATAAAGACCATCTACAATATTGCCAGAACAGATAAACAATTTATCCTTCTTTATTACAACATTGTCTTTAAGGATAACATAATATCCATATTTGCCTAGTAAGTAGTAGAAATTAAATTCCTACGAACATTAGGTACATACAAACAGTCTTCAAATATTAGAACTCTAGATTCAAAATATAAATTATAAACACCAACAACTACAACTGGAATCCTGCTCCCATCAGACAAAGTAAGAAATAACTCCCCTTCTTTAAGCTTTCTGGTCTCTTAGAACCCCTGCAAGGAATTGCAGATATGATTAGTACAACCTGAATCCACACACCAGGAATCCGTGGGATTCTGTACCAAACATATTTCAAGAAGGAATGTATTATTCATACCTTTATTCTTGGCAGCCTTGAATATTGGACAATTCCTCTTCCAATGTCCTTTCTCACCACAATGGAAACACTTTCCTTTGATCTTCTTTCCTTTATCAGCAACCCCTAAGGCAATTTGTTTAACCTTTTGCTTGGTGAAGTCCTTCTTCTTCTTCTTCTTCTTACCCTTGTCTTTCGACTTAGGTTGAGAAGTAGTAGTTTCACCAACATTGGCTTCAACATTGGAAGTACCAAGGATGCCTTCCGCCGCTACCAACTCATTCATTAATTCAAACAATGCATAAATCTTTTTGTTCATATTATAGTTAAGTTTGAATTCCTTAAATGATTCTGATAGCGACTAGAGTATCATATCCACTTGGGATTCTCCATCAATATCGGCACCTAAAACTTCCAATGTATTCAAATTAGAGATCATTGTAAGACAATGCTCCCTCATTGAACTACCTTCAACCATTTTGGTATTATAAATTTGTCTCATGGTCTCTTACCTTGTAGAACGGCCTTGCTCGCCAAACATCTCCTTCAGACTTAGCATGATGCCTGAAGCTAGTTCTACATCCTGCATTTGATGCTGTAGAACATTTGAAATAGATGCTAGGATGTAGCATTTGGCCATTTCATTAGATTTCTGCCAATGATCATATCGTTGTTTTTCCTCAAGAAGAGCATCTAATGAAGGAAAGCTAGGACATGGTTTAGTAAGCACATATTTATGCTCTTTAGCAGTGAGAACTATGTCCAAATTTCTTTTCCAATCAATATAGTTGGATCCAGTCAGTTTGTTTTGATTAAGAATAGTTACAAGTGGGCTAAATGATGCCATGTTCAAATCTAAAAACAATAAACATGAATATAATAAGTAAACTGGACATTATCTATTTAGCATATGAACATATAGTATGGAACCTTAATAAAATCATAATATAATATATGCAACGACAACTTAATCCCACAATTAATATTCCTCGGAAGCGAGGTCATACCAATCACTATGATCAGGTGAGAATTATTCTCACTATTAATGTTATCATGGTAACTCTTACCAAACAAAAAATAATTTGCCGCTATTCCTTCAGCCTCTAAGTAATAATGACATAGCTCCGAAGGGAGGTTAACATTACACTTAGTCTAGTGTACACCATTGCCTAGAATCAATGTGAATCACGAAGTAACTCCACGGAAGCATGGTCGTTCTCAATGTAAAAACACATTTCATCTATCATTAAGAAGTTTAACCTATAGTACTATGAATTAAACACCCTCCGAAGGGAGCAAGGCATATATGCCAAGACGAGGTGCTTAATCACACTACTATAAATCGACAATGGAGGCCGTGAGATCCAACCCTTGTATCTCTCTTCCACTAGATGTTTTAAAGAAAAGGATTTTTAATTATAAAACACGCATAATCTAATTACACATAGTCTTACTATTTTTACATGTTAAAACACTTAGAAAAAATTCTGATTTTCCTTCTTTTGATTGATTGAAAGTGCCCCTCGATCGATTAAAAAAATTAAGAAATTTGAACTTGATCATCTGACTCCTTCGATTAATACTCGATCGCCTCTCGATCGATCGAAAAACAAATTCGATCGATCGACTAGCATTCGAAAATCAATCAATCTAAGAAGTCTGATCACTGTCTCATTTGATCAATCGAAAGTGATTTTTGATCAATCGAAAATTGCAAAATTTGAATTTCCAGAATTTTCCTAAGGCAGTTTTCTTCATTTTTCATGAACAAACATTCAACATATGAACATTACAGACAGAGATTGATGTCAAAACTGAATTCTATTGATGCTATAGCCTTAATATTCAAATTAACGTACTTAAATTTAAATTTAAACAACATCATAACATCAATTTTAGTTTTCATCAAATCATAGTTTCAACAACATGCAAAAAATTAAAAACATAATCTTCTAACAATATGAAACTATCATCTCTAATTCTAAAACTCACAAAACATGTTATACAATTCGAAATTGAAGACCGCTCTGATACCATTTGATGGAATTAAAGATGAACGCAGCGGAAAAATAAATTTATAACAGATCTACTTCATTCGCAATTGATAACATGCATTATGTAAATTTTAGAATTCAAGAACAAGAGAGTATACCTTGGTGTGGTGAATTTCAAAACAAAGATTGAAGTACTTGGGAATACTTTTAATCTTCACTCTAATTCCACTAACGCCCAAGAAGTGTGGACTCTCAATCGGTTATAAAGGAATTATTAGAGAGTGACATACACACCATTTCACAATGATGTTGATTACCAAAAAATTTTATATGTTTTTCCCTTTGTATCTAACCAATTATCTAATTGGGCTAGCCTTTTGGGCCTTTCCAATTGGGCTTAAATGTGTGACTTGGAGTGGGACCAAAAGGGACCAATAAGATATTAGCTCCAATGGGCCTTGAGCTTTTCTGTCAACTCTTAACAAATCCAAAGTTACCATTAACTATATTTAATACCACTATATAAATATAGTTGCACTATAGGCCTTATCTATAAATTATATCCCAAGACTTTATTGTACATGCAACTCCTTCATAAAATATTCGTAGAAATACAAAGTCATTAATGTAGACTGCCACTTTGTAAATTACTACATCTTAATCATTGAGTACTCGGTTTAATCCTTTAAGTTATTCATCATATATTTATGAAATCTAATTTCATAAATATATACTTTAGTAACTACTTACTAAAGTGGTTAGGCCTAACTCTCTGAATAACAAACCCATTAAACTTATCTTAAGAGAATATTTTATATCTCCGTTAAGAGACTATGAATTTCATCTTAAGAATATATGTTCCATCAACACTAAATGTGGCTGCCCAACATACTGAGGCTTTGACCGTTACTTTAGATCTCACTATTGATATATCAAAGCAACTTACACCTTATGATCAGGTCCATTATTCTCTCAGGATTAAGAGTTCATGCAAATATAAGTCGTGAGATTTATTATTCATTTGACAGTCTTTAGGAGAATAATAAATCTCACAGCGGTCTAGTTCAATATGTCTTAACTCTTAAAACATATTAACACATCAACTAGAAGTCTCCACTTCCATGATCAAGACAAATCATCGTAGTTGATATGTTATAGTCTTCGCAGATGAAATGCCCAATTTCATCACTGACTATGAATTATAATTCTGAGTTTACAAAGAACTTGTGATTTATATCTTTTGTGACTTTTCACATAAATCACATACTATGCATCTCATGGACTATATGATAATGTTTGAATATTCATGTTACCATTATTTCAGATAATAATAAAACAACTTTATTAAACACAATATTAAGTCATACATAATATCATACACAATGTCACACTTAATATCATACATAGCATTATACAATAGGATTTAAGGGCACTAATCCTAATAGTATTAAGAGCAACGTGTCATGTTTCATTTATGTGGAACCTTTGGAGGATTCTTTGTGGAATTTACAAAGTATAATTTGGTTGTCCATGGGTCTAGTCGTCTATAGATAAAGCCGTCCATGGAGAACTTCCTTTAAACTAGATCATATTGTTATAAATGGATGGGCATTGTTCATGCATATTCTCATTCTTGGATGGTTTTCTTTGGACATGGTCAAGTCCTAGACAACAACCAAAGACAGGTTATACTTAGTTGATCTCCATCATCATATATATATCATCCTCTCAAGGAAGGACCATTAATCTTACTACTAGAGATATGGGTTCAGAGTTTAGGTACGCTCTTAGGAAAGTGTTAGGCACCCAAGATCGCCTAACCCTAAGATTGGCCACCCATCGTTGTGAATGTTTTAACCTCATTAAAAACATTTTCAATATTTGTATCTATACTCACACTCACACTAGCATACATTTAGGCATACAACATGGCATCATCATCCCAAAACATATCATATCTATCCATAAAGCAATAAGGAGCCAAACTTACACCCAAATAAATAAACCCTAGCATATGAAACCCTATCATACCCTTCATCTCAAACAAGCAGCAACCAATCATGGTGGCAAGGCATAAACATCAACTTGGATAAAAAACATGGCATCAACTTTGTACATGTATATCAAGAGGGGATTAAATGAACAACATGCATGTTCATATAAATGCATGACTTACCTTTCTTACCTCTCAGCATCTCAGCACCTATGGCATTATGCATGTTTATGGTATTTAAACAAGGAACAAGTGTAAAACCCTAATCTAGGCATGTCAAAGAAAAGCAAGCATATGAACAAAGCAAACAAAAACTTATGGAGCATAAAACATTTGAAAAGAAGCTTAAACTACACAAACATGTGAAAACAGAAGTAACAGACAAATAAAATTAGGGTTTCTAGTCTATGACTTGCACATGCAAGAATAAGCCTATGTGCGCATAATCAAGCTTGCGTGTGCAATCAAGATTAGCCCAGAAAACCAAAAAGTACAAAAACAGAGCAGAACTTTAAAATGAAAATCTATAACCTAACATGCATAAAACATGAAAAGAATTATAAAACTAACCTAAACAGGCATACACAAACATAAGCTATGCAGAAAACAAGATTAAAACACAAAAAGAAAAGCAGAAAAGAAAAAGAAAAAAAAAGTATGTGACTCAATACCTCAAATGAGAGGCTTTACAAGCTTGATTTTGACCGTTCCCCTCAGCCCAATCTATCACAAGTCATTAAACAAGTGATTTGTAATCTCAAACTCAAAGGATTTGGTCCAGAAAAGGTCCTAATCAAATAAAATTAACTTGAGGATGTTTTGTAAAAAACTCTCTTTTAATTCACTATTTTTTAGTGAATCTTAGGTTTTTCCCGTGGCATTTCTGTGTGTTTTGAAGATGTACCATGTAAGGCTTTATATAGTGAAAAAAATGGGGTTTGGAATGGCTCCAAGACAATGTGGGATTCATTCCAAACCTTAGACTTGCTTTTTTATGTTTCTAGAATCCTACATGCGCGTGCAGGATCAAGCCTACATGTGCATGCATCATGGCTGCGCATGCAGGCTGATTCCTGCGTGTGCATGCCAAGGGCTTTCTTGGCTTTACTTTGCCAAAAATAGATTTATTTGCTCATTAAAAGTTATATTTTTCATTTTAACATTCTTCAATTCAATTAACCTTGGGTCTTAGAATTTCAGCCTCTTTCTTTTGAGATTCATTGAACGGTTCAAGTCTGAAAACCATGTAAATAAATGTTTGAAAAATTAAATAAATAAAAAAATCATTCTTATGGAGTAAAATCTAAATGTTTTGCCCATAAATGTTCTAATTTTTTTTCTAATTTTTTAACATTTATATTTTTACATAATTATATGATAGCTGTTGAAAATCAAATTCTAATTTATCATAAGGAACTAACTTTAGGGTTTTTTTTTTTTTTTTTTTTCTTTTTCTGGACTTTGTCCAAGCTTTTTTTTTTTGCTCTAGATACAAGTGAAAAGCTTTTATTTTGGAAAGATCATTGGTCGTTTCTAGGGCCTCTTCAATCATATTTACTTGGGCCTTTTTAAGTTTTAATCGGGACAAGAGGGACATGTGTTAGTAAGGTATTGAATGAAGACATAAGTTAGAATTTGCATGCTCTCTCCTTTGTTCTACTACACTAGTTCAACCACGTAACCCCATCCAAACTTTACAGGCCAATCCTTTGAATTTCAATTCTCACGGCTACAGGAAATGAATTTTTTTGCCTGATCTTCTACCAAAGATGGAAATTTCTCTCTAAAATCTACGTATCTCTCCTTGTAAAAGGCTTAAATCCTTTCAACCTTCCTCCTTTCTGGGACAGTTTGGATTTGGAAAGCTAACACAACCTAGAGAATACAAACTTTTCTTTGGTTCTGCTCCTATCAAAGAAGTATTGGGTTCAAGGAGTTTAATTCTTAATCAACACTGCTCCATTTGTTATAGAGAAATTGAGTCTACTTTCCACGTATTAGGAGACTGTTGTTTCTCAATGACCTTGTGGAACAGACTTGGAATTCTTGCTGCTTTGATCTCTTCCTTTACTAAACCTCTTCCTAAGTGGCTACATTTGAATGGAACTTCTTACTATGCTTCTAAGATCATAATAAGATCCTTTGTGTGTTGTTTTCTTGGTTTGAGTGTAGACTCTCTGGTTACATAGATAAGAGTTGTTTTCCAATAAGAGGTGCCTAACTAAAATATTCTTGAAGAGTGCATTAATATGAAGGTTGTTGAGACTCTCACTTTCACTTCATGAAAAATTACTGTTAATATGAAGGTTGTTGAGACTCTCACTTTATGAAAAATTATCAATTATCTTAAAAGTTTAAATTATTAAGAAATTGTGAATTTAATCATTTAATTATAATTTCAAGTCTCAACATTCCCCCTTGCGTTTGGGTCTAAATTTCCCTTGATAAGTGTGCCTAACACATGTGATTTTTAACATTTAAATGAAGGGTGTGGTAGAGATAGGGATTGAATGAGTTCAAATCTTTCATCTCCCTTTTCATGCTCTACTCTATACTCGAAGAAAATGAGCTTTTCCCTTAATTTTTAAAACATGCAGCAATTTATTCATATTTTGAAACTATATAACAGCATGTCCTTTTAGAACTTGATTTTTTGAAAATCGAGTTCCCCTTATAACTTGGTTTTACTATTTCTGAGTTATCTTCTGCACCTGTCTAGTGTTTTGGCTATAACTTTCTGGTTATAATTCCAATTGATTTGTGATTGGTGCCTTTTGAATGGAAATTTAATTCTCTACAACCTTTCTAGAAATAGAGAAAACCAAATTTCAATGTTTATAGGGCCAAAAATGTGATTCAAGTTGATGCTGAAAATTCATAATGGTTTTTGAGCATTTTTTGGAGGGACATCGCATTAATACCAATTAATATTATTTATGTTTCAATTAATACCAATTGGTATTAATCAGATTTCAATTAATTCTGATTAGTACTAATAATTTCCCAATTAATACCGATTAGCACTATTAAGAAAACTTGAAATACCAATCAGTAATAATTGGATTGGTAATAAGAAAACTCGAGTTATAAGGGGAACTCAATTTTCAGAAAATCGAGTTCCAAAACAAGAACATATACCTAAATAGTTTGAAAATAAGGACAAATCGCTACATAGTTTAAAAATTAAGGGCAAAAGTCCATTTTCCCCCTCTATACTCCACAAATAAAACATGCCATGTGTAACCTAATTAATTCAATTCTAATTTTTTTTATTTAATAATCAAATACCCAAAATTAATACTAAAAAAAAAAAAAAAAACCCCATCACCCCACCAGTCCACCACCTATGTTCACGACCACCAGTCCACCACTACATTGCCGACATCTCTAGCAAGAGGTAGCCAACATCTTCGACGTTGCCATTCACGGCTAACCTCTGCCTCTGACAAACCCATCTCTCTTCCACTTCGTCCCTCTCAAAATCCACCCACCCACCCACCACCACAAAAAACCTAGCAAACCCTATCTCCCCATCAGTCTACCACTTACCTTTGAGGGCAACATTAGCAAAAGGTGGCCAAAGCCTTTGCCGTTGCATTCACAGCCAACCATCGCCTCTGACAAACCCATCTCTCTTCCATTTCATCCCTCTCAAACCCACCCACCACCATTGTCATATTTACATTGAAGGATTATTAAGGATTTGTTGTGACTACTCAAATCAACTTGCAATAATCTCATTTATTTTCAAAATAAAATTTATGGTTTGCTTTAAATTGATGGCATTGTTGTTTTAACCAAAATTTCAATTTTGGTATTTGTTTTTAGCTGAAATTGGTTGTGAGTAGAAAGGAGATAAGTTCGTTGAGAAGGGTGGCTGGCCGTGATTGTGGCTGGTAGAGTGGTGGTGGTGGTTGGGTTTGAGAGGGATGAAGTAGAAGAGAGATGGGTTTGTTGGAGGCAAAAGTTAGCTATGAACGGCAGCGTTGAAGGTGTCAGCCACCTCTTGCTAGTGTCACTGGCTATGTAGTGGTGGATCAGTGGTGGTGAACGTAGGTGGTAGACTGGTGGGGTGATGAGGTTTGCTGAGTTTTTTTTTTTTTTTTATAATTAATTTTGGGTATTTAATCTATTAAATGAATAAAATTAGAATTGAATTAATTAGGTTACACATGTCATGTTTTTATTTGTGGAGTATAGAGTGGAGCGTGAAAAGTGAGACTGAATATTTGAACACGAATTGAACTCAAAATCTCTTACTCTAATACCATAATAAGTTTAAATTATTAGAAAATGGTGTATTTAATCATTTAATCGTACTCCTAACAATATACTCATTCTACAATCATTCTTAAATAGTTCAAGTCATTTATAAGATTGTGTAAATTTAACAAATATGGATCATTTCTTCAAAATCCAGAGCTAACTAGAGGTGGAGGTTTCAATGTAATTCAGAGAGGGACTGGATTTTAGGGTTTTATAAAGCAACATTATGGATACCGTTCCTTTCCAGTCGGAATGGTTGGAAAATTTCATACCAACAAGCAAACTAGAACGACAAGCCCCTTTATTCCACCTCGGGTAAGATTTTGGCCTATTCTGGTGTGTTTCGACAGTTCCAAGTTGTTTCAATTAATTTTACCATAAATAAAAGATTCAGCTGGTATGAGTTTGTTGCACATAAAGTTGAACTTGGATCTTAAAAACAGACCAAAATTCTCATTGTTCCTTTCCTAAAACACACTGTAGTCTTTTGCTTCATATGATGAGTTGTAGAAGAATAACAATATCAGAACTAGAGGAATGTTGTGGCTCACGCAGTCATGCTTAACAAGTTTGGATGTCCATTAGAAAGAGAGAGAGGAGAATAGAGAAAAGGCAATAGACTTGAGAAATGGCCAAAAAATATCATACCGGCAAGCAAATTGGAACGGCAAGCCCCTCTATTCCACCTCGAGTAAGATTTCGGCCTATTTCGGTGTGCTTCAGCAGTTCCAGGTTGTTTCGATTAATTTTGCCCGAAATAAAATATTCGGCCGGTATGAGTTTGTTGCACATAAAGTTGAACTTGGATCTTCAGAACAGACCAAAATTCCCATCGTTCCTTTCCTCAAACACACTATAGTCTCTTACTTCATATGATGAGATGTAGAAGAATAACAATATCAAAACTAGAGGAACATTGTGGCTCACGCAGTCATGCTTAACAAATTTGATGTCCATCAGAAAGAGAGAGAGAAGAATAGAGAAGAAAGAATAGACTTGAGAGGAAAACAGAGATAAGTTTTGTGTGAGAGTAAAAAAATAAAAAGAAAGATGAAATCATGAAAAGATAAGATAGTGTGCCAGTTAATGTGTAGATCTCATAAAGATGGGATAGAATTTAAAAGTGAGAAGTGTAAATATCAATGAGTGAGAGATGTGTGTGGATGAGAAAAAACAAGAGAAAAAAAAATTACAAATAGGAAGAAAGTGAAATATGGCGGGTGAGGAAAAATATAATAATAAAAAAAAATGTTGTAAATAGAGTTGGCTTGGGCAGTGTGCTTTAGCCAAATTATGAACCCACTGGCTTATTTCAAATTTGCCTTTGCATTAAAAAATTAATTAGTATTTCAATTAAAATAATAATATTTTAAGTGAATTAATTAGATTAATTTTAAAATAAAAAATTTTATAAATGTATGAAAATATAACTTTTATGTTTTTTTTTTAATATAAAAAGTAATAGGAACCCCGAAACACCCTAAAACGGTACATCGAAATTAGCTAGTACCGAAATATTTTGTTCCAATAGACAAACCGAAACGGGTTCCGAAACGATATTCATTACATTGTTCTAAAGTAATTGCTATTTGCTAATAGTCATTGCAGAACTATGGGCATTACTAGGGGTGTTTAACCAAACCTAGTACCTGACCAACTTGACCGATCCAGCCCGAAAACGGTTAGTGACGGGTCTCCTCCCCCAAAACCTGAAATGTGCAGGTCAATTGACGGGTATAAGCATGGAAAAACCAATTTCTAACCGACCCGATCATCTACACACTGGAAACTTGTTGTTCTTTGCCGATTGGAGTGGTTGGCCAGTCTGTTTTGTCCAATCTGTCAAGATCCAGCCTGTTTTCACCGAGATCTCGCTAAGATTTGGCTTGATCTTTTCGAGATTCGGCTAGATCCGGCAAAAACCGATAGATTTTAGCAAAAACAAGCTGATTTCTGCAAAATTCGGCGACATTTTGCACAATCTGAAACTAATCAAGACCTGACCGAAAACTGAAGGCATTTGACCACTCAAATCGCCTTTTTCTACTAGTCAGCTGCAGGTCCAGGTATGGGAGACCCAAAGTGATCAGGTTGGTTCTGGATTGGACACAAACCCAACCTAGACCGACTCATGGACAACCCTAGGCACTACAATATGGCTTATTTATGGCTAGTGTTAATGTAAAATTGGCTATCCTTTGACAAAACACAATTTACTTGTAATTTGGTAGATCTAGAATGTGTTTAATACTTTAAAGAACAAGGTTTCAAGTCCAAGTGTTAAAGCCATGCAAATCTATCCCAAGTATCAAGTGAAGAAATGCTGGATTTTAAAGCTCAACAGATAGAATCTATCAATATTTAAAAGGCCATGTAAGCCTGATCCTCTACAGCTACTCAATAGATAAGCTATATATCGAGATTTACAAAAATCAGATTTTCAGTTCTGATTTCACTCCAATCCATGTATATTTGTTTAAGTTTTCTTTTCTCACAACCATAAACATATATAAGAATTATTTTAAGGGCCGTCGCAGATGATGCAACTTAATGCAAAAGTTTTTTACAAGCATATTGTGACCAGAGACATATGCCCTAGTTAATCTTTCTCTTGAAGAAACTGCTGCGTTTATACGTCATAGGATTTTGTAACTAAAGAGTTTCGTGATCTTCATTGTGTTGATGAACTAAAGAACTTTGTAGCCAACATCCTTCTCAAGTTAGTGGTTAGTCACATACTTGGATCTGTGCATCGATGGGTTAGTCACATACTAGGAGTTGTGCATTGAAAGGAGAGATTTTCACTACAAAACAAGTCCAATTAGGTATTGGGGTAATGGTTTAACTTAGTTGGTGATTTGTTTGTGCTACCACGCATATTGCATGTTAATCGGATTAATTAAATTTTTTTTTTTTTTAGAGAGTTTCAACCTATAGCGTCCACTCCTGATAATAACTCTTTATCATCAGACCAAGACACTAATCAGTGTTTGGTGTAGGTGGAAATTGAACTCCAGATCTCTTATACAACCATCAGAGATTTTACCAATTGAGCTAACTGGAACCCACGATTAATTAACTTGGCTGATTAATTGGTTAATTCATCACAAGAGATCAATACATTCTTGGCCTATATCATCTAAAGCACCTTTTTTCTTTTTTTTCTTTTTTTTTTTTCTCTAGCTTCTTTAGACTATCTTATATTGTGCTTGAATTTTCTTTCTCCTTTTTTAGAAAAAAAAAATTGTCCCTCAATTCATTTTTATGCTATGTCTGGGGTCAAAATAGACGATGAAGGTGGAGGAAACAAAAGAAAGAAAAATGTTATTTTACATTATTTCAAAAAAAAAAAAAAAAGGAAGAGAAAAAAAACATTAAAATAAGAAAAATATTAGGTCTATAACTTTTGGGACAATTTTTGTTACAACTTGCCATATGGTAAGTTGTGAGTAGTGGAGCAAAAGTGGTGTAGGTGAGTCCACAACTCCATCACTCACCATATGAATAAATTATAGCAAAAATTATAGTAATAAAATTACTCTTAAAATAAAAACACAAATTACCTGTTTTTCTTTTCATCTTACTTATAAAACACACATAGTTCCTAAAACAAATAAGGGTTTTATTAACGTGGACATAAATTAATAAACCATTTTAAGAAACATTTTATGGAAAAATGAAAAAGTAACTAACTGATTTGACATTTTTATTAATTTTTCATAAAAATTTAAAATAGAAATCTAATGTATGCTTTAAAAACATATATTAACTGGACTCAAAAAATAATAATAAATAAAAAGACCTTAGGCATACGTTACTAAAACCTTTTTTTTTTATATGGCTGCTGTTAACGGGTGTTGTACAGCACCCGTTAATGTGATAAAAATAAAAATAAACTATTCATGTTTTTTTAGGGATATGGAAAAGGCTCGATATGTATTAGGTGTGTGTCAGTTTAGATGGGGAAAGTCAAATCAATTGGTAACCGAACCAAAATGCCCTTGAACCCAAAATTGAAAAAGCATGTTTTTTATCTCTAAATTACCCTCAGCCTTATTATGAACTCCCAAATTTATCCCCACTCTATAACCACAAAATACACATAGAAAACACATATAGAGAAAGTCATAGCAACATCTGGGTATGGATAAGGACCTCCATTGGACCATCACCGATCTCACTCTAACATCAGATTTGAATCTTCTAACACCATTGTGTAGATGATAAGGAGTAGCTCCAATGCATCCATTTAACTTCAATTCCAATTTGGTTTTGAGGCTACAATGTGAGAGAGGAGTTGGTCTTGGGTGAAATAAAGAAAAATTAACTCTTAATGCTTTTCAATTGGCAAGTAAGAGGATGGATGAGAAATTTGAGAGAGTGGGTTCTTTGAAGATATGTGTGTGTGGGGGAAAATAGAAAAATGCAGAGGAAGAAAGAAGATAAAAGGAGAAGAAGAAAGTGGATATTTGTGAAGAAATGTGTGGATGAGAAAGAAAGAGGAAAAAATAAAATTAAAAAAAGAAAAGAAAACAAGGGTCATACGTGGGTGGGTCAATGGGTGTTGGGTAAGGGTATAAAAAAAATTATTTAATAAAAAAATATAATTAAGTATAAAGACTTGATATATAAAAATAAATAAATAAATAAAGAAGGAAAAAAAAATTTGGCAGAAACTATAATCCCTTATATCATATTATATCATATTATGTTTCCATTTGGCATGATTAATTTTACCAATTTATTTTATTATTCAGCTTATTTTTGCTACTATTTATGGGTTCTATTACACTTTTTGGTACTATTCATGGGTTTCACTATACTATTTCAACTAACTTTTACCTTGATTTATAGTACTTTGAATAAGAAGTTTTCAATTTCAGTAAAATAAGCAGATCCCAAACAGACCCTATATATAATAAAAGTTGGGTTTAGATGCGGTGGTTGCGCCAAGTGACTTCACTAAATTGTAGATTTTTTTAAATTTTTAGATTTTAAGAAAAAATATATATAATTTTTCTTCTCCTATAATTTCTAAATGGATAAAAATCTTAAAGAACTAAATAAAAGGTGCTTCACACAATACAAATCTTAATTTGATTATTGTTGAATTACACTTTCTGTGCTTAATATGTCACCATGCAGTTTCCTTTAAGGATTATATATTCAAATTGAAATAAAATTATATTAACCTCAAACTTTTTGTTTAAGGTTGCAACGTACCAAACATTTTCATCTATGGATTAAGCTTTGGGATGTTTGTTTCCCAAAAAAGAAAAAACAATGCATATGGTCTCAATTTGCAATTAATGCTTCTCAAAAAAATTTTTGCAATTAATGCGGTGACAAATCATAATGTGGTGATATGGGGTACTGTAGCGAGGTAGCAATTCGTGTTCACGGGTCAGGTTCGTGTCATGTTAAGCCATAAGTATTCGGCTATATAGGTTGACCTGAACCCAACCTGTTTAGTAAACGTGTTAGGAATCCTCAACTCGAACATAACATATTTATTAAACAAGGTGACCCGACCCGACACATTCAATTCGTTTAATTAACAAGCCATGTCAAGGTCAATACAAATGACCCATTTAATAATCTATTTGATTAATAGGTCATACCTAACATATATACTTTTTAGGCGTAAATGCACTTTTAATCTCTACATTTTGGCTTTTTTCCATTTTGGTCCATACATTTTCATTTTACTACTTTTAGTTCTTAAAACAATTAACGCGTAACATTTAAGTCCTTACCATCACTCAACTAATAGAAAATGCTGATGTAGCTGACGGCACATTAAAATAATAATTTAAAAAAAAATCTATTTTGGCATTAAAAAATGCCACATCAGCATTTAAATTAAAAAAATTAATTATTAATTTTAACTAAATAAAAAAAATTACAAACAGAATTAAAAACAAAAAATCACATAAATTTAGATTAAGAGTGCCTTGAACAAGAACAATAAGAACACAAATCCAAATTTAAGAACATGAATTGACATTTTCTCTTTTTTTTTTTCTTAGAAAACAAACCCAAGATTAAGCAAGAAATTAAACACAAATCCAATAAGAACACAAACATAAACACAAATGCAAACAAATCCAGCAAGAACACAAACACAAATCCAACAAGAATACAAACACAAACCCATCAATCCATCTTCAGCAAAACCAGCAACAACCCAATTTGCTTGCCGCCATCTACACAAACTCCTAGTACAAACAAGCTCAAATGAAAAAAAAACCCAATAACAAAAGCCAAATCCCAGACACCCATGGCCAAATAAAACAAAACACTCTCTTCAATCTACCCATAAGCCCATGGTCGAAGACTCCAAGCTCTACCTCTCACGACCACGAGCCGCCAAGACTAGATTGATGAGGACGACGATGAGACAGGGTGGCCGAGGAGTAGTTTCGTGGTCAGGATGGCATCGCTTGACGAGTGGCTAAGGAGGTGGATTATGTCGTTTTGGTGTTGGGGTTGGTGGTGTGAAATGGTGCTGTTGGTTTCGAGGGGGCAGAAACGGCACCATTGGATCTGCTCCAAACCCAGATCTGCTCCTAATAAGAACATAAAAAAGGAAAGAAAAAAAAAAACCATTCAGATCTGGGTTAGTGTTTGTGTACAATTGATTTTTGTGGAAGAATTTGTGTACGAATTTTGGAATATTTTGGGTTTCTATTCTTTTGTTCTTGGGATTGAATATTCTGGGTTTGTTGTTCTTATGTGTTCATGATCAAGATGAATTTGGAATAGGAATTTGATAATTTGAATGTGAAATTTATGAGTTTATGGGTTTATGGGTTTCTAATCTTATTGTTCTTGTTCAGGGATCTGAGATCTCCATTCATATGATTTTTTGTTTTTAATTCTGTTTGTAATTTTTTTTATTTAGTTAAAATTAATAAATTAATTTTTTGAATTTAGATGCTAATGTGGCATTTTTTAATGCCAAAATATATATGTTTTAATTATTATTTTAATGTGCTGTCAACCACGTTATTTTGTTAGTTGGGTGACTGTAAGGACTTAAATGTCACGCGTTAATTGGTTTAGGGACTAAAAATGGTAAAATAAAAATGTAGGGACCAAAATATAAAAAAGCCAAAATGTAGGGACTAAAAGTGTAATTTTGCCTTTTTTTTTTTATCAATTCCCATATATCTAAAATTAAAATACAATTATAGGTATAAATATAGTAATAAATATATAAAAACAAACCATTAATGAAGCAATAATATCAAAATAAATAATAACTTTATAAGCTAAATAGGTCAAACGGGTCAGATAGGTTCATATGTTGAACACAAACACAACCCGTTTATTAAACGGGTTAGCCGTGTCAACCCGAAAATGACCTGAACCCATTTAGCCTCAACTCATGACCTATTTATAAATGGGTTAATCGTGTCGGGTTCGCAGGTCATGTCAAATTTTGCCACCACTACAATTTAGTGCTTATATGCAAAAATGTAACAGATTCCGTAACAATCAAATATACTTGACATCTATGTATTATTAAAAAAAAAAAAAGTTTGTTCTAAAATTCCATTAGACTAATACTATATTAATATTAGACTAATATATATATTTATATATATATATATATATATATATATATCATATAATGCATAATTTGATTACAATTCAAATTCTTCTCCTATAATTTCTAAGTTGATACAAATTTTAATTTGATTACAATCCAAATTCTTCATCTAATTCATCTACTATAATTTCTAAGTTGATAAGAATCTTAATTTGATTACAATCCAAATTCTTTATCTAATCCATCTAATCCTTAATTTTTAAGTGTAATGTATTATAATCCAGATTCTTCATCTGATCCATCTAATCCTTATTTTTAAGTGTAGTGAATTCAAAAAGAGATTAAATTTAGTTGGTTTTCATCTTTGAGAAGTAAATTTAGTTGTTTGGTGCAATACAACTACAACCTACAATTCTATCTATCTAAATTTACTATTTTATTTGTTATTAAATTTAATTATACTATCAAAAAATATTTATTTTTACAAATTTATATATAATTTTGTTATTAAGCCGTGCATCGCATGGGCATAATACTAGTATACATATATAATAATGACCTCGAAGATAGTGACTTTATCAAACATTCTTTCTTATTTATTTAAATTTCCTTGTTTCAATCATTGTTGTTGATTTGATATAAATTTAAGGGTTAATTTGCAATTGTAGTCTTACAATTTTTTTTTTTCTTTTTTTTGCTGCTTATTTTTTAAGAATATTTAACCATAGTTAGTATAATTTAAAATATCATGATCACAACTAGTCAAAATCAATAAGAGTACTTAGCTAACCAAAACATTTAAGCACAATGCCATAATATATTCTCAAAATGAAAATATAACACCAAAAAAAAAAAAAAAAAAAAAAAAAGACAAGAGAAGCATCAATTAACAATGGCATAATATTGTCATAGTGGGGGAAAAAGCAATGGCATAAGATTGTCAAGAAAAAAAAAAAAGGATTCAATCCCAATTCAAAAATACAAGTTCAAGAGCTTCTACCTAACATTTCAAACAAAATATTGGATTCAATCCCATTTCACTTGAAGTACATGTTTTCCTTTTTTTTGCACCATTTGAGGAAGTACGAGTCTCTTTCTCCGGACACATAGAGATGTTATGACCAACATGTTTGCAAAGCCCACAAGTCTTCTTTTGCTTTCATAATTCTCTTCTACCTTTCATTCGTTTTTGCTTTGGATGACCTTTGGACTTTGATAGCGGAGGACAATTAATGAAACAATCTCCATCAACCACATTTTCCTTGCCTACTAAATTTTCATCATTCAACACTAGCAATTCTTTTTCACTTAATGAGGCTTCACAACACAAACGTGATGGTAAATACAATGGTGGAATATTGCAACAATCTTTGTGAAGGAATACACTAAGAATGTGACGACAAAGTATACCCCAAAATTCAAAATGTTTGCAACTACAATTAGTCATCTCACCATCCCATAAAACCTTGTGCTTTTGACTAGTTTCATCTTTATAATATTGTAGCACGAATTTAATACGGTTTTCTTGATGAACTGAATATTGTGTTGCTCTCTCAAACTCCTTCTGAAAAATTTTGAAAGCATAAGGTGTCAAAACATTGTGTGCTTGGTCTTCTAATGGTGACAATGTTCTTAAAGAAGAACCTCTAAATGTCTTTAACATTGTATCATGTGATTGTGTTTGCTCAATATCTTCAATGGCAAGATCAACCTAAGATTATAAATAATAAAATAAATTAAAAACTTTTATATGACATATAAAGACTACATATATTAACAAATAAAAAAATAAAACAAATTCTATAACAAAAGAAATCAATGGTAAGTATTGACTTACTTGTTTAATGAGTTGGATCAAGTTTATGTGAGAACTAATAAACCGTTTTATAAAGGCATTTATACTTTCCAATCTTCCGGTTGTTGTCATTCTACCAAAAAAAGGTCCACGAAGGTAACATAGTACCCAAAAGTGCTTGATTTGATATAAACCAATTACATGCTTGTTAGTAAGCATGTCATACTTTTCCATAACTTGAGTCCATTGACCCTCAAATTCTTCACATGAGTCTAACTTGGATAACTTATAGAACTCTACGCACCAATTTGAATATTGATTACAAAGAATAGATGTAAACCAACCACTAAACTTGGCGGTAATATGCCATATACAAAAGGCATGTTTTGTGAGTAGTAAATCTTTTGATATTGCCTCCGTAATCCATGGATCTTGATCCGTCAAAATTGCCATGGGTTGTTTCTTCATTAAACATGCTAAATTTTGCTAATAAATTTTTTTTTATTAGAATATGTAAACATTTCAAATGATATGTATTAATATTATTCCACTAATTAATTAAATATAATGGAAAAATAGTTGTAAGATAAATAGAGTACCTTCATTAGCCATCAAAAAGCACTAGTTATTTCATTTCGAAGAAGTGCACAACCAAAGAGAATCGTCTTTCCATGATTATTGACACCAACAAAAATACCAAAAGGCATATCATAAGCATTTATCTTGTAAGTAGTATAAAAAAACAATCATATCTCCATATTTTTGGTATTAATCAAAACTATGAGTGTGCAACCAAAAAATATGCTCTAACCTTTCTTCTTCATTGGTTGTGAATGCATATTGAAACTTAGAATTTCTTTCTTTAGCAACTTTACAAAATTGTAAGAGATCCATAGTATCACTCACAACATGCATCTTTCTCATTTTCACATAAAGATTACGAATATCCCGTTGAAAAAATAGAAGATATCCATGTTTCACATTTTTCTTAAGTTCCATAACACGCATTATTTCTCTAACTGAAAGTCCAACTTCTTTGTATAAGAGAATGCAATTTTTGTCATCTTCAGTGATAACTCGATTGGCCGGAAGAAATCGTACACTCGAAGGGGACAACAATTCATGATTGTGATCTACAACAAAAATAGTGACATTCCATTCTTTTAAAAAAATGTCTATTGACTTTCACATTACAATAGTTAGACGAGCTTTGCATCCACATTTTAAAGACTTCTTATTTCGTTGCTCCTTAGATAGATCCACCATTTTTATTGGTTGTGTACCTTCCTGATGACAAAAGAAATTATGTCTTCTTATTTCTCCATTTTTCTCCGAACAACCATTTCGATTTGCATAATTTTTATAGAAAATGAAAGCTTCTTCTTCACTAAGAAAACATTGACCAACAAAAAGCTCAAATTCATTTTCTATTGAATTTATATCCTCATATTCTTCAATAACCCCCGTTTCATCTATTGGACATTCATTCCAATCAATTATTTCCCCTCCACATGTGTTATTATTTTTTCCATCAATCGAAAACTCATTTAACTCAACACAATTCCTTGAAACACCCCCATGAATCTCACTTTCAATTAATTCATCATTAATTTGTGCTATATTAAAACAAGAATTAAAAAAAAATCAGTATCATATTATATGTTAAATGAAATATGGATTACAAATAAAATAAAAAATAATAGTACTTTCTTGAGGCAATTCATTTAAGTCAAAGTAATTCATTGGAACAAGTTGACAAGTCTCACTTGCAACTAAATTGTCATCCATTTGTGGTACATTAAAACAAGATTAAAACAATCAATATTCAATTTCATATTTTAGGTTAAATGAAAAAAAAATGATATAAATAAAATAAAATAATAGTTCATTCTTGGAGTAATTCATCCAAGTTAAAACAATTCCTTTTAACAACTTGATGAGTCTCACTTATAACTAAATTCTCATCCATTGGTGCTATATTAAAACAAGATTAAAAGAATCCACATCATATTTTAGGATAAATGATAAAAACATGATACAAATAAAATAAGATAATGACTAAATGCTCTATGCTCTAGCATAATGTTGACACCCCATTTTGCAACCTGCATTTAACCTCACATGGAGGGTAAAAGTGTAATTTCGCCTTGGAAATATGCATCTTGATTTTGGTTATTAAATCCTTAATCTCATTTCACTAAAATGATCTTGATGTTGTAACAATCAAATCGACTGGTCATAAGCCTTAATCGGACCATCAGATTGAAAGTTATCATCAAATCAAAATTTAATTGCCGATGTGCACTATCACAAATTGAGTCCGACTATATGTGATTATGAACAATTGATTCCAATTGGTTATAATTATAATCAATTTGAGATTAATAATGTGTCATAATTTGATTGATTAGGATTACATTTTATGGTGAGGTTGCATACACCTAATTAATTAGATAGTTAAACATTAATTATTCAATGAGTAATTTGTACAATTATCTTTTAATTAGAGTAAATTTGGAACCAATTAAGTCTGAAATGAGAGTGATTGGTGATGGACCGTAAGCTCGTCAGTTACTTTCGTCAGACAAAGACGACTCTTCAGCCTTCAAGGATGGTCACCGGTGTGGTGCCTGCCACAATGCCTCCGATGCCAAAGTCAGCATACAAAACTCTTTTCAAAGTAAAGCAGTGAAAAATAAACAGAACAAAGAAAAAAAAGTCTCTTGTCAATCGTATCTGTATGTGTACCTTCTTCTTGGCAATGTGTGGGGCTTATATATGTTCTTATGGCCTTTAGCCGTTGGAGTGGTTATGGAGGTCTTAATGCTCCTTTTGGTAACGTCTAGGGCTGAATAATATGTCATCAATGTCATTCAATGGATTGTACAGTTGTCCTCGTAACCGTTTTGGGTTTGATTGCCTGCATTGAATGGTCCGGATTTCTTCGTCAGTAAGGCATATAATCGGCTTACTTGGGCTGAGCTTGGCTTCGTCTGTCTTGATGGGATGAGCTCATCATGATCTCGTAGTTCCGTCAGTTGCCCCCCGATTCTGTATTCATCGTTTAAATGACGATCATAGAATGCGATGAGTTTACAGTTTTCGAGTGCCGTTTGGGATTTCGCTCCGCATTAAATGCAAAGTAGCGGCGTTTCGCAACTCGTGGCACACGTGGCACATGCCAGTGGGTGGGTGAAGTTAATGCTCCGTTTGGTGGGACTATTGGGCTTCCCGCTGGTTTTTCAGTTTCCCAAAACCTTAGTTTAAAACTGTTTTTTGTTCACTTTTTTCAAAAATACCTCAATCATTGCTCTAGTCATTTTCTCCGGCGAACCTTCTCTGTAACTTCTCTCTGTAATTTTTCTAGTGTACGGCGTGGTGGTGTCCCTTGTCTGTTGCTTTTAGCGGTATGCCCTCCTTCTCTTTTCTCTCTTTTTATGTCATTGTTCTTGCTTTGCTACGATTGTGCCCCTGATTTCTTTTCTTCCTTTCCACTTTTTGCTTGTTTCTAATTTCTTGGGGGTTTAGTTTGCCATTGCACTTTCTTCTAGTTTTTCATGGTTCATAGCTCTGAGGTTAGGATAGCCTGCCCATCAATTTCATTTCCTTTTGCTCGTCTGGGAGGGTTTTTGGGTGTTCCCTCCAATATTGGGGATTTTGTTTTTGAGGGTAACTGTTTGAGTATCGCATTGGCTGATTTATTGCCTTTGCTTCGTCAATCTCTAGATTGGTTTGAGAACGAGGTTGGAAAGCGAGTAGGTATGTTCGAGGTTAGGTCGAGTGAATTAGAAACTGGGCTGTCGTCCAATGACGGCGGCCCTGCTGGGGAGGATACCGCCGTCTCTAGCCCACGAGAGGTTAGGGCTTTTTATGCTCAGGAAGAGGAGTGTGGGCTGGATTCCGACACATTGGGGAGATTTAGAGATAGGTTTCAGTTTCCAAATAGGGTTAGGGTTCGTCTACCCAATGCGGAGGATCGGGCGTGTCACTTCTTCCCAGGTGAGGTATGCTTTTATGAGGCTGCCTTCACTTGTGGTTTGAGGTTTCCCGTCCATCCCTTCCTGATGGAGTTGTTGGATTACTTTGGTATTGCTCCTGGGCAACTTATGCCCAATTCGTGGAGGATTTTAATCAGCTATATGGGGATTTGGCTGGCTGCTATTGACGGGGATATGCTCAGGGTTGATGAGCTTGTCTATTTATACCGTTTAAAAGCGTCTAAGGAGCATGGGTACTATGAACTGGTCCCATGGGAGAGGAGAACTAGGATCATCAAGAAGTTACCCTCGTCATTCAGGTACTGGAAGTCCAGATTCTTCTTTATGTCTGGGGACGACTTTGAGACTCCCTCAGGCGAGGTTTGGGGTGATATCCCAAGGTTGCGTCGTCGGTGGGGAACCCTGACCTTAGGTGCGTCAATACCCTTCTTGATTTTTTTTTTTTTTTTTACTGCGTTCGTCTTCGTTGGTGGATTTCCTCATTCCTCCTTTTTCTACAGCTAAGAGATGACCTAAGCTAAAGAGCAGGTATAAGAAACGAGTGGAGAAGGCGATTGAATACGTGCAGACGATCGAGAGCTGGGACGATCTGATGGACCCACGGACCCTTGCTTTCTATTGTCTCGGCCCGGAACCTTCTAACTTTGTTCTGCGCACTCTTGAGATCGAAGGGAAAAAAAGTAAGTGATGGGTTCCTTTTCGCGCATTCTCCTCTTTTTTTTTTTTTTTTTTTTTTTTTTTTTTAAGTGTTTCCTTCTTGTAAAGATGACGACTAAATTTAACAAGGGCATGTACGCAAAGATGAGGTCTAAAAAGGACGAGCCCCTGTCGAACTTGGGAAAAAGACTGTTCGCGTCACTGAGAGGGGTGGCCCTGTACCTGTGGCTTCCTCCGTCAGCCCAATTACGTCTGGGGCTTTGGTTACAAGGGTAGCTTCCCCCACGACTTCAGTGGAGGAAATCGAGGGCATTCCGATTTCCAAGAGACCGAGGCTGACGGAGAAGGAAAAAGAAAAGGGTGATCCTCGTCCATCCACGATCTGGAGTGACGAGAAACTGGCAGTGGATCGGGCCCATGAAGCCGTGAGTGCCGCAGACTTAAAGGTCCTTTCAGGTGTCCCCTTCAATGATGTGGCTGCTAGGCACGTCCAAAAGCTGGTGCAGGTATGTTCGTCTGCGTCTCAACTCTCTCCTTTTCTTTTTTTTCTTTTTTTTTTTTAACTCAAGATCTCCTTCCTTTTTCTCTCTCTCTCTTTTTTTTTTTTTTTTTTTTATAGGTGTTGGGAGAGAGTATACACATTACCTCGGAATATCTTACGCAGGAGGCCAAGGTCGCGTCTATTACCTCCAGGATGGAAGCCTTGGAAGCAGAGAATTCTACTCTGAAGAAAAACTTGATAGAATCCATGGGCGAGGCGACGTCCCTGAAAGAAAAGGTAAAGACACTGACGGACGATCTCAGGGTAGAGCGTTAGCTTACGCTTGAGAAGGATGAACAGATCCTTTCAACCAAGGAGAGCCTCAAGACCATCGCTGCTAGATCTGTGGAGGCCTTCCAAACCACTGAAGAGTACAATACTGTGCTCTTCAGTTGGTACTTCAAGGGTTTTGAGCTCTTAAGGAGATATCTCATCAAGCACCCCTTTGGAGTAAACATGGAAGAGCTCGATCTGGAAGAAGTAGATCAAGAGATGGCTGCGGACGAGGTTGCTCAACCATCTGCTGCTGAGCCTGACACCCCTACTGACGCCCCTGCTGGTGCTGCCACTCCTCATGATGCTCCGAGTGAAAGTGTTGCTTGACGATCCTGGAACTTAGAAAATTTTTCTCTCTTTTTTTTTTTTTTTTGACAAGCCCTTCCTGTTTTGGGCTTTGTTATATAAATCTTTTATATTCTATCTATTTTGGGAACAATGCTTTCAGCCCAGTGTTTATGGGCTTTTATTTGGAAACGATGTTGTTGGCCCAGTGTTTATGGGCTTTTATTTGGAAACAATATTTTATGTTCTATCTAATTTAACTTACTTTTTATGTACTTACTTGTATTCGAAAATTGCACATGCTTTAGTTCGATACATGCTTGTCGTGCATTCCATGGTTGGTACCTGTGCAACATCTTCCTTCGTCAATAACTTGCATTCGTCAGTGCGTGGTTTCGTTGTTTAGCGATTTTCGCCTTTTTAGTCCTTTTAGGGACATCGTCATTCTTGGTAACGTACATCCGTCAAGGCGGAATCTTGTTACTCAGCCATTTTTGGCTTTATGTAGGTTTATTCGTCAGTAACGTACATCCGTCGAGGCAGAATCTTGTTACTTAGCCATTTTTTGGCTTTTTATCACTTTTAGTGATTTTATCTTCGTCAGTAACGTACATCCGTCGAGGCGGAATCTTGTTACTTAACCATTTTTTGGCTTTTTATCGCTCTTAGTGATTTTATCTTCGTCAGTAACGTACATCCGTCGAGGCGGAATCTTGTTACTTAGCCATTTTTTTTGGCTTCTTTAATCACTCATAGTGATTTTATCTTCATCAATAACATACATTCGTCGAGGCGGAATCTTGTTACTTAGCCATTTTTTTGGCTTCTTTAATCACTCATAGTGATTTTATCTTCGTCAGTAACGTACATCCGTCGAGGCGAAATCTTGTTACCTTGGCTACCGTGAGTTTATTATGGGTCAAGCCTGTTCGCACAAAAATATTAGCTGAATAATTCATTTATTGATTGATAATGACGAATATATCTTTCTATTACAACTACTGATGGTATTTCTTCAAATGTTCGATGTTCCATGGTCTGGGGAGTTTTTCTCCTTCTAGGGTCTCCAGGTGGTAGCTTCCTTGTTTGGAGTAGTGAATGACCTTGTATGGTCCTTTCCACGTTGGGCCGAGTTTTCCTTGTGCTGGGTCCTTGGTTGCTTGGGTCACCTTACGCAGGACAAGGTCTCCTATGTTGAATCGCCTGAATCTCACCCTTCTGTTGTAGTAGTCTGTCATTTTCTTCTGGTATTCAGTCATCTTGCTGAAGGCTTTGTCTCTAACTTCGTCAAGGCAATCCAGATTTACTCGCAGTAGATCGTCATTGTCTTCTTGATTAAAAATTTCTCGCCTGGTGCTGGTTATTCCCACTTCGACTGGGATCACTGCTTCTGTGCCGTAGGTAAGTTTGAAGGGGGTCTCTCTTGTTGGGGTTCTAGCCGTGGTTCTGTAAGCCCACAAGACATTGGGCAGTTCATCCGGCCAGGCACCCTTTGCGTCGTCCAGTCTGGTTTTTATGATCTTGAGTAATGTGCAGTTCGTCACTTCCGTCTGTCCGTTCGCCTGTGGGTGGCTTGGTGATGAGAACTGGTTCTTGATGCCCAAACCCGAACAGAAGTCCTTGAAAACCTGGTTATCGAACTGTCGTCCGTTATCCGATATGATCGTCCGTGGGATCCCGAACCTACAGACTATATTTTTCCACACGAACCCCTGGATTCTGGCTTCAGTGATGGTCGCCAGTGCCTCTGCTTCAACCCATTTAGTAAAATAATCAATAGCAACCAGTAAGAATTTTACCTGACCTTTACCCTGAGGCAGTGGGCCGACGATGTCGATTCCCCATTGTGTGAACGGCCATGGAGAAGTTATTGTCGTCAGTTTTTCTGATAGGAGCCGTTGAATATTTTCGAACCTCTGACACTTGTCACATTTCTTGACGAACTTTGTGGCGTCGTTTTGCATAGTTGGCCAGAAGTAACCTGCTCACATAATTTTTCTTACTAAGGATCTCGGGCCCGCATGATCTCTGCAAATCCCTTCATAGACCTCTCTCAGGACGTATTTGGCCTCCTCTTCGTCAACACACCTCAAGTAAGGCATTGAGAAACCTCTCTTGTATAAGGTATCATTAAGAATTGTGAATCTGGCGGATCTCCTCTTGATCTTCCTGGCTTCATCCGCGTCCTGGGGTAGATGCCCGTCCTGAAAGAAAGACATGATGGGTGTGATCTAACTACTTGTCCCCTGGACTGTGAATGTTGAAATTTCTTCTATGCTGGGGTTTCTCTGTATCTCCATCATCAGGTCTGTTCCCGATTTTGTTTCTTCCGACGAGGCAATCTTTGAGACTTCGTCTGCAGCCATATTCTGGCTTCTCGGGATTTGGATGAACTCCACTTTTTTGAACTCTTGAGTCAAGCGTTTCGTCAACCTGAGGTATTTCTGCATTCTTTCTTCTTTTGCTTCGTATTCTCCTCTGATCTGCCCAATTACTAGTTTTGAGTCGTTCTGGACTAGCAGGTTTCTGGCCCCAAGCTCTTTTCCGAGCCTTAAACCTGTCAGGATTCCTTCGTACTCAGCTTCGTTATTAGTGGCTGGGAATTTTAGCTGAACTCCATATCTCAATTTTCCTCCGTCAGGAGGGGTTATGACGACCCCTACTCCCCCTCTTGTTTGGGCTGATGAGCCGTCGATCTGAATCACCCATGTCTCGTCCATGCTGGCAGGGCTTGGCTCGTCTGGATAAGTAAACTCAGCAATGAAGTCTGCCAGAGCTTGAGCTTTGATGGCTGTCCTGGGATAGTATTCCACGTCGAATTGGCTGAGTTCAATCGCCCACTAGACCATCCGCCCGGCTGTTTCGGGCTTGCTCATAGATTTCTTGATGGGTTGGTCTGTCATTACTAAGATTGGATTCGCCTGGAAGTATTGCCTGAGCTTGCGCGAGGCTACTATCAGCGCAAATGTGATCTTTTCAATCTTTGGGTACCTGAATTCAGCTCCTTGGAAAGCCTGGCTGACGTAGTAGATTGGTAGCTGTTTCCTATTTTCTTCTCGGATTAAGGCCGCACTGATGGCCGTAGATGAAACTGCCAGGTATAAGTACAAGTTTTCACCTTCCTTGGACGGGCTTAGGAGTGGTGGATTGCTGAGGTAACGTTTGAGCTCTTGGAAAGCAGCTTCACAGTCGTCGGTCCATTCAAAGGCTTGCTTAAGGGTCTTAAAGAATGGTAAGCATTTATCTGTTGCTCTAGACACGAATCTGTTAAGAGCTGCAACCCGGCCTGTGAGCTTCTGGACTTCCTTGACGGTCTTGGGTGATGCCATATTGATTATGGCTTGCACCTTTTCAGGATTTGCTTCTATTCCTCTCTGGGACACCATGAATCCCAGGAATTTTCCTGAGGCAACGCCAAAAACACACTTACCAGGATTCAGCTTCATTTGGTATTGCTTGAGGGTATCGAAGGTCTCCATAAGGTCGTCCAGATGTGCAAGCTATTCCTTGCTCTTGACGAGCATATCGTCGACGTACACTTCCATATTCTTTCCTATCTGCTTGACGAACATTTTATTCACCAACCTTTGATAAGTTGATCCTGCGTTTTTTAGCCCAAAGGGCATCACCTTATAACAGTAGAGCCCTTGACTAGTGATGAAGGCGGTTTTTTCTTGATCCTCGTCAGCCATTTTTATCTGGTTGTACCCTGAGAATGCATCCATGAATGTCAACAGCTTGTGCCCGGCTGTAGAGTCTACGAGCTGGTCTATTCTCGGGAGGGGAAAACTGTCCTTTGGGCAGGCCTTGTTCAGGTCCGTGAAATCCACGCACATTCTCCATTTCCCGTTTGCTTTCTTCACTAGGACGACATTTGCGAGCCAATTTGGATAGTACACCTCCCTGATGAAGCCTGCAGTCAAGAGTTTGCTTACTTCGTCAGCGATTGCTTGGTCTCTCTCGGGTGCAAAGGTTCTTCGTCTCTGCTTGACGGGCTTTCTCTCTGGGTTCACATTTAGCCTGTGTTGGATGACTTCTGGAGATATGCCTGGCATGTCGTCATGACTCCAGGCAAAGATGTCTAAGTTCTCCCTAAGAAATTGTATGAGCTTCGTTTTCATCTCAAGACTTAAGGTCGTTCCTATTCTTGTTGTTTTCGCTGCTTCCTCTTCGATCAGTTCTACTGTTTCTAGAGCTTCCACCTTTTCTCCCTCTTTTTCTTCTATTATCCACGTGTGGTTCTCCTTAGCTGCTAAGACAGCTTGGTAGCATTCTCGAGCTAAAACCTGATCTCCTTTGACTTCGCCAACACCATTTTCTATTGGAAATTTTACCTTCAAGCAATAGGTGGATGTGGACGCCTTCTATTTGTTGAGGGCTGGCCTTCCGATGATGACGTTATAGGATGAGGGACAGTCAACTACCAGAAAGTCTATCTGACCAGTTAGTTGCTTCGGGTACGTTCCCGTCGTTACTGTCAACGTCACTATGCCTCTGGGATAGACCCTGTCGCCACTAAAACTGACAAGGGGGGAATCAAATGGACGAAGTCTTCTGGGATCCAGCTTCAATTGTTGGAATGCAGGCAAGTAGATGATATCGGCAAAACTACCGTTGTCCACGAGGATCCTTTTGGTGTTGAATCCTTCTATGGTGAGCATTATGACCAAGGGATCATTATGTGGCTGCTTCACTCCTCTGGCGTCACTCTCGTTGAATGTCATATCCTGATCGGTCCGTCTGTATTTTGGCAGGGGCGTCATGTGGACGCTGTTTACTTGTCGTTGGTGTATTTTCTTCAGTGACTTGAATGAGCCCCCAGTGGTAGGCCCCCCTGCAATCATCTGTATCTCCCCGATCACATTCTGAGGGGGTTAGGATTGTCGGCCGTCATTCCTGGACAAGGACTCATTTTGGCCTTTGTTTTCATCTCGAATCTTATTGTGCTCTCCCTTCTTCACGAATTTCTGCATCTTCCCCCTCCGTATCAATTCTTCTATTTGCTCTTTGAGATCCCTACAATCTTCTGTGTAGTGGCCATGATCTTTATGAAATCGGCAGTACTTACTCTTGTCATGAACGTTAGGAGACGAGTGCAATGGTCGTGGCCACTTAAGGTAGTGCTCGTCTTTAATCTACGTCAAGATTTTGTCAACAGGCATAATGAGAGGAGTGAATTTTACCGTTCGTGGATTTTTATCATCTCTCCTTCTAACCTCGTCATTGGTTCGATGATCCGGTTGATCCCTCTTTTGTCCTCTACGGTTGTCTTCTCTTCTTCCTCTGTCCTCGGGTCTATCTCCGTCCTTGATAGCAGCTAGCGCGTCCTCAGCGTTCATGTACTTCTGCACCTTAAGGAGCATTTCAGCCATCGTCTTTGGGGGATTCTTCGCGAGTGAGGTGTCGAGCTCCCTTAACCTCAACCCTGCTTTGAAGGTCATCAGTTGCACCTTATCGTCAACTTCGTCTACCTCCAGTGTTTCCCTTGTAAAACGTTTTACATACGACCTCAAAGTTTCCTTTTCCCCTTGCCTGATGGTGAGCAAGTGGTCTGCGGTCCTCTTTGGTCGTTGTCCTCCAATAAAGTGACGCAGGAAAGCACTGCCCAACTGTTCGAACGTGTCGATGGACGATGTTGGCAACTTCGTGAACCATTCTCGGGCAGCTCCCCTAAGCGTAGTTGGGAAGGAACGACACAATATTTCATCTGGGGGCTGCTGAAGTCCAAGAGTTGTTTTGAAGGTATTTAGATGATCCTGAGGATCCTTCAACCCATCAAAAGGTTCGAGCTGAGGTAGCCGGAATTTTGACGGTACTAGACAATCGAGGATGGTTGTTGTGAACGGTGAATCCGTCGCTCGGATCATTCGATCCACACTTCGCTCCGTCTTTTCCTTGATGGCATTCCTAAGCTCGTCCATTTCCCTCCTCATCTCTCTCAGCATGTCCGAGTTCTGCTCGGCCGGAGTGGTGGGCCTTTGAGGGTTACTTCTTCTATGACTATCCCCTTCGTCTTCTTGATTTCCCTTGGACCGATTCTCCTCTTGTTGAAGCCGTAACTTCATCTCCTGGTTCTGCCGGGTCAATTCTTCCACTGTGGCTGCAAGAGCTTGAATTTGCTGAGCTAAGGCTGCAGAATCTTGATTGGACTCCATCTGAGAAGAATAATTGATCGGAAACTACTGCCCTGAGTTTGATCACGAAAATGTCGCTTCCCACAGACGACGCCAAATTGATGGAGCATAAGCTTGTCAGTTACTTTCGTCAGACAGAGACGACTCTTCAGCCTTCAAGGATGGTCACCGGTGTGGTGCTTGCCACAATGCCTCCGATGCCAAAGTTAGCGTACAAAACTCTTTTCAAAGTAAAGCAGTGAAAAATAAACAGAACAAAGAAAAAAAAGTCTCTTGTAAATCGTATCTGTATGTGTACCTTCTTCTTGGCAATGTGTGGGGCTTATATATGTTCTTATGGCCTTTAGCCGTTGGAGTGGTTGTGGAGGTCTTAATACTCCTTTTGGTAACGTCTAGGGCTGAATAATATGTCATCAACGTCATTCAACGGATTGTATAGTTGTCCTCGTAACCGTTTTGGATTTGATTGCCTGCATTGAATGGTCCGGATTTCTTCGTCAGTAAGGCATATAATCGGCTTACCTGGGCTGAGCTTGGCTTCGTCTGTCTTGATGAGATGAGCTCATCATGATCTCGTAGTTCCGTCAATTGGAGCTATTTAATATTAATTGGGAGCTAATTTGGGACCTATTAATGTTAATTGTACTGAAACCATTTTCTAACAAATGATCTATGCTCACCATTTCATCAATATCTCTTAGAATATTTTGAATCTGTGAATGAGGTTAATTTTCCCAGAAACTAAACATCTGGGGCTTCAATTTAAGCACAAGAACGAGACAATTCTTATCAGAATTGAGTTAGATATAATTTTTCAAAGTTGGCTCTACAGGCTGTTATAACAGCTACGAGAAAACTGAATTTTGGCTTGCTTCTCACTCCCACCAATCTCTCCATTTAATGCATCAGATTTTCTCAAATGCTAAAATGAGGTCTAGGTTCATGATTCTTTGTCAACACTCATTAAATGGCCTTCCATTCATATTTCCTCTACCACTATTATATAAACCCTCTCCTTCCTTCATTCTAAAGGACACAAAAAACCTCCTCTCTCTTGTCCTCTCTTGTGTTCTAGTGAATTAGAGCAGTCTTCTCATATCTTGGTCTTCCTAAGACTAAAGGTATTGAGTGAGACTCACTCTCCCTCTCCTAGTTCTTCTTTTTTTTCCACCCTTAGGATCTCTACCAAGAGTCTCCTCCTCCACCATATGGATCTTGCATGAAGGTAGAATCGCTTTCCCTAATTAGTTTTTTATGTTGCTATGATGAGAATTTAAGATTAAAGCATGATATTAATTATTTAAATTCTCTTAAATATGTTTGAATGTTCTTAATTGTTCTTATATGTTTTTCACATGTTCTTAGTTGTTCATCACATGTTCATGCATAACACTTATTTTAATCTTAAATCCACATCAAAAATATGAAAAAACATGTTTGTTTAATAAATTCTTTCAAATCCTTGAATCTAGGAGATCACCATCCACACACATTCACCAGAATTTATTTTTCAATACAAATGAAATGCTTAATAAATTGAATTAGGGTTTATCACATGCACACACATTAAATTCAACATGTAAATTGATTGACATATTGGATGATATGATATGAATGTTAGCTACCATAGTCTAGAAGACCGGTTTCGCCGGGCAAGGTGGGTTCCTAACACCTTCCCACCTTGTAACATAGCCTCCGAACTTAGATCAAGGGTTAATAGACCAATGTTTATCTTTGTAATTTTCAATTTTCGATTGTAACTAGGAAACAAAACTATGTACTTTATCTTAGATTATATCTAGGATCAAATCCATGTAATTTTCCTATGAGCAATGTAAATTCAATTGCAAATTAATTAAATGAGGAATTTTTTTTCAATTTTGGTTTTCTTATTTATCCCAATAATTAAATAAGTGGCGACTCCATTATAAAACCCTTAATCTAAAGGAGAAAATATAACTAGTCGAACTTCCATTTTGAGATGTAATAACATGACTCCACCCATTCAAGTGGGTTTGGCCCGACATCCTAAAAAGGGCCGGGGGTGCAGTGTCTCACACATAAAAATAGGAAGAACAACATAATTTCACAGCACTGCATTTACAATTCTTCCCATTTTTTCTTAGATTTTATCACCTGTAACGTTTATTTATGGCCTTTGTTTTCCAATGTTAATATGAAAGAACAAAAAAGTTTTCACCTTTTCTTAGTTTTCCAGTTATATCTTTTACCAAAGCTCTACCCCCTTTGTTTTTTTTTTTTTTTTTTTTTCATATGAATTACAAGTGCTCTACTTTACCTAGTTTGAGCAAGCATTTCAAGAAATTATTTGTCCCATACATATTAATATTGTTTGTGGAGTCTTTTATATTATTTGTGGACAGAGTCATGCTAGGAGGTAAGTCTATGTATGTTTTACATTTCAGAGCACATATTTGAAAGTTCAATATGGGTATGAAACACCCTTAAACATTTAGACTCTAATTACAAAATTATCAACTCAGGCTTAATATCAAACGATTGACGTGCGGAACATGAAAATAAGCCAAACATAGAATTGATAAACAATCTAAGTCAAATATAAATACATCCACAACAGTAAATATAAGGCAAAGATAAAGGAAGAAAATATTCAAACACACGGACAACACGTGATGTGTTATCGAAGAGAAAACCGAAGCCCTCAGCGTAAAACCTCTCCGCCGCCCTCCAAGCGGTCAAATAATCCACTAAAGAATGTAGTTGAGATACATAAACAGCAGAAGACCCTTCAAGTCTAATCTACCCAAGTACCTAAGCCCTCCAAGCTTCTTACTCCAACGAGGTTACGCCGAACCTATTTCTTCTTTAGCTTCCCGGATTCCGCTACTAGACCATAACATCAACCAATGTAGATTGGTTCCTTCCTAACTGCTTCCCAACAGCACCAAATAAACCTTCTCACAGACGTAGGTGTGATGAGATAAGGATTTGGTAAAAAAAGCCCTCTCAAGGGTATAATAATGGAGAGGAAGAGAGAAGAGGAATTTGTAGAGTCTCTAAGGTGAAGATTGGGGATGAGGCAATCTTGTTTTTCTCTAGGGTTTCTCTCACAAAATTCTCTCTGGAAGCTCTCTTCATAACGTGGGAATGAGGGGTATTTATACTGGAATAAGAATGGAATGTGAAACGTCAGATTTTCCTAAACAGGACATTTTGGCGACTTGACCTCGCGACTGAGTTCAAGCCGCGAGTTTAAGCCGCGAGCTAATGGCCTGGCTAGCCTGGGACTTTTGTCTTGTAGTGCAACAGCTAGCGCGACTGTTCAACTTCTGACATGCTTGGCACGTTTGTAGCCTCTGGCGACTTGCAAGCCGCAAGTAACCCGCAAGATCCAGTCGCGAGATTTTGTTTCTTTGCACAAACTTGAGCATTTCTTCACATTATCTCACTCACTACCCTTACAAGTTTCCCACCTAAATACAGGGTTACTAAGTGCTAAATTACAAGCAAATTGGCACAGAATAAAGCCAACAAGATGGTTGAATAAATTCAACCTTACAATATTCTTATATGTTACTTGGGTTATATAATACTTGGGATTTCATGTTTCGTTGTACCTATTATATAATGGAAATATGCATATACGTAGCGGAAAATTAATGGATCTATTTCATTCGCTATTGATAACATGTACTATGTAAATTTCAGAATATAAGAACAAGATAGTGTACCTTGGTGTGGTGAATTTCAAAACAAAGATCGGAAGTTCTTGAGAAAAATCTTAATCTTCACTTCAATTCCATTAACGCTTAAGAAGTGTGGTCTCTTAATTAGTTTCTATGAATTTGTTCAAGAGATAATTAGAGAGTGTCCAACACTCACATACACCATTTCATGTTCTTACCAAAATTCTGTATGTTTCTCTCATTATAACTGATTATCTAATTAGGTTGGTCTTTTGGGCCTTTCCAATTGAGCTTTAGTATGTGGCTTGGAGTGGGACCAAAAGAGAACAAATAAGACACTAGCTCTAATGGGCCTTGGGCTTTTCTATCAACTTTTGACAAGTCCAAAGTTATCATTAATTATATTTAATACCACTATATAAATATAATTGCACTCTATGCCTTATTAATAAATTATATCCCAAGACTCTATATTGTACATGCAACCCCTTCATAAAATATTCATAGTAATACAAAGTCATAAATGAAGACTGTCACTTTGTAGATTACTACATCTTAATCCTTGAGTACTCGGCTTAATCTTTTTAAGTTATTCATCATATATTTATGAAATCCAATACTATAAATATATACTTTAGTAATTTCTTACTAAAGTGGTTAAGCCTAACACTCTGAATAACTATACCCATTAAACTTATCTCAAGGGAATATTTTATATCTTCGTTAAGAGACTATGAATTCCATCTTGAGAATATATGTTCCATCAACACTAAATGTGGCTGCCCAACATATTGAGGTTTTGATGTTAGGATTAATGCCCTTAAATCCTATTGTATGATGCTATGTATGACATTATGTATGACTTAATGTTGTGATTAATAAAGTTGTTTTATTATTATCTGAAATAATGGTAACAAGAATATTTAGACATTATCATATAGTCCATGAGATGCATAGTATGTGATTTATGTGATTTAATCACAGAAGATATAAGTCACAAGTTCTTTGTAAACTCAGAATTTGGTTCGTAGTCGATGATGAAATTGGGCATTTCATCTGCGAAGACTATAATATATTAACTAAGATGATTTGTCTTTATCATGAAAGTGGTGACTTCTAGTTGATATGTTGATATGTTTTAAGAGTTAAGACATATTGAACTGGACCACTGTGAGATTTATTATTCTCCTAACGACTATCAATTGAATAATAAATCTCACGATTTATATTTACATGAACTCTTAATCCTGAGAGAATAATGGCCCTGATCATGAAATGTAGGTTGCTTTGATATATTAGGAGTGAGATCTAAAGTAACGGTCAAAACCTTAGTATGTTGGGCAACCACATTTAGTGTTGACGGAACATATATTTTCAAGATGGAATTCATAGTCTCTTAACAGAGATACAAAATATTCTCTTGAGATAAGTTTAATAGGTTTGTTATTCAGAGAGTTAGGCCTAACCACTTTGGTAAGAAATTACTTAAGTATATATTTATGAAATAGGATTTCATAAATATATGATGAATAACTTAAAAGGATTAAACTGGGTACTCAAGAATTAAGATGTAGTAATCTTCAAAGTGACAGTCTATATTTATGACTTTGAATTATTACGAATATTTTATGAAGGGGTTGCATGTATAATAAAGTTTTGGGATATAATTTATTAATAAGGCCTAAAGTGCAATTATATTTATATAGTGGTATTAAATATAATTAATGGTAACTTTGGACTTATCAAGAGTTGACAGAAAAGCCCAAGGCCATTGGAGCTAGTGTCTTATTTGTCCCTTTTGATCCCACTCCAAGCCACACATTAAAGCCCAATTGGAAAGGCCCAATATGCCAGCCCAATTAGATAATCAGTTATAAATAAAGGGAGAGACATACAAAATTTTTATTAAAGAAAAAGTGAGACACCATTGTGAAGTGGTGTGTATGTGTGAGTGAAGCCACTCGTTATTCTCCCTTAGAAACTGATTGAGAGACCACACTTCTCGGGCGTAAAGTAGAATTGGAGTGAAGACTAAAAGTGTTCCCAAGTACTTCTAATCTTTTGTTTTGAATTTCACCGCATTAAGGTACGCTATCTTGTTCTTAAATTCTGAAATTTATATAGTGCAAGTTATCGATCATGAATGAAATAGATTTTTGTTTGTTGCTTCCGCTATGTGTTTTGTATGAGATACAAAACCAGATTTAACCAACATTTGATTGTTACTTTAGATCTCACTCATGATATATCAAAACAACCTACACTTCATGATCATATCCATTATTCTTTCAGGATTAAGAGTTCATTTAAATAGAAATCATGAGATCTATTATTCAATTGACAGTCATTAGGAGAATAATAAATCTTATAACGGTCCAGTTCAATATGTCTTAACTTTTAAAACATATCAACATATCAACTAGAAGACTCCACTTCCATGATCAAGATAAAACATCTTAGTTGATATGTTATAGTCTTCACAGATGAAATGCTCAATTTCATCATCGTTTACGAACTATAATTCTAAATTTACAAAAAACTTGTGATTTATATCTTCTGTGACTTTTTACATAAATCACATACTGTGCATCTCATGGACTATATGATAATGTCCAAATATTCATGTTACCATTATTTCAAATAATAATAAAACAAATTTATTAATCACAATATTAAGTCATACATAATGTCATACTTAATATCATATATAGCATCATACAACAGGATTTAAGGAGACTAATCCTAACATTATATTGGTCTAGAACTTTTTTTTTTTTTTTGTTAGATACAACTTTCAAGAGCATACAACAATTTATTTTAACAACTTGATGAATCTCACTTACAACTAAATTCTCATCTATTGGTACTATAATATACAGCATGTATTAAACATAAAGATTAACCTCATATTCAAATATATTTAAAAAATAAATATGAATTTAATAAAATAAAATTATTGTACCTTGCAAAATAATTGCTTAATCCTTTATTGAACATTTGAACTTTTCTTCATCTTTTTTTTTTTTTTTTTTTTTTTTTTTTTTTTTTTTTTTTTTTTAAGTGGGTTTGATAATGATAAAGTGAAAGAAAGTGAATTTGATATTGGTAAAGTAAAAGCAGGTTATGAGTAAAATATTGATAAAGTGAAATTGGGTGGAAAATAAAAAATAAAATAGAAAGAAATGTGTTAAAGGTGTGTTAAAGGGAATATTTTTGTCATATATTTATTAGGAAAACCAAGCTTCACAGCTAAAATAAATGCATCTAAAAAGTGAAGTTTTACTAATTTCCTATGCAAGTGGGGCCCACAAGCTGGTTCATTAACCACGGCTGACCGGCTCTTGTTAACAAAGTCCTTTTATATTCTCTTGGACCAATTAGCACGCATTTCTATGGGTGGGGAAATCGGTGACATGTTGTTCTTTGAACGCGTGGCTTTGGACCTAAAGGCTGTCACTAGAGTTTGTCAATTTTTTTATTATTATTTTATTATTATTATTTTTTAACTGAGTTTGTCGATGTTGTAATGTGAATCAATGAAGCTTTATAATGTTGTCACACGTATTTGATTTTATTTTTGAAACATTTTTCTCTTTTGGTTATTATGTTTTTCTTCTTGGTAAAAATAAAATAATAAAATTGGAACAAATATTTTCTCTTCTAATTAATTATTTTTACACTATATTTCCCCTTGGTGGAAGAAATCTTTCCAGAGGCTAGTGATACTAATATGTATAACCACTTGATCCTTTTTTCAACTTGATTCTAGTCAATGATGGAACTATCTTAGGGCTAAGGGGGGCCATGCCCCCCCCCCCCCCCCCTCCCACTCTCCATCATTTGAAAAAAAAATTCATAAGTGTATATATAAACAACAACAACAACAACAACAACAACAACAACAAAAAAAAAAAAAACTTTGGATTATAAAATTTATATACTTGGCCCCCTTCCCCCAAAATATTTACAAGCTAACCCATGAGATCCCAAAAATGGATAACAAGAAAAATCTATAAAAAAAAATGCACATATCCGGATGATAAGAAAAATTTTTGGACAAATCATAAATTCTCAGCAAAAACAAAATAACAAATCAATTACAAAATCCTAGCAAAACAAATCATAAAAACTTAATAACCTTTAACCAATTTCTCCCTCTCATTTGGGAGCTATATACCCCTCTCAAATGACTTCACTCTTATAGTCACAGAGACAACTCTAATGCCGTTGATCACTCCATCCACACGGTAGTCAGTATCACCAATAACTTGGATCAATTGGTGTCATTAACTCAATCTATGAAAAACATTTATTTGATTTTTGAATAATTGAATTTTAATGTTTTATTATTAACTTTAGGACACGTTTGGCATGCATGCATATATGGTAATACATGCACGTGTGAAACAACAACAATCTATTGTTTTGTGCCTTACGGCCCTTACCTAAATGCCATCAAAGCATGTGTATGATTAGTCTATTGGTAATAAACCATACCTTAGCTAAATTAATATAATAATGGAAAAAAATTTATTATTTACATAGTTAAAGACTCAAAGTTATCATCCATTATCATGTGATTGTTTAATAGATTTTTTTTTTTTTTTATACTATTTTTTCAAACTTGCAAAATTTTTTAAGGAAAAAAAATCTCAACCTTACCAAGGCACCAATAATTGTCTCACCCTTTTTATCGCTGAATATTAATGCATGATATTTATTAACTATTATTTTAGTTGTTTTATTAATATAATGCTTGACATGTTTTTTTTTTTTTTTTTTTTTTTGAGAGATATGCTTGACATAGATTTAAACTTTTAACTATAGTTTTTTTTTTTTTTAGAATCTTTTAACTATATATATATATAGCATTATGAAGTAATTATTTATAGAATTATGTGAAAAGAATAAATAAAAAAATTATAATGTGGATAGAATAAAGAATTGGTCTAACCTTGATTTGACATTGAAAACTCTTGATTATAAATTCCTATTATTGATTTTTTTTTTTCTAAAGAAACAAATAATTAAAAAAGTAATGCTAATAATGTATTGTTGTCAACCTCTAATATTGATATTCCAAAATTTTAAAATTTTTGAACCAAAAACTTCGACCCCTAAGTTTGAATCTTGATTTCATCCTTGATTCTAGTGACTGATTTATATATATGGGGTATAAAATGCTTAACTATCCTTTTCTTTTTCATTAAAAAAAAATTCTAATTCAAAATCCCTATGGACCCTATCCCTTATTATAATTATAAAAAAAAATGAAAAAAAAAAAAAGAGAAAACATTAGGTCAGGAGTTGGCGTAAAACCAGTGTTTTACGCCAGCCAATAACATTAGGCCACGTGGATTTTTTATTAAACCCCTCTCCAAACAGCCAAAACTCACGCCATTCACCTCAGACAAAATAGAAGAAAACAGAGAAACCCCTAAGCTCTAAGCTCTGCTTCCTCTTCCTCTGCTTCCTTCACGCCAAACCTCTACCACCGCCACAGCCTGATCGCCATTCACCTCAGGCAAAAATTTCTGGTTTCTTCTGCTTCCTCCCTCTTCCATCCTCTACTTCCTCTTGCCTAAATCTCCACCACACCACACACCGAAGCATACCGCCACACAAGTCACTGGATTTGTTGCTAGAGCTTGTAAACATGCCGAAGCCACCGTGAGCATGGTGTTGCGATGCAAAGGTTTGTTTTTCATGATTTTCCCTTTTCCCCAAAGTTTCTTTTTTTTTTGGGTATCTTTATGGGTTTTGATTAGATTCCTAAGTGTTAGGGTTCAACCCGTATCTTCATGGATTTTAATTAGATTCCTAAGTGTTAAGATCAGTTTTTGCTTAGTTTTTGTTATTTTCGTTTGTTATTCCTAAGTGTATGGGTTACTTTTTTTTGCTTTTGAAATTGTAAAAATTAGTGATTTTTCACAAAGCTCAATGATAAAGATCACTGAATTTGGATGTGTTTATAAATTTTTGCCTAATTCTAATATAATAATACTGTTGTCGTTGTGGTTTTAGTGTTGGGAATACTCATTTGTTGTTCCAATTCATTGTAATGAATAGGTGTAACATAGGTTCTAATTTTTAATTTTGTGGTTTTGTTATGCATTTGCTTTAGTGTTACTTTATATGGTTGTATATTCAGTATTGTCTAAGATAAACATTTCTTTAGGCATTGAATAAGAATTGCAGTCTATTTATTTGTTTAGTCATTGAACAATTTGTCAACTGAATTAGATGTAAACAATGGGTACCATTCTGTAGGCCTAAAATTAAATTGGAAATCAATTACTACATGTTGGATTGGAAGTAATATATAGAATGAAGTTGTTTAACCATTGTATCTATTAGGTTGTTTATGCTGTCTTATTTGTTGTGTATGGCTCTTCTATGGCAGCTTAATGCTCAAGTCCATGGCATAAGGCGTAGGAGATGATTGTCATTTAACATAGATTATGCACAATTTTGCTTGACTAAATTGAATCTGATTTTTTTTTTTTTTTTTTTTGGGTTGGTAGTTACCTAACCTAGTTTTAGAAGACTCAAAAGAATGTTACTTATTGTATGATAGGATTGCTGAATCTTCTTTCTTATTTGGCTACCATATAGGGTTGGTGCTTTTACTTGAACTCGGTCTTTTCTTCCTTTGCTTTTCTCTTTCTGAGTATTATTCAAGTGTGAAACAACTAATTGAAATATCTACTTTTGCCCTTTTTTGTTTGGTACCTGATTTATTAAGAGTAGTTAATGAACCACTTGAAAGCATTTCTGTAGATCTTCATTTCAGTGGGAATACTTTGGTAGAAGGTGACATTGAGTTGGTCTTTTTACTTAATTGCTCTAATGTGATGTTTGATTTCTGTCTAGCTCCCTTATCTAAAAGGTTGTCATTTATTTTAATGAAGGTTTGGTTGTGAGTACATGTCTGGGTGGTGCCCTAGTTAGAGCGCTACTTAGTGGTTGGATTGCTGATGGGGTTGGTCGACATAGAGCTTTTTAGTTGTGTGCTTTGCCTACGATTTGTTGGTGCATCTATGAGGTATGCTTGCACCATAAATATCATTGCACTTGAGTGCTTACTGGGTCTTTGTGTTGCAATTGGTTTGGTCTCTTTTGTTTTATATATTTTTCAGTTAGATCTAATTTTAGTTTATAATAGACTAATAGTTGTCTCAGATTCCTGGTATTTTATGATATTGTAAGGGTATTTTTTTTAACTGTGTTCATTCTAATTTTATTTTTTGTATTTTGTTGTACATCCTTTTATGTAGGATCCATTACAACAATTCCAAAAAAGTTGATATACAGACCTTGTTTGTGTCCAAGACAATGGATTGGGAAGCAAATATTTTTTGGTTGTATAAAGTTTAAATTGTGGTGGATAGACATAGAATTATCTTTTTTTTTGTATTCCCAACGTAGGATCCTCTTTTTTGTATATTGAACTATGACAGGTTTTATTCTAGATGAATGTATTCTCAATTAGAAACTCTTATAGAAAAAATTGTGACAGGTTTTATTTCAGGTGAATGTATTCTCAATTAGAAACTCTTATAGAAAAAATTGTGACAGGTTTTATTTTAGATGTATTTTAGTTTGTATGGTACAAGAGCATTAGTTGGCTTGAATTATTTGAAAATTCATGACCTGTTTGTAGAGCCTAAGATGTTATTTTTACTCTTTTAAGTTTATAGGCCTTGCAATAAGCCAATTAGGGGGAAAAACTAGTATAGTATCTCAAGACTACTGAAACACGGCATAAAGCCAATGGTCATGTTCATGACTCACATTATAAGGACGATTATTTCTATTACCATCTTTTGCTTGTTATGAACCTAGAACCATATGTATTTACCAAATATTTTGGTGCTAACCATTTATCAAATTTTGCTCATTATAGATCTTACTAACAATCATAATATTAATCATAATTAGTTTTTTTTTTTCAATTTTTTTTAGTTCAAAACAATAGAAATTTTTCATTAATGTAGAAACAGTATACAAACAAAGTCCAATCCAAGTCAGGGCTCAAGTAAATGGCAATACAAAAAGACAAAAGAAAGATTACATTAGCTCAAGAAGATGGTACATCAAGTCACTCAGTGTCTATCCATAAGACGTTGGTATTCTTCACACAAGCCATTTGCCAAGTCGAGGATCACCTTTGGATGAGTTTGCAAATGTTCGAAATAAAATTTATTCCTTGCATTCCATATTGCCCACGCTGTAACGACCCACTTCTCTAATTCCTACTAGCTGCATTTTTGTGTTCAACCTTTGAATAAAGCCCACACATTTTGTACAAATGGGCACTCCCACTAGATATGGCTTCCAGTTTCAGATTGGTGACTACAAATCTCACACCTTGTCTCCACCCTTACTCGATACCGATGAAGATTTTCCAAAGAGAGAACTATTTAATAGCTGTAGACACCAAGATCTCTAGTCCTTTGCCAAACATTTGCCAGCTGCTTTTGGTCTTCCACATCTTGAGAAATTGAAATGAGAATTTTTAGCCAATTCATCAAATAAAAATTTACATAAAGTTCTTTTAAAGACACCAATGAACCATATAGCAAATTTAGCATTAGATGTACTAAAATAGCCAATCATGCATCTAAACAAATTTGCTAAAACATATTTTATCTTCTGTAAAGTTGTGATTTACAACTGTGTTTTTGTTGGCTTTTATTCCGTGCCAAATTTGATTGTAATTATGTTCAATCGTTTAAACCCTGTATTTATTGTGGGATTTATTGTAAGGGTTGTGTGTGTGATAGAGAGAGTGTATGAAGGCTCAAGCATTTGAAGAACTGAAGGATTCTCGCGGGTATATCGCGACCTAGCATCCCGCGAAATGGTGCATGTGCCCTGCACGTGTTGGAAGCTGAAGAGTCATGCCAGGTTGTCATTTTCGCGAGTGTCTCGCTGGTAAGGCCTTCCCGCGAGACAGTCGCGAAACTTTCTGCCTGGAGGATTTTAATGAGTGACCTTCTTACCCTTCACCCACTCTATATATATACCCTCATTACCCACATATGTTGGTGTGGCCATTCAGAGAGAAAAACCCTAGATAGGTTTTCTACAACTCACCCACCCATCTTTTGAGAGAGAGCTACTCCTCCTTAGTGAGAAATCATTATAGCCTCTTCTCCATCCCTCTCCTATTATCATACCTTGAGAGGAGATTTATACCCAAACACAACCCACACACATTCAGAGTGTAGAGAGTGTTTTGGAGCTATTGGGAAGCATTGGAAGAAGCCAAGGATGGCAAATGCAACATGGAGCTTGTTGCGGGATCCGGAGAGCTAGACAAGACACGGTTCCGAGAAGCCTTGTTGGAGTAGGAGCTTGGAGGGCTTAGGTACATCGGGTAGACTAGGCTTGGAGGGTCTCTTGCTAACCCATGTATCCCAACTGATTGTCTAGTGGATCGATTTCCGCTTGGAGGGCGGCGGAGAGGTTTTTCGCCGAGTTCTTCGGTTTCCTCTTCGAGAACACGTCTCGGTGTTTTCTGTGTTTGCACCCTTCTTCTCTACTCTTGTTCATTTCATTTTTACTGCTGTGTTGCTTTAAATATGGATTAGAGTAGTTGTTGTGCTCATACGCTTGTGTTTACACTATTCCGCACTTATCATTAAGTTAGTGTAAAATCAACCAAGCCGTAATTTTAATTTGGGGGTCTAAACCGCTCGTGTGTTTTCAACACATTTTCGAGCTTTCAATTGGTATCAGAGCGGGTACACTTGTTTTGGTTTAAATACCTAAGTGTGATCCTTGACCCCTTGTGTTTATTTGCCATGGATTGTGCTATGTATGCCTCTTTGTATGATTTGGTTGGTGATAAATGTAACATACCACGTGTTTGTGAAAATGCCTCTATGAGTGATAATCCTCATAATTGTGACGCTATGTTACATGAACCTTTGGGTGTTGTTGATATTCCTAACACCAAACTCTTAAAGAAAAATGCTAAGAAGTTTCAAAAGAATTTAAGCAAGTTATTTTGTGAAAAGGATGATTTGATTGCTAAGCTCAATGAATCCATCAAATTGGTTGAAAAATATAAGAAACTTGCTGAAAATTCTTTTGAAAAGCTGAAAGAGTTTGAATGTTTGAATATGGACTTGGATGCTAAACTTGTTTTGTCTAACAAACTTGTTGATGATCTTAAATCTGAAAATGAATCTCTTAAGATGCATGCCAAGTGTTTGATTGCTGAACCTATTGTTAAAGAGGATGAAAATATATGTTGCAATCATGTTGTGGTACCCGATTTTGTGCCTAATGTGTGTTCTACCTCAAAGGACAAATTGGTGTACATTCCTCCACATAAAAGAAATCAAAAAGTGGAGAGAAAGGCTCTTAAGCCTAAGCCTCTGTTTAGGTCCCACTCTAGGGAATTGGATGGATCTAAGTTTGTTCCAACTTGCCACTATTGTGGTGTGATTGGTCACATAAGGCCTCAATGTTCTAAGTTGAAGAGAGAACAAAATCAAGTTGCTAGATCCATTCCCAAAAAGCCTAATGGACCTAAACACATTGTTTGTCACCATTGTGGTGCTTTTGGTCATTTAAGACCTCATTGCTCTAAGTTTCATGCTCTTAATAGAATTAAAAGAAAAGAGAAACTTGAGCTTCTTAGAAGTTGTGCTTTGCATGATAAACCGGACTTGAGTGAAAATAGCATGTTGTTAAAGAAAGTGTTTAATGCTCTTAACTCCTTGACTATGTGCATCTCCGGTTCTCATTCTCCCAACCCTCGTCTCACCTCTCTTGAGACACTCATTCCAAACAATCATTCCGTTTGGATGAGGAAGGGTTCCTATGGTTGAGTTTTTGTTCTGTTGGTCCTTGATCTAATTCTTTCGATCTTTGTAGGACCCTTCTTGCATTTGATGCCATATCTTCATGCATTTGTGCATCTTGCATTTATTTGTATGCATTGCTTTTGTTTTGATCTTACTTTTATGTCTTTGTTTTGTGTGTGTAAAAATTCAAAACCACATAAAAAGTGAAAAATTCAAAAAGTTTGATCATATATGTTTGAGCACATATCTCATGTAAGTTTGGCCTAGTACCTTCGTACTAATGGCGTAGTGCATTTACGAGCTTAGCTTGTTTTGTATGCACCTATTTCTATGTGGAAGAAATCTTGAAAACTATGTGTGACTGTTGTAAATAGATCTTCAAGCTTATCATGAATGATTGGTCAATAGTCTTGTGGTCTTGATACTTGCATAGACTTGTGTCTATATCTCTTCCCACTTTATTTTTATGTTTTTGCAAAAAGAGCTCACTAAATGTAAATCTCAAAATGAAAAGAGATATTGAGCTGCAAAAGCCTGTCGCACATACTAGTATTTGACTAGGAAAAAGGGAAAGCGATTTTTTTTGTAAATTTAATGGTGCTCAAAAAGCCAAAGGCTAATCATCAATGTTGAAATATCATAAATTTCAAGCACCTATCTCAAAATGAGATGTTTTGTCCATACAAAATAAAATGGACCAATTGTTATGCTTTATGTAGAAACCAAATGAAAAGCTTCTAAGTTATGTATTCAATGTGTGGGAGGTCATATATACTCATGTCTATAATGGAGATAGTCCACTTGATTTCGTATTAGTTGTGTATGACTCGTTTGAATTGATCATTGAAGCTTCGCGCTGGTCTAAGGACTATTCCACACTTGATTCCCACACACAACACACAAGTTTAATGTTCAATGAATGCCTATTTCATTTGTGTGTTTGTACATGCTCAAATGTGATGTGTGTGTGCTCAACCATATGTGGTTCAAACCAAAAAGATTTTTGTTCTTTTTGTTTGCTTTTGGAAGTGATTTGTATCACCCATGTTTTTCAAAGTTTTTAAAGTGTTTTTGTGTGAAAAACATGTTTTCTGGGTGTTTTTGTGTCCTATTTCATGTATAGGCTCAACAGGGAGTTAAATAGTCCAATTTTAAAGCTTTTTCAGCTTTGGACAGAGAGTTTCGCGAGTGTCTCGCGAGTAGCTCGCGAGTAAGGCTTACCCGCGAAAATTTTCGCGAGTACTTTCGCGAGTCAGCTTCCCGCGAAAATTTCCAGATCAGCTTTTTAAAGGGCTTTTCGTGGGTTTTTCGTTTTAAACTTCTCCCATCTTCTCCCGAACCCCTATTTTAAGGTTTCAACATCTAAACCCAACTAATTTCAAGTGTTTTACATTCCATAAACATATCTAAGGTAATCTTTAGCTCTTTTCATTGATTTTGTGCCTTAGATTACGTTTTTGGGAGTTTTATGTTCATAGTTGGGATTTTTCTCAAATGGGAGTTGGAAAACTTATTTTCTGTCAATCTTTTTGATTGGGTTTTGTTTTAAATGATGATTTGGTTTGGTTGTTGGCCCCTTGTGGCAAAAATAACATGTATTTAGGCAAGTTTTTCATATGTTCTTGCATTGTTCATCATACATGTGTAGTGTGTGCACTCTAAGTGTTTGAAAAAATGCCCAAATGGCATTTTCTCGTTGTTTTGAACTCCAATGAGTTCCAAACTTTGGGGATCACCATAATTATTCATGTTTATCATGTTTTGATCATTGGTGGTGTGTTTTGTACACTTTGCCCCTTGAGTGCCTTGCTCATGCATTAGTCATGCATCACACATGCACACTAGTTGCATTTTGCTGCACACACTCTAATACTTGACATGTTTTTACATTCACTCATGCTAGTTAAGTCTTTTTAGACCTTTTAGCACATATAACATGTTCTTGTGTCCATGTCATGCCTAGGTCCATATCATGTTCCATCATCCTTAGCATGTCATGTTCTTTATGCTTTGTAGCATTTTTTTCTAATGTTTGTATTATGTTTGAGCTTCAGTTTCTCATTCATCTTGCACTCCTCTTGCATCATCTTCATATCTTGTTTTCTTTCCCTCCTTCCTCTTGATTAATTTGTCTATTCGTGACAAAAAGGGGGAGAGTATCGTCATTTCTATATGACTCATGTGCACACTCTTAGGGGGAGAAATTCTACCTTGTGCACATTCGTAGGGGGAGAAAGCCATAGGGGAGATGCATATACCAAGGGGGAGAAGACATTTTTTTGAGAAAACCTTGATTTACTTTATGCTTGTTTTCTCGTTACTTTATGATGCTTTGATATGCTTTGTTGCTCTCATTGCATCGTGTTTATGTGTTGGACATGCTTTTATCCTTATGCTATTGTGCTTTATTGGTTGCATGTTCGGATGATCACTTTCTTTGCTATATGATCATTGTAGACATTTCCATATGACTGTTTGGTGTTTGATCAAGTTGCTCACATGTTTCACATCATGTTTACTTGATCGCAATTTACTTGTTACATTATACTTGTCCGTTCATTACTTGCTTTACCTTGAGGGTCTAATGTGTTTTGTGCAAGTGTTTCAGATTACAAGTATATATGTTCCAAGTTCATCACAGCTCCTATGATTCATGATAGGGGGAGTGATATGATAGGGAAGTACTTTATATTATGTACCCATGTTGCTTATGTAAGCTTTAAGGGTTTGTTTCATGCATTGGTTTGTAGGTCTTTGTGGTTTGTGCCATGCATTTGCATTACCTTGCCTATGCAACCTTCCTGCATGTTTGCTTGTTGTTCAATGTCATGCATTCTACTTCAAGTACATCACTCTTGTGCCCATGTAGGATTGTTCCTAGATGCATATACGTTCTATGCATTGGTTGAGTGATGAACACTCTTGTGCCCTAGTAGGATTGTTCCTAGATGCATACACGTTCTATGCATTGGTTGAGTGATGAACACTCGTGTGCCCTAGTAGGATTGTTCCTAGATGCAAATACTTCGTGTATTTCGCATTGGTTGAGTGTTGGAGTTGCAAGTGACTCTCTTCAATTGAGCGTATCTTCTTGCAAATCCGGATGTTCGTTCCATGTGTGAATGAGCATAGTAATTGCTTCTGTATAGTGATTACTTGTTTGATCTTGCCATGATCTAGTGTTTCTATTTCGTTTTGCTCGATCATGCTATTATTGCTCCATATGTTTTCAAGTTTTCTGCATACAATGATGTTATTGTGTTGTTGTGTTTCAGGAGTTACTTGTTCATATGTTTCAAGAGCACTTCAGAATCTAGAATTAGGTGTGAGTGAGTTTTGCCTTTGTTCCCAAACTCACGTTTAAGTCTAGAGTCTGTTTTAGGGTTTTGTCATGGAATAGCCAAAGGGGGAGATTGTAAAGTTGTGATTTACAACTGTGTTTTTGTTGGCTTTTATTCCGTGCCAAATTTGATTGTAATTATGTTCAATCGTTTAAACCCTGTATTTATTGTGGGATTTATTGTAAGGGTTGTGTGTGTGATAGAGAGAGTGTATGAAGGCTCAAGCATTTGAAGAACTGAAGGATTCTCGCGGGTATATCGCGACCTAGCATCCCGCGAAATGGTGCATGTGCCCTGCACGTGTTGGAAGCTGAAGAGTCATGCCAGGTTGTCATTTTCGCGAGTGTCTCGCTGGTAAGGCCTTCCCGCGAGACAGTCGCGAAACTTTCTGCCTGGAGGATTTTAATGAGTGACCTTCTTACCCTTCACCCACTCTATATATATACCCTCATTACCCACATATGTTGGTGTGGCCATTCAGAGAGAAAAACCCTAGATAGGTTTTCTACAACTCACCCACCCATCTTTTGAGAGAGAGCTACTCCTCCTTAGTGAGAAATCATTATAGCCTCTTCTCCATCCCTCTCCTATTATCATACCTTGAGAGGAGATTTATACCCAAACACAACCCACACACATTCAGAGTGTAGAGAGTGTTTTGGAGCTATTGGGAAGCATTGGAAGAAGCCAAGGATGGCAAATGCAACATGGAGCTTGTTGCGGGATCCGGAGAGCTAGACAAGACACGGTTCCGAGAAGCCTTGTTGGAGTAGGAGCTTGGAGGGCTTAGGTACATCGGGTAGACTAGGCTTGGAGGGTCTCTTGCTAACCCATGTATCCCAACTGATTGTCTAGTGGATCGATTTCCGCTTGGAGGGCGGCGGAGAGGTTTTTCGCCGAGTTCTTCGGTTTCCTCTTCGAGAACACGTCTCGGTGTTTTCTGTGTTTGCACCCTTCTTCTCTACTCTTGTTCATTTCATTTTTACTGCTGTGTTGCTTTAAATATGGATTAGAGTAGTTGTTGTGCTCATACGCTTGTGTTTACACTATTCCGCACTTATCATTAAGTTAGTGTAAAATCAACCAAGCCGTAATTTTAATTTGGGGGTCTAAACCGCTCGTGTGTTTTCAACACATTTTCGAGCTTTCATCTTCTATTGAGTTCATGATCTTTATCGGAATCTTTTATGGATCAAACACACAAGTTTTTAAAAAATCTACCTTATGCAAAGAGCACAAGAGACATACACAACAAACAAGACAACATAAACAAACAGGACATCATATATATAATTAGCAAGAAAGATGTATATATAAAAATCTACCTTATGCAAAGCACACAAACCAGTCCAAAAAATTAAAAAGAAAGCAAAAAGGAAGAAAGAAGAAATTAATTACAAAAAGGGAGAGAACTAAGGAACAAGGGAAGGGAAGCATTAGATGCCATGGACTTGAGCATTAAGTTGCCATAGAAGAGCCATACACAACAAATAGGATAGCATAAACAACCTAGTGGTACAATGCTTAAACAACTTCATTCAATATATTACTTCCATTCCAACATTTAGTAATTGATTTCCTATTCAATTTTAGGCTTTTAGAGTGGTACCCATTGTTTACATCTAATTTAGTTGACAAACTAACAAGGCTATGACTAAACAAATAAATAGCATGCAAGATTCTCATTCAATTAATTTCATTTCGTGGTTGAACTAATATAGAGACTAAAAATATATAACTTTTCAGTGTTGGATTACTAATTGAACAACATCCCAAGAAAAGCAAATCCAAAACTTAAAGTGAAGGTTAAAAAAAGAAAAAGAAAAAAAAAAAGAAACACAAACTTAAAATTGAAAGAAACATGAAAAATTGAAAGAAATATATATAGGAAACATTTTACTTACATTCCCTTTCTCTAATATAAATTAGAAGCAATTTTTTTTTTCTTTTTATAAAAGAAATCAAACAATTCAGAAATCCTATTATACAAGAAGTAACATTCTTTTGAATCTTCAACAAATGGGTTAGATAACTACCAATCCAAAAAAAAAAAAATTTCAGATTCAATGACAGTCATCTCCTACACCTTATGCCATGGACTTGAGCATTAAGCTACCACAGAAGAGCCATACACAACAAACAGGACAACATAAACAACCTAGTAGATACAATGATTAAACAACTTCATTCTATATATTACTTCCAATCCAACATGTAGTAATTGATTTCCAATTTAATTTTAGGCCTATAGAATGGTACCCATTGTTTACATCTAATTCAATTGACAAATTGTTCAATGACTAAACAAATAAATAGACTGCAATTCTTATTCAATGCCTAAAGAAATGGTTATCTTAGACAATACTGAATATACAACCATATAAAGTAACACTAAAGGAAATGCATAACAAAACCACAAAATTAAAAATTAGAACCTATGTTACACCTTTTCATTACAATGAATTGGAACAACAAATGAGTATTCCCAACACTAAAACCATAGCAACAACAGTATTATTATATTAGAATTAGGCAAAAATTTATAAACACATCCAAATTCAGTGATGATTATCATCAAGCTTAGTGAAAAATCACTAATTTTTACAATTTCAAAAGCATAAAAAAGTAACCCATACACTTAGGAATAACAAACAAAAATAACAAAAACTAAGTAAAAACTAATCTTAACACTTAGGAATCTAATCAAAACCCATGAAGATACGAGTTGAACCCTAACACTTAGGAATCTAATCAAAACCCATAAAGATACCAAAAAACAGAGAGAGAGAGGGAAAAAAAAAAAAAAAAAACCCACAAATATTTCATGAGGCTCCAAAAAAAACCCATAAACCCATAAACAAACCCATCAATAATTCGAAATCCAAATTGGGGAAAAGGGAAAATCATGAAAAACAAACCTTTGCATCGCAACACCATGCTCACGGTGGCTCCAGCATGTTTACAAGCTCTAGCAACGAATCCGGTGACTTGTGTGGCGGTATGCTTCGATGTGTGGTGTGGTGGAGATTTAGGCAAGAGGAAGTAGAGGATGGAAGAGGGAGGAAGCAGAGGAAACCAGAAATTTTTGCCTGAGGTGAATGGCGATCAGGCTGTGGCGGTGGTAGAGGTTCGGCGTGAAGGAAGTAGAGGAAGAGGAAGCAGAGCTTAGAGCTTAGGGGTTTCTCTGTTTTCTTCTGTTTTGTCTGAGGTGAATGGCGTGAGTTTTGGCTGTTTGGAGAGGGGTTTAATAAAAATTCCACGTGGCCTAATGTTATTGGCTGGTGTAAAACATTGGTTTTACACCAGCTCCTGACCTAATGTTTCCTTAAAAAAAAAAGGGCATCATGGAATGTGCAGTAACCGTGTAAGTAATAAATAACCAGTGGGGCGTCCAACTGTCCCAAGAGGCAAGAATACAAATAGGAGTTGGAGGAGATGGACTAAATCCCAGAGTCTCTCTCCTCTCCCTCCTTCTCCTAATCTCCTCCAATCTCAAGCTCACTTTCTCATCTCCATTGACAAGTAAAAACCTTCTCAATCTCCTTACAATTTTGTCAGTTTTCCCATCACCTTAAAACAAGAAACAACAATGAACTCAAAGAAACCACGATTCTATTTTTCTTTTTCATCGCTCAGAGATTCAAAAGTCATTCGCTTCTCTTTCATTGATTCTCTTACATACATACATACACGTTCATCATTTGCAACTCCTTGTCGTATGTGTTGAACGAGAAATCTGAAGAAAACTTTTACAGCACTATTGACTTGCTTTCCGCCTTTCCTTGGCTTTCTCTCTCTCTCTCTCTCTCTCTCTCTCTCATATACTGTCACATCAATTATTTTATTTAATTTTTTTTCCTACTGTATATTGAAACAGACGGTATATTTTAAATTTATTTATTTTTTTTTTTACTTGAAGGATTCATGCATGAGCTAATCTTCTTCTTCTTTTTTTTTTTTTTTTGTTTTTTTTTTTTTGAAGGGGTTAACTTTAGATTGTTCTTACATCAATTTTAAAATTCTAAGAAATTTTTAGCTCACGTCCAATAGTATTTTGAGTGGGGTTTCTTTTGTATGGTTCTCTTTTTTCATGATCTGTTAGTGGAGGACACATCTTTTAGCTCTCAACAATTTTAGTTATATGATTGGACTGTCATTAACAATATGAATTTGCCCCTGAAGATTCTGCTTATTTATTGTTCAAACTATCAATTGCTTTTTTTTTTTGTATGCGTCTTCATTCTTATTTACTTGGGCTTCCTTTTAACCGGGACAAGAAAAAAAAATGTGTTAGTAAGGACTTGAAGGAAGACATAGTGTCTGTTTAGAAACAACTTATTTAGTTGAAATTGAAAACTTTTTATTAAATTGGCACATTAAAAATTTGAATTAGAAATTGTGGTGGACCGTGTATGAAAGTTATGAAATTATTATGATATTTTGTTATATTGCTATCATTACTCTATTTGTATTAATGTATATTAGTTTAGAGTATTCTGTTTATTTTATCATAAGAACCCACTTTTAAAAAAAAAAGAAAAAAATTTACACAAACAATTTGCAAAAACACACATCAGATTATTTATAATACACTATGTTTTCTTTAAATAATATTTATTTATTTATTATGAATTCACTTTCCCACTTTAAAACACACACATTCTCTCTCTCTCTCTCTCTCTCTCTCCAACCCAACCATCTTCTCTCTATCTCTAAAATTCTGTCTCTCGTGATCCTCCATAGCTAGAGCTCTATCCAAAGGCAAGAGCCCCAAAGCCTTCGCCAGCATCAGTGGCAACAAAACTCAGCGGCATCACCACAAACAGTGGTTGCTGCCCTCTCCTTCTATCTTATCTCTTTTATTTTATTTCTGATTCCATGTGGGTTTGGGGATTGGGGTTTCTTACACCAAAAAACTCCATAAACAAACCTCCAAACTGATGATTGCTCTTCATTCAATGAAGATTGATGAAAATTAAAATTTAATATTGATACTCAAAGTCTCATTCACGTTGTTTCTAGCAATTAATAAGTATACATACTTTTTTCTTGAGTCACAAACATACATCTAAATATTTAGAACTTTATATATTTACTAATTGAATTCCTGTGTATTGCATAGTTTTAGTTATCATTGCAATACAAAGAATCATTGCAATTCTATTTTCTTTTTCATTTGCTCACAGGTTCAAAAAGCATTCGCTTCTCTTTCATCAATTCTCTCACATACGTATGGTCACCCATTGCCGTGTTGAATGAGAAATCTCAGAAAATTGTTCCAGCGCTTTGTTCGATTTTGACTTGCTTTCTTGCCTTCTTAAAGCATTCCCACTAAAGATTGCATATGCTAAAAGATGCTTTTTTTTTTTTTTTTTTTGTTAGCATTTATAATCCAAAAACTTGCTCCATCAAAGATTGCATATGCTAAAATTTTTGCAATATTACTATAGTGCGCTCTCATTTTGTAGACCGACTGTAGCACAATGCTATCATTTTTTATTAATTTCTTTCTCTCTCTCTCTTCCATGATGGTCATCTTCCCAAGTCTCCTCTCTCACTTCTCCTCTGTCACACCATTTCCCCCAAGCTTCTTCCTTTCCCTCTCACCATCTTAGCCAACTCTTTCACCACTGCAATCCATAAAATACCTAGAAAATACCAGAAAGAACCCTGCTACAATCACACAGAAACCTAACCAAAAAACCCAAAAAGAACTCTATTGCAATCACACAGAAACCCAAACTCAAAACCATAAAATCAGCACAAAAAAATACCCAAAACCTCACTGAAAGTACCTAGAAAATCATCTTCCAAAATGCCCAGAAAAAACAAACAAACACAGAAAAATAGCCTCCAAAACCCAGAAAATTAGCTTCCAAAATACCCAAGAAAAAAAAAAAAAAAAACGAACATAGAAACCAGCTTCCAAAACCCAGAAAATCAGCTTCCAAAATACCCTGAAAATTAGTTTCCAAAATACCCAAAAAATAAGCTTCCAAAAAACCCAGAAAATAAGCTTCCAAAAAATCCAAAAAAAAACAAACAAACAAACACAGAAAAATAGCTTCTAAAACCCATAAAATCAGCTTCCAAAATACTAGAAAATCAGTTTCTAAAATACCCAGAAGGGGTGAGAAGTGTTTTAGGCCGATGGAGAGGGTGAGAAGTGTTTTAGGCCGACGGAGCTTGGTGGTCAGCCATGGAGCATGGGCTTGAGAGCATATCAGAGACAAGGGGCACAGGTTTGAGAGCAGATTAGAGAGAGGGAGAAGGTTCTAGTCTTCTATATAGGGAGAGAGAGACAACTTTTGGGTTTTGTGAGAGAGAGAGAGAGAGAGAGAGAGACTGAATAAAAAATAAAAAATATTTAAATGAAATGGTAAAAAAAATAGAAGTTTTGATATATGTTGTATTGTAAAGTGGTGTGTTATATGTTATAAAATTGAGTTTTGAAATGATAAATGCTAAGGGTTTGTTTAGTAAGCATTCTCAAAGACATGTTTTCAGTTTTTTAAACAATATTACATGTATTTTTACACTTTTTCACTCACACGTATATAAAAAAAATACAAACAACATTATTCAAACTTTTTTACCAGCCCTAAATTTTTTAGAATTATTGAAGGGAATGCACTTGTTTGATATCTCTCTCTTTCTCTGTCGCTCTCATTATACATGCATTTATTATTTATTTATTTATTTTTCCAAGAGTATATTGAACCACGTATCCATTATTTATTTATTTATTCAAGTGTATATTGATCCACGTGGTATATTTCAATTTAATATTATTATAATGAACCGTAAAAGTAATAGCTTTTATGTTGTAATTTTTTTTTTTTTTTTTTTGTTCACTTTTCATGTTCTTTATTTGTTCAATGTTCCTGCATGAGCTAATCTGAAAAAGGTTCACTTCAGATTGTTGTTTCATCGATTTAAAAATTCTAGGGAAATTTTTCCCAATAGTATTTGAGTGGGGTTTGTTTTGTATTTTGGTTTTTCGTTTTTCATGTTCTGTTAGTGGAGGACACATCTTTTAGCTCTTAGTAATTTCAGTTATATGATTGGATTGCCATTAAAAATATATATGAGTTTGCTGCTGAAGATTCTGCTTGTTGTTCGAACTATCAATTAATTTTTCTGGGTGATTCTCAAAAAAAAAAAAAATTTTCTGGGTCATAGAGTTTAATAATTTTAATAAAGCTAAAGTCACAACAATTTCATAACAACACCCAATTTTACCTACCAGCTTAGTTACACATGGGTCATTTTCAAAAAGATTGTAGATTAGTGATAGGCCCGAGTGTGAGTTGGTGGACAAATTGCTTTTTGTGAAATTGTTAAGAATTTTTGTTGTGACACTAGTTTTGCGGCAACATTTGCCAAATAATACATTTCCCAAAAATAATTAGGCGCGTGGTATACGTTCAAAGTTATTTAGTAAGTTAGACTATTTTTGAAAATTGATTTTTGCAAAATCAACTTTGGACTGAAAAACAAACACTATAGTGGCGTTTGTTTAATGCCTATAGCAGCGTTTATAGAAAACGCCACTAAAAAAAACGCTACTATAGTGCACGTTTTCTAGCTCTAAGTCGATTTCTAAAATCAGTTTACCTTACTAAATAATTTTGAACGCAGGTCACACACCTAATTTTTTTTGAAAAATATTTTGACAAATTTTGCCCTAGTTTTGCTCAACCCCTATTTACCATGAAATTTCTAACATCATGAAAACTAGGAACTTACACAGGTGGGGCCTGTAGGGGCCAAGGCCCCTCCGGCCTAAAACTTTTTTTAGTAGGTTAATTAAAAAAAAAAAAAAAAAAAAAGGACTTGGGTCCCTTACTTTTAGCTTGGCCCCTCCAAATTTGTAAACCAAATTTGTAAACCATTGGCATTAACCCAGCAGTCTAAAACTCAGCCGGCCAGCCCACATGTACTCTAAAAAAGAAAAAAAAAAAAAAGTAAGTTCAAAAATGTAAACCCAGCACTGAATACTCCGGTCTCCAAACGGAAAAACAAAAGAAAAAAAAGAAAAGAAAAGAAAACCTAAGGGCTGAGAGGCAAGACAGAGAGAGGGAGAAGCGAGAGACTGAGAGAGACTTTGCTGCTGTCCACACCGTGACGCCGCCACCACGCGACACCCATCTCGCCGTGACGCCGCTGATGTTTTTGATCTGCTCCAGCCTTCACACTTCACACTCAAGTATTTAGTGAATCTATGCTTGTGTTATTTTTTTTAGCTTTTTGGCTCTGTGACTATGTGTTTGTGTCTTTGTGAATTGTGACTCTATGTTTGTGACTAAAGTATTTTCTCTGGAGATTAGAGAAAATATCTGTGGGGGTAGTTGGGCAATAAAATAGGTACAAGTCACATCAATAAGAAAAGTGATTCAACTTTCAATGAATAAAAATGGTAAAGTGTTCGTATCAAAAAAAAAAAAAAAATGGTAAAGTGTTTGTTGATAGTGTGCCGTTACTCGGTAGTGGGACTGGGTGAGTGACTGAAAAAAAAAAAAAAAATATATATATATATATATAAAGACAAAAGACAAAGATAAATTACATAATATAATAATATAATAACTTGTGACACAAATTTATTAAAATAACAGTGATCACTTGTACCTATAACTAGTAATTTGAAATTAGATAAATTTATAAATTGAAAAGGAGTAAGGAATACTAAATTTATAATTAAATGCATCATGTATGTTACTTAGATTCTAATATTTTTCTTGAATTTTTTTTTCTTATCTCCAGCTCCCTAGCTTGAATTTCTGGGTCCATCCCTGATGAAAACCCATGTGACAGGTTCATTCTAGTTTTTCAAATTGGTGGAAACGTGTAAGTTATATGCATCAGATTTGATCTTGTAATTTGCTGATTTAGGATGTGTTTGGATGCTGTTTATTGCTGAAAATTGAAAACATTATAGCAAATTAATTTTTAAATGTGTGAATAGTACTATAGGATCTAGTTTTAAAAAAAAAATTTATTGAAATTCCTACTTGCAGCCCTGTAAACAGTGCATAGAATCCACACAAAAAAGTAACGCCACCAGCAACTTCTTTTCAGTGCAATCCAAACATACCCCTAATAGGTGAGATAAGTCTGTAGCTAGCGTAAAAAGAGAGAAAAACAGATGTTATAATCTGCACCACATTGATTAAATTGGGTACATGTGTAAATTGTTTTATTATTTAGAAAATGTCAAAATGAAGTGAGTGAATGCTAAATTAAGCTTGGTTTTGTGCCTTTATCTCTCTCTCATGTCATGATTATCTGAACCTGACAATTATCAATAATTTAATATCTTTTCATACAAGTTTTAATGTTTGACTTTTTGTTACATGAGAGATCTAGCGTAGGTTGTGTTTTGAACATGAAAGTCAATGCTATTCCTCTGCCTAGCTTAGCTACCCAAACATATTTTACACCCAATTACTAGGGGCTTTGAAAATATGATAAAATTTCTGGTTAACAGTTTGAGTTTTTTTCCTAAAAGATTTATTAATTGGGCATGGAGATGGGATCTGCTTATTCCATTTCACTTGGAATCTTCTGCCATTAGATCTAGAGCAAGGATTTTTAAAATTAGTGGAATCAGATTTTATTGCTATAATATTCAGCTTTGCCCTCTTTCTTAAATCTATAAAATTATGACAACCCATTTGGCCTAACCATCCCTTTTGTTGTGAAGCTGATAAAAAAAGGGTAAGTTCTAACAAATCCACTAGTGCATGTGCTATGTGTCAAGTGATAGGAATGCCATTTTGTTTTTCTGTTCCCTAGGGTTTTTTTTTTTTTTTAGAAAAACAAAAGTTTTTATCTAATTTATCTGTTGTTTAAATAGAATTTGAACATAGAAAATAAAAATATTCTTTGTTCTTGGTGAACTTTAGATCTGAGGTGGAGGTACTACTGAGAAAACTGTGTGAACTGTCATTTATTTTATGGTTAAGAAGTTTTTCTAATCATGTTTCAGTACTTTTAAATGAGAATCTCAAATTCTTTTTGGCAATGTAGAAACTTATAACTTTTATTTGCGTATAATGTGAGGTTTTTTTTTTTTTTTTTTTTTTTTTTTTTTTTTTTTAATTTAATGGGTTTGGAGACGAAAAAAATTTAATTATGACCATGCTAGAAGATTTTTTCTTACATTATGGAAATCTTGGAGATGGAGCAGACAATATTGATGTTCCGAATTGTTTTAAATTGAATTCAAAGACATCATTCATTAAAGGTCCGTTTGGGTAGTGCAGCTGCATCCGTGTTTTGGGTGTTTTCTTTTTTTTTAAGTCCAGCGCTTTATGCACAGTTCATTAGCCATGAACAGTGATTGTAGGCCAATGAACAGTTCTGAACAGTAATAAACAGTAAATTTTTTATTTTATTTTTTTATTGTTTTCAGTTTTCAATAAAATAAGCTGTATCCAAACGCACACTAAGTCCATGATCTTATAGGCAAAGTATTTTGATTTTTGTCTGAGTGGTTGTTTGAGGGAGAAGATGTACTAATACCAATCAAAATTGAAATGTTTGGACTATCATATGTTATTACTTTTGTGTCTTTAACTCTCTGACGTCATGACTCACAGAACTTAGATGCCAACACATATTAATGAGCTTATATTTCTCAAGATTGACCTTTATTTAAAATGAATTAGAATGGGTGTCTTCACTTGTGCCTATGTGCACATAACTAGTTTTTTCAAAAGTGTAGTAGTTGAGAATTGTTTGCAGGAATTAAAAGTACTTACATTATCGTCATTGTCAGCAGTAGCTGGATTATTATTATATTCATATAGATTTGGCCTCTGAATGAACATCCTAATTTATTTCAGTGACTATTGAAGTTATTCCAAGAGGAATCAAGCCTTGAGGTTCTGGTGGGAAGTCATGGATATTGGGACTGCTGACTCTGAACCCAGACGAAGTGGATCATTTAGTTGCACAAGCAGTGCCAATTCTTCATTGAGAAGGCGTTCTATAAGTTTGTCAGCAGCTGCACCTGTTCATATTGATGATGACATTGAAAGTGAGATTGTCTCAGAGGCAGGAGATATTGGGGATCGGGCTCTTCATAGCAACAGGCACAATGAGAGTAGCAGCCACCGCTTTTCTGTTGATCATGCATTAGAGAATGGAGTATCTGCCCCCACTTCTGGGGATACTCTGTTGCACCTAAATAGGCATTGGTCTCGTGATCCACCAACAATGACTACGATCTCCGTAATGACACCATTGCCTGACAAAAAGCAAGTGAGCTTTCATCAACAATTTCTCATTTCTTTTTTTGTTAAATGAAATTCCTGAACTTTTTTGGTAGTTGATTATTTAATGACTACTTTAAACATGTCTTGTTTCCCTCTGATCTGATTGTTCAAGTAATGCGCGTTTTTCATGTTTCTATATGCAGGACGATAAGGAAAGGTTGCCAAAGTTATTGGATTATGCTTTCTGCCTCATTCATTTAGCTTTTTTTGGGATTCTTGGGGTAATATGCACTATATATATGCACACTCCTTTTAGTTTAGTTTAGTTTTATTTATTTATTTATTTTTATTTATTTATTATTAAGTTCTAAAATGCAATATGCTCATAACTTATAATGCCATTGTGCTTGTTTCTTTTTACTAGTGTGTGGTGTTTGGTTTTTTTGTGGAAGAATTTTGATGCAGATGTATTTTTCTGTTGCTTGATAATATATGTTTAAAAACTAACTTCTTTAAACCAAAGGTATACAGATCAAAGGATATAATATCCAAAAAAAAAGAAAAAAAGAAAAAGGAAGTTCTCTAAGAGCGTCATTGTAATTATTATTGTTAATTATCCATGTTTGACATAACTAGATATGAACCATAGTGCTGGAGTTCTGAACAATCCAACCTCTTGGAAGTAACTGAATATTTTTTTGACAAAAGTTGGAGAGGCTTAAATTAGTGTCTTAATAATTTGGACATACTACCTCCATTTTGCCATAAGAATTTGGAAATAACTAAAATTATTAATTTATCATACGTATGAATTGTAGTTCTGTGATTGGGCTCATTGGAATTTCAGTCTTCTCTGGATCAGACAAAATTTCCACTTTCGCATTTGATTAATTGTAAATTTCATGTTGGTAAGCATACTCAGCAATTTTATGATATTTAACATGCCACAATGTGCAGGTTTTGACAAGGTATGTGCTACAAAAGCTGTTTGGTCCTGGAGTCACTGGCTTGACAAATGATGAAAACATTCTGTACCCTGACCTTCCTTCCAATATGGTCTCTCTCTCTCTCTCTCTCTCTCCTGATGCATGCACACACATTCAGGGCATTTTAAAGGATCCACTTGGAAAAAAATGCATCTGATTTGACATTAAGATGTGTCTTATTTCAATGTTATTTTTAGCGTTCGATTTCCATTGGAAGAATCATTGTGAATCACTGATTTGGTCTTTTTTTTCAGTGTGTATATCATGCATATGCTTGGGCTTTGTGAGAAAACTATAGTGGCAGGTGATGTGGTTGAGGAATCACTCATTCTTGAACTATGTGGTGATAGTTCAATGTTTTCATTGTTAAAAATCAAATCAAGTTATGAGTATTTGGAGGATATGATTAAAGAATCAAGATAAGTTAATTTATGATAAAAGAATTAAATATGTTGAACTTGCACTGATGATAACTATAGTCAATTGTAGCTAATGCTTTATGGTCATGCAAAGTAAAATTGTTTGAGAGGTATTTTACATTTACTTCAAAGATACAATTGTTTTGTACAACATCTGCTTCTAGAGTTGGGACTTTTATGGTAGTCACTCTCCATATTCAATTACAATAGTGGATGAGACTATGCGAGTGTTTAAGCCTACATTTTTCCTAGCTCTGAAGAATTGCTTATATGATTATATGCTCCTGATTACAACTTATGTCTGGCATAAATTATGAAGGTCTGTCACAGTACAGGATAGCTGGGATTGGGAAATTAGAAATTCATCTTGATTCTTTGGTTTGGTAAAGTCTTTGTGATGGAACTTTGTGTTGTGCTTGGTGTTGGGCTTAAGAGTGCCCTAGGACTGACATTCTTATATGCAGTTTCTTGCTTTCAACCCTTCATATGTGTGTATAAAGGTCACAAAAGACATTAATTGGAAGATATAAGATATTCTGCTTCAAATAATAATAATAATATATATTTTTTTTCATTTTTTAGGTTGGTTCTTTCTTGATGGGGTGGTGGGGTATTGTTTTCAAAGCAGACATATCCAGCGTGTCAGACTACCTAGCAATAGGATTGACGACTGGTTATTTGGGAAGTCTTACGACTTTCAACGGTTGGAACCAGAAAATGCTTGATCTTATTGTTGATGGCCACTGGGTGCTTGCTGTGCTTGGTTTTCTTGTAGGTAAAAATCCATACTGTAAGAACTATGTTGATGTAGTAGTGCAGGTAATCTGGTCCATTAGAATTAGAAATATTAGATTTGAATTGTATATCTCACTTTAGTCTATTCTAAACTTAACAACAGTCTAAAGCCTGCTCTGGCACTTAAGAGTGAGATGGTCCTTTAACTGGTTTGATTCCATGCAGGTTTGTTTCTTGCAGCCTATTCCATTGTTTTTGGGATTGAGACAGCCAAGGGTTTCAGGTGGCTTCTAACAAGGCGAAATGCGTGTACAGGAAGTGGCACTCCAAGCTCAAGCAGCAACTGGAGGGTGGACAGCTTGAAGCGTCACTTAGCAGTCATGGTGGTGTTGATTTTGATGCTAGGCTTGTTTTGGGGTGTATGTGGAGCACTGTTGAGGGAGGAGTTTAGCAGTGGCAGCAGTGGTGCTCAGCTATGGTTGGCTTGTTTTGTTGGACCTCCAGGTGTGTGGATCAGGTGGTTCTTAGCCAGACTTAATGGACGTGGGTTAAGCAGGGCTGGTTTGTTTAAATGGGTGCCATTTGGGACTCTAGCAGCCAATGTTTCTGCAGCTTGCATCATGGCAGCTCTCTCTACTGTGAAGAAAGCTGTAAGTGTTGGCAAATTCAATCTTGGGAATTTCCCAAATCATGTAAAAATTAACATGTCTCCGTGAGCGTTTGTTACATGCATAGCACATGACCACAATCTTGAATCATTTGATGCAGGTGAATAGCCAGACTTGTGATACTGTGGCATCGGGCATACAACTTGGATTCTTGGGCTGTCTGAGTACTCTCTCTGCCTTCATTGCCGAGTTCAATGCAATGAGAGAAAGTAAACACCCTTGGAGGGCATATGCATATGCATTGATTACCGTTTGCATCTCATTCGGGTTGGGGATATTAATATACTCTGTACCTGTTTGGACAAAGGGGTATGGGTAATATGTTTCTGTATTTTTTTTTTTTTTTTTTTTGGTGTACATCATATATGCCTTGATATCAAGTTGACATTTAGTTGACCAAAATGCTGAGGAGATAGTTATAATCAGCATGTATGCCTTGATATCAAGTTGGCATCTAGTTGACTGGAAAGCTGAGGGATCCTAAAAATTCATATAGGTACTACAGAATTATCAACAGATGAGTATTTTGTTTATGAGTTCAGTGTAAAGTGGTGGTTATGCCATCATGTCTTTGCAAGTGCCAGCCATTTTGAAGCACAATTTGCTTTGTTAACATTTGTGCAGGAGGGTTGAATAGGTTGATGTGGTACATGGCAGCGCATAGGCGCACATCATTTGCTACATATGGAGGTCCTTGATCTTGAAATCTGTGTTGATGATTAATGTACTGATTTTTAAAAAAATTAATGCAACAGTTGGGGGAGGGGGGTTTCTAATCCGGAATATCTCTTTTGGAAATATCACGAAGAGCCAATTGAGGTAAGGCACTTGGCATTGACATTTGACAATTAACAAATGTGAATTGAGCGTAGAGTTGTGGATGGTGTGCACCAATTTTGCCCTCAAGCTCAGAGCTTCAACTCCCTATTCTAGTTTCTAACGTATTAGGCACTTAGGTTGACTTATGTGGAGTTTTATTGTCTACTCGAAGAAACAGCCTTGTGCTGGAGATGTGTCATGGTAAATTGTAGTGAACTTTGACCAAAGTTGCAGTAGTGTTTGCCAGTCATTCCATGGCCAAGCTCGAAATGCATTTTATGTAATCTTTAAAAGGAGCAATCCAGAAAGAGTGTAACTAACACTCTTATAAAGTTTCTTCGTGAATTGCCATTTCAAAAACAGAATGTGAATACTGCCCCTGCAATTAGGACTCTGTCTTGTTTGGAATTTGTGACAAGCATGGCACCAATTTTGTATAGCATCAATGAGCTTATTTCTGCCCTTGGGTTTTCTTCTTTGATTTACGCAAAAATTTAGGATAGTAAATGCTTGCATCTTCGGTTTTGTACCCAGGACAGTACAATTAGGCTTGTCCAAGGGTCGGCTTTGTGCCTAACCCGAAACCGACCCAATCAGTTCAGGTCTCTCATTTCTGGACCTCCGCCGATCGATGAAGAGAGTCAGTTTGGGTGGTCGAAACTCGTCAGATACCGGTCAGAGTTGAAACTTTCGAAACAATGCCAGATTTTGGTTGAGATTGGGCCGAATCTACCGAGATCTTGCCAGATCTCTCGAAGAGATCTCGGCAGATCTTGACGAGATCTCAGTGGATCTTCCAAAGATAAGCCCAGATCTCGACTAATCGGACCAAAACACCGGCGAAGCACACCCATCGGTGGAGAACAACTACTTTTCTGGTGTATATACAATTGGATTGGTTGGGGATCGGATTTTTGTGCTCAAATCCATCATTCGACTTGCCAGTATCGGATTTTAGGGACTGAGACATGCTGCCAACCGTCACCGACATCGAGTCGACCAGTTTTCGGGCCGGGTTGGGCGGGTTAGTTGGGTACCGGGTCTGGTTGGACACCCCTAAGTACAATTCAGTTCTTACTTCTTAGAAGTTAGAAATTTGATAATTTGAGTAACTTTACAACTAAAAGCACAAGACATAAAGCTTTCTTTTACATCAAGTAATTTAATTTCTAAAAGATTTCTGTCGGGTCTAATCTTTAAAGCCAATGGATGATCTCTCACACATGAATAAAAAAAAATGATCAAAAACTATGATCAAAATCTTGTATGGCCTGTACTTCGAGCATAGCTTATATTTGTCTGTGTGTTCGCAAAGGTGTGCCGCTAAACCTTTGTTTTATCTTCATTAATTTTGTTGACCCATAGTTTCACCATATATTGCAACAAGTGTGACAATAGAGAATTAGCCTGTAAAGAAATATCAGCCTTATTTATCAATACAAGACCTATCCTCGGACCTGCTCAAGGAAGAAATTATACTGAATTGTTGTTCTCCTCACTCCTATTTGCTTTGCTTCCATTAGTCTTAGTGTGCATTTGGCTCCAGCTTAAAAAACCAGTTTATTTTACTATTCAGCTTATTTTTGTTACTATTCATGAGCTCCACTACACTTTTTGGTATTATTTATGAGTCTCACTATATTATTTCAGCTAACATTTGCCTTTATTTACAGTACTTTCAGCAAAAAAATTTTAGTTTTAGCAAAATAAACGGATCTTAAATAGACCCTTAGACTTGAGATCATCATAGTATTGCATTTGGTTTAGAAGGCTAATCTCTTAAAAATTCATTGTTTAGGCTTAGTTTGAAGAACTTGGCATCATTATTCTAAGTGGGCTTGGGCTTTTCTTTTTGAACCCTTACATTACTTTTTTCCTTTTCTTTTTGAGCCCTTACATTACTTATTCCAAAAAAAAAAAAAAAAAAAAAAAAAAAAAAAAAAAAAAAAAAAAAAAAAACCCCACTACCTCACGTAAAAACTACTTACTCTTATTGTCAAATTTCTATGGTTTTTTTTAGTTATTTAAAACATTCCAAAATTTTTATTATCCAAATTCTATACAGTTATCACAAATCTCCATCCATCAACATAGTATATCATCTTTTTTTTTTTCAAATCTCAATTTATTTTTTTACTTATCACAATTTTTATCCCAATCAATAAATTCATTTTGGGTAAAGGTTAACAATTTGCATATATTTTTTCAAATAAATAAAAAAGATAAACTTTAGAGATAACAGTAATAGTAATTTCTTTTCTGAACATGAAGGGAAAAAAATCCTAAATTTTAGGAGTTTTTTTTTTTTTTTTTTTTGAATTCAAAATGAAAATTGTTATTTGACATTTACAACCCTATTTCTAAATGAAATTACCCTTCATTAATGAGGGGTAATTTTGAACCACATAAAAGTTTAGTTAAAAGAGGGAAATCATCTTATATATATACTAGTTGCCAATCCGTGCCATGCACAGGAAAGTTTTATATTAAAATTTTCAAAATTACATGTTTAAAATTTGAATAGCACAAAAAAATATTTGTTGTTTCCTACTGTAAACACCCAATTTTACAACTTGCATTTAACCAACCGGTAGATCTTTAGATTTGTGGCACAAAACAAATCTTGATGTTTTAACGATCATAATGGTATGTCATGAGTTTTGACCGGACTGCCTAATCAAAATTTATCATACAAACAATTTTCAATGATCATGGTCACCTACACGATGGGCCTGATCATGTCCTATTTTAAACACTTAATTTTGATTGGTTCTCACAAGAATTAATTTAAAATTAATTAAGTGTAATTTTTTATTGGATTTCATTTTATTTCATTTTTTTAAAAAGAAATAATAAAAAATGATTTTTTACGGCATCTTATCTGCTCTATTAAAAAAATAATAATTTGGAGATATGATCCATGAAAAATTCAAAAAAGAAAAATAGAAAAATGCTCAAAAACGTCATTATCCTCAGCAGCAACTTGAATCGCATTTTTGGCCTGGAAAACATTGAAATTTGGTTTTCTCTATTTCTATAAAAGTTGTAGAGAATTGAATTTTCTTTCAAAAAATATTATTACCAAATCAAGTGGAATTTTGAGCAGAAAGTTATGGCCAAAATACAAAACAGGTGCAAAATATAACACAAATTCAGCATCTTCTTCAATCATCTTTCAAAATTTCAAATGGGGATCAAACTCAAATCTGTTCAAGCTTATCTAATAGGCTTATCCCTTCCCTTAGTTTCAAAAGAAAGTTTTTTGAAAAATAAATTGGATAGAGAAACAGATACATCCTGTGAAAAATTTCAAAAATGCTCAAAAGATTTTACTATTTTTAGCAGCAATTTGAAACACATTTTTGATCTGGACAACGTTGGAATTTGGTTTTCTCTATTTCTGAAAAAGTTGTAGATAATTGAATTTCATTTCAAAAAACACCCATATTGAATCAATTGGAATTTTGAGCAGAAAGTTAGAGCCAAAATACAAAGTAGGTGCAGCATCATCTTCAACTTCCTTTCAAAATTCAAATGGGGATCAACACCAAATCCGTTCTAGCTCATTTAAACAGGTTATCTCCCCCCTTAGCTTCAGAAGAAAGCTAATAACTTAGCTTTAAAGCTAAGCCATCCCTTCCCCTATAAATAGAGAAGATCTCTTCCATTTTCGGGATCCCGAATTCCCTTTAGAGAGTAAGTGAGAAAGCAAAAAAGAAAAGCTATTGTGTAACCATTGTTCTTACTTTGGTTGTAGTCTAGTACTTCCTTGCTTTCTACCTAGCCCTTTATGTGATCACTTCTCCCTTTTAATTTATGTTCTATGCTAGTAAGTAGTTAATTATGTTTTCAACTTTCTACACATGCTTGAATAAATGTTTGACAAGTCATTATTTATTTCTTTCATGATATGCTTGGATGAACATGCCTATATGTCTCATTGATATTCATTTTACATGCTTAGATGAACACTTCTAGGCTAAAGCATAATTTTCTCTTGAATGCTTAGATGAACACTTCTAGGCTAAAGCATAATTTTCTCTTGAATGCTTAGATGAACATGTCTAGGTAGTTGTCCTACTTTTTTTAAATGCTTGAACGAACATGTCTAAGTATTTTGATTTTCTCTAGATGAGCATGTCTAAGGGATTTTTTTCCCTTTATTTTTTTTTCATAATTGCTTGGATGATCAAATGTGCTTAAATGTTTTATTTTATTTTGTTCTCTCTGCAATTATGTTGATAACAAATAGCATGACAACTTTGTTTTTCTTCACATGCTTAAATGAACATGTCTAGGCTAGGAATTCTTTGTTTTCATTGATTTCTTGGATGAACATGCCATTACCTTAATTCTTTCTTTACATTAAAATTGTTATCTAACAAGTTTCACTTTTTGTTTCTTTTTATGTCTAATTCCCCTAACACATATTTGTTTACAATTCCTGCAAATTAACATGTTTATATGACATATTATTTGTATTTGTTTGACATGACATGATATTGGCCACTTTAACCTAGGAGACCGGTTTTACCGGGCGAGATGGGTGCTTAATCCCTTCCCATCTCGTAAATTAGCCTCCGAACCAAGATCAAGGGTTCTAGACTATGCTCTTGTATAGGTAATTTTACATTTTTTTAGAATGTAACTAGGAAATAAAGCAATGTAATTTACTTTTCTTAGATTGTATCTAGGACAAAAAAGCATTGTAAAATTTTGTTACAAGATCGATGTAAATTGTCATATACATTAATACAACATAAGTATTTTTATTAAAGGTTTTCTTATTTTTCCTTTTAAATTAAATAAGTGGTGACTCCATGTAAAACCCTCTATCTAGGGGGGAGTACATTTTACAATGGCGACTCCACTAGGGATGTTGAAGGCTAGACTCCAATTTAGGTTATGGTGGCCAACCATGTCATTTGTTTGTTTATTGCTTTTAATAATATGTCATATTTGCTTGCCATAACATCATTTGCATAATTGGAATTGGATATGAATTGTGTTTGTTGCCCGGAAACCACGGTAATTGTAGCTATGGATCGCGGTCCTCCTGGATTCGTGTACCTAGTGGTGAACCTACCACCCCATCGCCTAAGACTCGCTTGATCTTTCTTGCATTTCGTAAAGGACAAACTCTACCGTTTGGACCAATGCGGCGTTCGTACGTCACAAGTTGGGAGGTACAACGTCCTAGCTTTTGGGAAACCTATTGGCCTACCTTTTACCTTCATGTAAGAAGCCATAGAACTAATCTTTAGGTCAATCCCATAAAATACATTGCATCCCATGAATGTGTTTGGCCATTGTTTGATCCATGCTGTGCCTTAGTCCAATGCTTAGGCCCATCATAATTGTTTAAGATTTCTTAAAAAAATAAAATTCTAACTTATGCATTTTGGTTGAGACCAAAGAATCTCAATCAGGGTTCAAGTCCACCAAGTTCAAAGCATAACTAAAAGCTAAGCTTAAAGACATCAAGATTAAAGCCACCAATCTTAAAGTGCAAGGCCTAAGCAAACATCAAAACCGAGGCTTCCAATTAAAAAATGGCCAACAACTAAGAAAATCGACACATGAATGATCATAGGGAACAACCGCCTCTCACCACTCAAGATTTACTCAACACTTTGGTAGCAGGTCAAGCCTAACTCCAAAAGGACATCTAAGCATTGATCCAACAAATGGGGAACAAGAACTCTTATGAATCCTCTAGGGCCCAAAAATAATGAACCCAGAAATTCTAAAGAAATCCATGGCTTGGTGTTGACTGAAAATGAGAAGAAGATGGTTGAACGAATGGACCAAATGGAAAAGCTCCTAATGAGATCTAGAAGGGTTGAAGAAGTTATGGATCTGCATTCACTTTTTCTTTTTCCTCAAGCAAGGGCCCCACCAAAGTTTAAGATGCCAACATTGGACAAGTTTGATGGCACGAGCTGCCCTAAAGCCCATCTGAAAATGTACATAAAAGCATTGCAACCCTTGGGAGCTGATGAAGAGTTACTGGCCCAAATGTTTCAAAATACACTCACTGGAGCTGCCTTACGTTGGTTCCTAAGTTTGGAGGATTCTTGAACTCGGACTTGGGAAGATATGTGCCATGAATTTTACAAGCAATACAAGTACAATACTGAGGTGGACATCACCTAGCGAGACCTTGAGACAACCAAGCAAGATTCTAGTGAATCTTTTTATGCATTCATCACAAGGTGGAGGACAAAAGCAGCTTAGATGATCGTTAGGCCCAATGAGGAAGAACAATTGAATATGATTGTGAAGAATCTCCTCCCAACCTACAACAAGTATCTATTTGCTCGATACTTTCCCAACTTCAAGACACTAATTGTTGCTGGAACCCAAATTGAAGAGGCCATCAATAACGGTGGGATTATCCAAGATCTCATGGACCAACAAATCATTGCTGCACTAGCATCTACCAATCAATCCAACTCTACTTCACGAGTTGCCAAGCCATAATGGGTTTTTCAAGAATTTTTTTATTACAAACTTTGTCTGTTCCTTACTTGTTTCCAATTTTCTCTTATCTTAATTTCATTTCTTGTTTGATGCATTTTGTTATTCATGCTTTGTTTGATGCAAATAAATAAAATAAAATAAAAAACTCAAAAAAATAAAAGCTAAAGAAAACTTTGGACTAGGGGCATTGGGATCTTTAGTGACATTTCTGACTCCCTTCAAAGCCGAATTGAAAATGCTTTCCTTGAGGCCTACAATTTTTGTCAAAATGGACTTGTTCATGATAATCCTTTTAACCAGGGGCATTGGGCCCTTTAGTGGATTTTCAAAAATCATGTAAGACTTAACCTTCTCATCAAAGCCCAATCCACTTGGAAAGAGTGTGAGATGTCAAAATTTTCAAATGTTATTTTCTTCAAGTAATATGTGAGAATTCATTTGGCAAAGCTTTTGCAAATCATAATGCTTAATGGGCCAACCAATCAATGTGCAACAAGAGAGAATTAATTTCATCTGATTCATGTAAGGATCTTTGTTGAATCACTTAGAACATAAGAAGAAAAGGTCCTAAAAAGCAATCAAAGAAAATTCAGTTTTTAGAAAATCTCAACAAAAAGAGATTCCACCGATCAGAAATTCTCAAACAATGTACACTCAATCCAAATCCCAAAACATTTTTTGTGTCACAATATTGGAGCATTCATAATTTTTATCCATTGCTAAAAGAGCTCAAGTTATTGTGCCTATAAACAAGCCTTACTAGGGATAGGAGGCCATCTTTGATTTAGCCATGTTATTCCTTGACACCCATTACAAATATTATCCATTGCTAGCCCATTTGAGCTATTAAACAGTTAGCCATTTTTTTCATGGACCCATAACAACCTAAACCTAGGGTGGGAAAATTCGAGTGTGCATACTCAAATTTTATGCTATGGAGGACAATCTCATAGCTTCAATGAAGACATCAAGAAAAGCAGAGTCCATCAAGATTAGAAGAAACAATGAAGATCACATTTGAGAATGCAAATGATAATACTCCATCAAGGTGAGAAGACAAGAGTTCATCAAGTTGAAAGCCAAGAGACTCCATCATACGGAAAGAGATCAGAGCTCATCAAGTCAGAAAGCATGAAGCAACCAAAAAAAAAAAAAAAAAAAAATCCCGCTAGATTGAAAACTTGAAAGGACAGTTTAGGCAAAAAATGGGGGGAAAAAAAAAAAAAAAACCGAGTATGAGAGAGCCTACTAGATCGAAAACCCGAAAGGGCAGTCTAGGCAAAAATTAAGGCACAAAAAATTATTGTGAACTACGGATGACCTGATCCTTCTTTTAAAAGAGGTACGTAGGCAGTTTTTTCAAGCACGGACATATATAAAAAAAAATTCATTCATTCAATTGCTATCAAAGAAAGAGGAATAAAAAAGAACAAAAGAAGTCCAATTGATTGAAAATCGAAGAGGCGGCCTAGTCACAATTGCCAAAAGAAGAGAAAAAGAAAAGGTGACCTTGTCATGGGTTTCAAAAGAAGAGAAAAAAGAAGAACAAAGAAGGTCGAAAATTGAAAAGGAGGCCTAGTCACAAGTTCCAAAAGAAGAGGAAAGATTTGTCAAGATGAAATTCTAGAGGTTTGAAAAACAAGCATGAAAGCACATTCATACAATAAATCAATGAAGAGAAAGGTAGAAAAATTCAATCACAACAATGACCTCAGCACAAATTCAAATCAAAGAAGAAAATTTGAAAGCTAAAAAAAAGAGTTGCCTTAGAAGAATACAAGGCAAACAAGCATGATATAACATTGATACAAGAGATCCATGATGACCAGTGAGCAGATGACAAGAATGATGAGAATTTTAGCACAATGTCAAGAAAGGGAGAAACAAGAAAATCCTTCTAATGCCTAACTTTTCAGTATTGCACACTTGAGGGGAATATCTATAGGGGGTTTTGAGTCTTTTTATATCATTTCTTTCATAACCCGAACCTAGCCTACATTACAACCCATGCATAAAGACCTCCTTGAAGTTTTGCTAGTCATAGGCACACCCTTAACTTTGGCAATATTTTCTCTTGGATTAAAAAGGAAAAATTCTTGAGGTTATCAAGCCCCACTGGCAAGTAATCTTCATGACACAGTTTCTTAAATTCTCAAATGACTTGAAAGAATTCTCTAATTGAAGGCACTCCCTTTTGTTTGTTTCCAACAAATGTGACTCCCAAATTTGGGGCACTCCTCTTTGTTTCTATCCCACAAAAAAAAAAAAAAAAAAAAAAAAAAAAAAAAAAAAAAAAAGTTTCCCCTGAACTTGAAGCACTCTAAAAAAAAAAAAAAAAATTACATGACTCTCAAACATCTCTACATTTCATTTCTTTGATTGTCCTTGAAGACCTAATCCAACAATGTTTAAAAGGAAGAAGCAAATTTGATTACATGCATTCAATGACTTTGATCCTTTTTAGTAAAAAAGATTGACTTGACTCTTAAACAGTATGATATGCTAAAATCGTTGTTGAAAGGATTATTTCATGATCATTTGGGAAAGAAAAAGAATTTTCTCAAAAGGCACCACTATGCACCAAATGGTTATTCAAGAAGAAAATCAATTTCTTTAAATTTTTTTTTTCACGGGCAAGTCCATTTTGAAAATACCATGCAAGGTTTGGTTGGAAGCCATGATCATCTTTTGCATGGACTAGATGTCTTCCCTATAGACTTGAACTATGTCTGACCTTGTCCTCTTAAAGAAAGGTGCATAGGCAACCAGTTAAAGGCTCTATAAACAATAGGCACCAAATCAAGACAATGACTTAAAGTTGTTTGCAAATAGCTTTAAACTAGGGGCATTGGCCCATTTGCTTTTTTATCTGCATTAAGCATGCCTAAATTATGAGCATTGGCCCATTAGTTTTCATATGCAAGCTTTTCATCTATTTTTCTATGCAAGCTTGTTTATACTAGGGGCATTGGTTCAAATTAACTGGTTTCTAACAAGCTTGAGAAAGGAAAATTTTCATCTTTGTAGGAATTAAGCAAAATTCTCCCATTCATTTCAGCATTCAATAACAGCCTCAAGTCTAGATCACCAAATCATCTAAGAAGTCTCACATCTCACATGGATAAACTAAGAAGTCTCCCACATCACACAAGACTCTACTAAGGAGTCTCTTGCATTCATTGAAGTTGACTAGTATTGTCCAACATCTCAGGTTCTAGGGTTTGACAAAGTTTTTTTCTCAAAAGTCACAAAAATGTTTTCAAAAAAATCCAATAAGATTTTCAGAAAATTCATAACTTTTTTCAAGGAAACCTAAAAGTTTTTCAAAATTCTTACAAATTTTCAACAAAACCAATCAAGGATTTCATACTTTATTTAACAAATTTTCAAAAAAAAAAAAAAAAAAAAATCTCAAAACCCGATAAGGTTTGTGAACAACCCAACAAGGTTTGTCAACAATTTTTCAAAACAAGGTTTTCATGACTTTCTCGAAAAATCAAACAAGATTTTCAGAAAATTTTAGCATCTATCTCAAAAAAATAGACAAGGCTTTCTAATAAAATTCTCAAAACCTGACAAGGTTTGTGAACAAAATCTTCAAAAAACCCAACAAGGTTTGTCAACAATTTTTCAAAACAAGGTTTTCATGACTTTCTCAAAAAATCAAACAAGATTTTCAGAAAGTTTTAGCATCTTTTTCAAAAGTCGAGGAAAATCCTACAAGATCTTTAAACATCTCTCAGAAAAAGAACGCTTGACAATGTTACATAGTTTTCACAAAAACCCAACAAGGTTTTTATCAAATTTCCAAAAGACCTGACAAGATCATTCCAAGAATGCCCAACATGTTTTCACAAATACCAATTTTGATAAGAATATTAAAATTTTCGAAAGAAAATTCAACAAGATTTTCAAGTAGTTTCAAGTTCAAAAAATTTCAAAAAACAGACAAGTTCTTAGAAAATTTGCCAAGATCGTCATAAGAAAACCCAATAAGGTTTTTATTAAATTTCCAAAAGACATGACAAGATCATTCCAAGAATCCCCAACATGTTTTCACAAATACAAATTTTGGTAAGAATATCAAAATTTTCAAGAGAAAATTCAACAAGATTTTCAACAAGTTTCGGGTTCAAAAATTTCATAAATAGATAAGTTTTTAGAAAATTTGCCAAGGTCTTTACAAGAAAACCCAATAGAGTTTTCAAATAAAAAAGCCCGACAAGGTTTTAAAAAAAATAATAACAAGTCTTTTTTTTGAGAAAATTGCCAACACATTTTGGATAAAATTTTTTTTGAAACCAACCAGTTTCCAAAACTTTAAAAAAAATTTATCACACATCGGTTAAATTTCAAGTTGCAAAATTTGGTATCTTTCTTCTACATTGACATTCGTTTTTCAAGCTCTGTCAATGAGGGGCATTTTGTAGACACCCAATTTTACAACTTGCATTTAACCAACCGGTAGATCTTTAGATTTGTGATACAAAATAAATCTTGATGTTCTAATGATCATAATGGTATGTCATGGGTTTTGATCGGACCACCTGATTAAAAGTTATCATACAAACAATTTTCAATGATCATGGTTCACCAACACGATGGGCCTGATCACATCCTATTTTAAACACTTAATTTTGATTGGTTTTCATAAGAATTAATTTAAAATTAATTAAGTGTAATTTTTGATTGGATTTCATTTTATTTCATTTTTTTAAAAAGAAATAATAAAAAATGTTTTTTTGTGGCATCTTATCTGCTCTATTAAAAAAATTTTGGAGATATGATCCATGAAAAATTCAAAAAAAAGAAAAAGAAAAACAGAAAAACAGAAAAATGCTCAAAAAACGTCATTATCCTCAGCAACAACTTGAATTGCATTTTTGGCCTGGAAAACATTGAAATTTGGTTTTCTCTATTTCTATAAAAGTTGTAGAGAATTGAATTTCCTTTAAAAAAAAAATCAATCCCAAATCAAGTGAAATTCTGAGCAGAAAGTTATGGCCAAAATACGAAACAGGTGCAAAAGATAACACAAATTCAGCATCATCTTCAATCATCTTTCAAAATTTCAAATGCGGATCAAACTCAAATCTGTTCAAGCTTATCTAATAGGCTTATCCCTTCCCTTAGTTTCAGAAGAAAGTTTTTTGAAAAATAAATTGGATAGAGAAATAGATACATCCTGTGAAAAATTTCAAAAATGCTCAAAAGATGTTACTATTTTCAGTAGCAATTTGAAACGCATTTTTAGTCTAGACATCGTTGGAATTTGGTTTTCTCTATTTCTGAAAAAGTTGTAGATAATTGAATTTAATTTGAACAAACACCCATCTTGAATCAATTGGAATTTTGAGCGGAAAGTTAGAGCCAAAATACGAAGCAGGTGCAGCATCATCTTCAACTTCCTTTCAAAATTCAAATGGGGATCAACACCAAATCCGTTCCAGCTCATTTAAACAGGTTATCTCCCCCCTTAGCTTCAAAAGAAAGCTAATAACTTAGTTTTAAAGCTAAGCCATCCCTTCCCCTATAAATAGAGAAGACCTCTTCTATTTTCTGGATCCCGAATTCCCTTTAGAGAGCTAGTGAGAAAGCAGAAAAGAAAAGCTGTTGTGTAACCATTGTTCTTACTTTGATTGTAGTCTAGTACTTCCTTGCTTTCTACCTAGCCCTTTAAGTGATCACTTCCCCCTTTTAATTTATGTTCTATGCTAGTAAGTAGTTAATTATGTTTTTAACTTTCTACACATGTTTGAATAAATGTTTAACAAGTCATTATTTATTTCTTTCATGATATGCTTGGATGAACATGCTTATATGTCTCATTGATATTCATTTTACATGTTTAGATGAACACTTCTAGGCTAAAGCACAAATTTCTCTTGAATGCTTAGATGAACACTTTTAGGTTAAAGCACAACTTTCCCTTGAATGTTTAGATGAACATGTCTAGGTAGTTGTCTTACTTTTTTTAAATGCTTGAACGAACATGTCTAAGTATTTTGATTTTCTCTAGATGAACATGTCTAAGGGATTTTTTCCTTTATTTTTTTTCATAATTGATTGGATGATCAAATATGCTTAAATGTTTTATTTTATTTTGTTCTCTATGCAATTATGTTGATGACAAATAACATGACAACTTTGTTTTTTCTTCACATGCTTAGATGAACATGTCTAGGCTAGGAATTCTCTGTTTACATTGATTTCTTGGATGAACATGCCATTACTTTAATGCTTTCTTTACATTAAAATTGTTATCTAGCAAGTTTCACTTTTTGTTTCTTTTTATGTCTAATTCCCCTAACACATATTTGTTTACAATTCCTGCAAATTAACATGTTTATATGACATATTGTTTGTATTTGTTTGACATGACATGATATTGGCCATCTTGACCTAGGAGACCGGTTTTACCTGGCGAGATGGGTGCTTAATCCCTTCCCATCTCGTAAATTAGCCTCTGAACCAAGATCAAGGTTTTAGACTATGCTCTTGTATAGGTAATTTTACATTTTTTTTAGAATGTAACTAGGAAATAAAGAAATGTAATTTACTTTTCTTAGATTGTATCTAGGACAGAAAAGCGTTGTCAATTTTTGTTACAAATTGATGTAAATTGTCATATACATTAATACAACAGAAGTACTTTTTATTAAAGGTTTTCTTATTTTTCCTTTTAAATTAAATAAGTGGCAACTCCATGTAAAACCCTCGATCTAGGGAGGAGTACATTTTACAGTTTCTGTAAAATGTACTCCCCCCCTATAACTGTAAATGTACTGCCCCCCTATATCGAGGGTTTTACATGGAGTCGCCACTTATTTAATTTAAATGGAAAAAATAAGAAAACCTTCAATAAAAAGTACTTCTATTGTATTAATGTATATGACAATTTACATCAATTTGTAACTAAAATTGACAACGCTTTTTTGTCCTAGATACAATCTAAGAAAAGTAAATTACATTGCTTTATTTCCTAGTTTCATTCTAAGAAAATGTAAAATTGCCTATACACGAGCATAGTCTAGAACCCTTGATCTTGGTTCGGAGGCTAATTTACGAGATGGGAAGGGATTAAGCACCCATCTCGCCCGGTAAAACTGGCCTTTTAGGTTAAGGTGGCCAATATCATGTCATGTCAAACAAATACAATGTGTCATATAAACAAGTTAATCTACAGGAATTGTAAACAAATATGTGTTAGAGGAATTTGACATAAAGAGAAACAAAAAATTAAATTTGTTAGATAACAATTTTAATGTAAAGAAAGCATGAAGGTAATGGCATGTTCATCCAAGAAATCAATGTAAACAAAGAATTCCTAGCCTAGACGTGTTCATCTAAGCATGTGAAGAAAAAACAAAGTTGTCATGTTATTTGTCATCAACATAATTGCATAGAGAACAAAATAAATAAAATAAAACATTTAAGCATATTTGATCATCTAAGCAATTATGAAAAAAAATAAAAAAATAAAGGAAAAATCCCTTAGACATGTTCATCTAGAGAAAATCAAAATACTTAGACATGTTCGTTAAAGCATTTAAAAAAAGTAGAACAAATACCTAAACATGTTCATCTAAGCATTCAAGGGAAAGTTGTGCTTTAGCCTAGAAGTGTTCATCTAAGCATTCAAGAGAAAATTGTGCTTTAGCCTAGAACTGTTCATCTAAGCATGTAAAAGGAATATCAGTGAGACATATAGACATGTTCATCCAAGCATATCATGAAGGAAACAAATAATGACTTGTTAAGCATTTATTCAAGCATGTGTAGAAAGTTAAGAACATAATTAATTACTTACCAGCATAGAACATAAATTAAAATGGGGAAGTAATCACTTAAAGGGATAGGGAGAAAGCAAGAAAGTACTAAACTACAACCAAAGTAAGAACAATGGTTGCACAACAACTTTTCTTTTATGCTTTCTCACTAGCTTTCTAGAGGGAATTCGGGGTCTAGAAAATGGAAGAGGTCTTCTCTATTTATAGGGGAAGGGATGGCTTAGCTTTAAAGCTAAGTTATTAGCTTTCTTCTGAAGCTAAGGGGGGAGATAACCTATTTAAATGAGCTACAACAGATTTAGTGTTGATCCCCATTTGAATTTTGAAAGGAAGTTGAAGATGATGCTGCACCTGCTTTGTATTTTGACTCTAACTTTCTGCTCAAAATTCCAATTGATTCAAGATGGGTGTTTTTTGAAAGGAAATTCAATTATCTACAACATTTTCAGAAATAGAGAAAACCAAATTCCAACATTGTCCAGACCAAAAATGCGTTTCAAATTGCTGCTGAAAATAGTAACGTCTTTTGAGCATTTTTGAAATTTTTCACAGGATGTATCTGTTTCTCTATCCAATTTATTTTTCAAAAAACTTTCTTCTGAAACTAAGGGAAGGGATAAGCCTATTAGATAAGCTTGAACAGATTTGAGTTTGATCCCCATTTGAAAATTTGAAAGATGATTGAAGATGTGCTGAATTTGTGTTATCTTTTGCACCTGTTTCGTATTTTGGCCATAACTTTTTGCTCAGAATTCCACTTGATTCGGGATTGATGTTTTTTAAAAGGAAATTCAATTCTCTACAACTTTTTATAGCAATAGAGAAAACCAAATTTCAAAGTTTTCCAAGCCAAAAATGCGATTCAAGTTGTTGCTGAGGATAATGACATTTTTTGAGCATTTTTCTGTTTTTCTTTTTCTTTTTTCTTTTTTCTTTTTTTGAATTTTTCATGGATCATACCTCCAAAATTTTTTAATAGAGCAGATAAGATACCGTAAAAAAACATTTTTTTATTATTTTTTTTAAAAATGAAATAAAATGAAATCCAATAAAAAATTACACTGAATTAATTTTAAATTAATTTTTGTGAGTACCAATCAAAATTAAGTATTTAAAATAGGACGTAATCAAGCCCATCATGTAGATGAACCATGATTATTGAAAATTTTTTGTATGATAACTTTTGATCAGGTGGTCCGATCAAAACCCATGACATACTATTATGATCGTTAGAACATCAAGATTTGTTTTGTATCACAAATCTAAAGATCTACCAGTTGGTTAAATGCAAGTTGTAAAATTGGGTGTCTATACCTACAAAGTAGAGCCCATAAATAGTTTGGATTTGGTCCCAAAGTTTTAAAAGGAGAACAATTTTATCCCATTGTATGGGGTCGGTTCAATTTTGGACCCTTAGATGTAGGATTAGTTTGGATTTTACCTTTTAAATTTAGGATTGATTCAATTTTGGTCTCTTAAATATGTTGTCGGTTCAATTTTCCTTCAAATTAGGATACATTAGTATAGTTGCATAATGACCAAATCCTAAATTTTTAAATTTTATGAGAAAATCAAACTTAAACCAAATTTTAGGGACAAAAAAGGTTAATATTCCCAAAAATCTAATTTCTTCAAATGCTTATATAAGAGCATGAGAAATTTCTCAAAGACTCTGTCAAAATCAATCTAATCTTCAAAACCTAAAATCCGGTCAACATACTTCACATAACTAGCTCTAATACCGTAGGCCTTTAATCCAGGGGTATATGCAAAATCCAAAAAATCCAAAATTCATTTTATACCTATTTCACATCAAAACATAAAAAACTGGTGATATATTATATGCAAAAAGTATAATATCAATTATCAACTTATAATAGTCACTCTTTCTGAAAAAAAAAAAAAAAAAAAAAAACAACCTTATAATAGCCACCCGACAATATCAATGGCTTAGAAAAATTTCAAGTTTCAAAGTCACAAACTTACCTCAAAGTTCACAACAATGCCTCTAAAGTCAAAACTGAATGTCTAACCTACCACTTTTGTAAACATATAATCCAAGTTGCCAACTATTAGAGTGTTCCATATGAAAGGACGAAATTCCAAAATTAAAAATAAAGGGAAAAAAAATTCAAAATTTAAATTTAAAAAATCCAAAATACTAAATGAATAAAAAAAGAAGTGAAATAAGGAACAAACCCTTTCTCGTTCTAATTGAGGTGTTCTTTTGTCTTTGTATATAGCACTAAATTTTACAGTCTTTGACTTTTTGTTATGCTTCTTGCATTTTCCCCTCCCTCTCTCAAATTTTCTTCATTCTTGTTTTTCAGCGATCCTCTCTCAACATACTCTTCATAACTCTTTCTTTCTCTTTCCTTGGGCTGCTGCCACTCTCTCTCTCTCTCTCTTCCCTTTTCTAAGTTGCAATTAAATAAACTAAAAGAGAAAGGTTGTAAATTAAAGAAAAGCTTCACAAATCATCTAAACCAAAACCATAAAAGTGAAATAAGAAAGATCAAGGGAATCAAACTTTTGAGGCTCACGACTCTTGTTGCCACCATCTCCAAACAGATCTCTCAAACCCTATGACTTCTACATGGGCTACATGGGCATCTTCCGTCAAACTTGGAGTTGAAAAATCAAATTAAAAAAAAATTAATAATGAGGTGGCAAATTAAAAATCAGAATTTTTGTTTTTTTATTTAAATAATGCTGATGTGTAAAAATGTGAAAGCTTTAAAAAAAGTCAAAAGCTTCAGTTATATATATATATGTATATATGATTAACTTCACAAATTTGGAGATAAATTCTCAATGTTTGAGTTTGAGTTTAAGTTAGGCTTGTTAGAGAGATAGAGTTTCACTCCTTGTTAAGTTTGGACTATACAAAAATAATTTTATTTAAATAAAATGATAATCTTATTTAAATATTGTGCTGACGTGGAAAATTGTAAGAGTTTCAGAAGTTTCAGTTATATATATATATATATGCATATATACATATATACATATATACTAGTTATAAGCCCATGAGTGGCATGGTTTTATGAAAAAACTTACAAAATATATGTATAAATAATTATATATTTTAATAATTATTCTAACAAAATAAGTACAAATTTGTTAGTGACTTGAAGTATTGTTAAAAATAATATCAATGATTAAAAAATGTTAAAAAGTATTTTTTTTTCCTTTGGAAAATCTTTGAATACTTATTTGTACACTACGTTTTTAGAGTATCCTTATTCTTCTTTGTCATGGTTCTTTATTAAAATCTTTAGACATAGTATTATAAAAATTGGTCACTTTAAAGAGATAGAACTATTCGAAGAATAATAATTTTTAATTTGTTCTAATTATAGAACCTATCATAATTTTTGCTTCCTATATGTTGCACAATTTTATACATAAATTCATATAATACAAAATTTATTTGAGAAACAAAAAGAAAATGAATTGTTTGAATTGTAAGAGAGACACTACATGTAAATGAAAAAAAAAAAAAAAAAAAAATTGCAGAGCTCTACATATAGATTACACACCTTTCTTAAGATGCTTGGAATCTTTTATGACAAACCTGGAAAACAAAATCAAGAAAAAAATTAAATCGAGTTAAAAGAAAAAATTGAACCATATAGATTATAAAATTGCATATGAGTCTATGACCATTTAATACCAGGCTTTAAAATAAAATTTTTTTTTCTATAAAGAGCTATCATTTCCACTTTGATTTTACTACTTTAGTCAAATAAGTTCCATAATTGCAAGGAAAAAAAAAAAAAAAAACCTATTTTATATTGATGGTCCAAATTTTTGCAATTTAAAACCAAAAATATAAAAAGATTAATGAAGAATTTGTTGGGAATAGAAAATTATACTAATAATTAGCAAAAAAATATTAATTAATGTTGCAAACGAATACATAATTCTATGCACACTTTACATAAATAAATGCTTATATTCAAAATAAAAATAAAAAGTAAAAAGGGAACCACATGAATAAATCATACTTGACAAAATTTATTTCATTTTGTTTGATAAATTATATAAAAAAATCCTATTAACTTAGTTTTAGTATATTTAAATGATCTAGAAAAATAATGAAGCATATACTTTTGAACCTAATCACATCTAGCAAAATAATAAAGCATTCAAAATATTGAAAGGCAATTTAAGTTCATATATGCTTGCATGAGATACGTACTTGTCCATAGAAGCAATGGAAGTCTCATCTTTGAGATGAAGAATCAATGCAATGCTAATAATAAAAAAAAAAAAAATGAAAAAAAAAAGAAGAGAAAGAGAACGTGGTTGATATTTTTTTTTATTATATATAAATGCTGCAAAAATTCATATCTATTTAAACATCTAGATGATGAAAGACAACTTGCAAAAATGACAAATTTAACAAAAAGAAAAACACGGCTAGGTTCTTAGTTGCGCTAACAAAAAAACAAAATGTATTACAGATAATCAACAAATATTGAGCACTGAATCCAACACTTCTTTCACTCATCATCCTCAGCTACGGAGTTAAAAGCATTCAATCTCTCAATCAATTTGGCCTTCCTTTCCTCGTATGAAAGCTTCTTCAAGTCGAACCTCTTGTGTTGGTTGTTTCTCAGACTTCTTATTTTGATAGATTTTTTTTTTTTTTTTTTTTTTGGTTTAAAATGTCATCAACGTAGAAATTATCAGATTAATAGAGATATATACTATTTTTTGGCATAGATAAAGATTATCAAATTAATGGAGATATATACTAATTCTTGGGATAGGTTTATATTAATCACCTCTTGAAAAATTTGGATTTTGCTTATCCCTTAATAATCAAGTTTTGTAACTTGATATTCTGATAAAATAATAATAATAATAATAATAATAATAATAATAATAATAATAATAATAATAATAATAATAATAATAATAATAATAAAATTTAAGTTGCAACTTGAGGAAAATAGAAACAATAAAAACGTGGGATGAGATTTAAATTTAGAAATGTTTTAAAATAGACTTTTAATTAGACTAGAATTAAAATTTTGAAAATTTAGATGATAAATATTATCTAAATTAAATTTTTGTATGCTAAATATTATCCCTTAATTTAAGAAATATATCCTAACCAAAAAAAAAAAAAAAATGTTAATTAGATGATTTTTTATTTTAAATATTATCCCTTAATTTAAGAAATATATCATAAAAAAAAAATAATGTTAATTTTATTTTATTTAATGATAAGAATGAATTAAAGTTTTGGTAGTATACTATTCATTTTTAGTTCTTTAAAAATCTAAAAATTTAATAAAATTTCTACAATTTGGTGAAGTCACATGGCTCAATGACGGTGTTTAAGCCCAACTTTTATTATATATAGTATTAGCCTCTGAGCACGCGCTCATGCATGTGCTCAGATGCTCTTCTATTTTTTGGGTAAGTGTTAATTTAGAGCATTTATTATAATTTTGGATTACTACATTCTCTAATCACAAAAAAAAAAAAAAAAAAAACCTAGGAGTGTGATGAAAAAATTATTTTACCACACATAATACTCATCACACCCCTAGATTTTTTTTTGTGATCGGAGAATGTAATAATCTCAAATTATAATAAATGCTCTAAAGTAACCCTTACCCAAAAAATAGAAGAGCCTCTGAGCACGCGCGTGAGCGCATGCTCAGAGGCTAGTATTATTAAAGATAATAGCATAAGTTTGTTAGAGTTTGTGTTTGATTTAAATTTGATGAGATTATTTTTCTTGAAAATCCTATTAAAATTGTTCAAAATAAAGATAAAGATTCTTTATAATTTAACTCTATCATGGATGCTTTAAAATCTTATCACCACTTCATCAACTATTTAAATAAATAACTAATGGACATCTAAAAAAAAAAAAAGAAAAAAAAAGGAGTTAACGTGATACATAAAAAAAGAAAAAAAAAAAAAAAGTAGAACTCAATTTTGCTACATACCTAAATAAAAAAATTTAATGCCAAAAACATATACAATGATGGTAAAAAAAAAAAAAATTCTTAAAAAGAAAAAAAATACGAAGAAGGAATGGAAATTTGTGAAACATAAAAAAGAAGGGAGAGAGTTAAACAAAAAAAAAAAAAAAAAAAGTAACCCAAAAAGTAACTGTTCATAAAAAAAAAAAAAAAAAAAAAAAAACCCCAGAATGTACCAGAATATATGGTTGCTTTTTATTTTCTTTTTTCTTGTTTTCAAAGTTGGGTAGTTTTGAAGTTTGAACGTTAGAGCCTTTGACAGTAAATTTATTGGAGTCTTTGACAGTAAATGTCTTTAATCTAAAGAAAAAGAAAGGAGGATGTAGAGCTAAATTAAATGTTTTCAATCTGAAGAAGAATGAGAGATAGAAAGTGAGATAGAAACTGCAAAGCGTACGTAAGTTTGTGGGTCTTAAAGTGTAGGAGTTTTAATTTATATATCTATCCCTGGTAGTTAAGGGTATGATGAGGGTATTTTAGGCATAAAAAAATAAAGGAAAGTAAATTTTGACCAAAATGTCCTTTAGTTTTGTCTCTACCTAAACATAGAAGTGTATGGGCATTTTTGAACTAAAAAAATGAGGAATCCAAATAGGGGAAGCCCCTTAAATAGTAGTATAGATGATATATATATATATATATATAGATGATGGAAAGAATTGTTTTTGATACTATGTAGAGGATGCAAAACAAAAGAGTAGATCATCATTTACAAATAAAAGGTGGTGATCTCTGGGACACTTCTTGCAATCCTTAGAGCATTTTCATCTTGTATCTACACAAAATCTCATTTTCCTATCTCAAACTCAAAAACTTCTTTATCTATTATACCATACCATTTTACATCACATCCAATATCCCAAATTCTTTTTTTTACCACTTTATTTAAATATTCTTTTTAATTCTCTTTTTACTATTTCTCTTTCTCCCTCTTCCTCTTAAGCAACCAACAACCACCAAATCACAGTGTCGCTGTCAAACTAACATCCACCATATCACAATGCCATTACCCCACCAAGCAAACCCACCAGACTCATAGATAAACCCACACACACACAACACACAACACCCAAACCCATAAACCCACCATTGCCATTCGACCACCACCTCGCCCACCCCACCACCATGGAAACAACCCACCCCACCACCACGGCAACACCCTACCACCACCACTATGAACCTACAGATGGACAGGAACTCACAAAACATTCAACGCAAAATTCACACAACTGAAACCCATAAAATTTGAATCCAAAAGACTCATCCCAAAATCCATCAATAAATCAAATCCCATAGCAAATTCCAACCCCAAAACCCATTAGAACCCACCCAAAATCAAAACCCATGAACCATAAATCAAACCATCAGGACCCACATTGAACTTGAGAGACCCACACCGAACTTGAGAGAGCCACGACCTATGACCCACGCCAGACTTGATGCACCCACGACCTGTGTTGGAGCCATTTTCCATGGAGATGATAGGGAGAACAACTGGGCTTGGTCAGGTGGCTTACGGTGGCTTGTGATGGTGGTGGCTTGCATTAGGGCCTATGATAGTGGGTTTGGCCATGGTGGCTCGGTGATAGTTTTCATGTCCACCATGGATTTTGGGTTTGAAAAGGAGAGAGCAAAACAAGAGAGGAGGAAGAAAGAGAGATAGAAATGAAATAATGAGAAAAGAAGAGAGAAGATTCAGACAATAAAATAATAATTTTTTATCATACAATGTTGCTACAATACCATCTTCCAACTTAGATATAGGATGGTAATGTAGCAACATTGTAAATTTTTTTACAATTGGTAGTTCAGGTAATGCATCATTTTAGGGCTTTGATGCTATAATATAGCAACATATAGCATATACAAAACCAAGTACTGACGCTCTGTCTTTCTTTTGGGAGTAATTGTAAAGCCCTCTACATATAACAGGAATAAATAAGAAGGTCTCCTTGACGTAGCCTTCTCTTGGGAAAAATTCTCACCTTTGGTGTACCATTAATTAAATGTTGTGGGTTTGTTAATGCCTCAACAAAGAGTACTTAGGCCAACATACAATAGTGTAACAGTGAGTTGAAAATTATTATGTTAACCGTGACTAAATATGGGACATAAAACTAGGTGAATCAAGGATAGTTTGACTTATTATATGCTAATTTGAAGCAAACTACTTAAGATAAGTAGGGGAAGTTTGATAAGACATCAATTGGTTTTCAGTATATGCGGATATTAAACTCCAATTCTCTTATTTGACAACAAAATATTTTACCAATTAAGTTAACTAGAATCCACAAGAACGCAATGAAAATTGACTCTAACAAGTTAGGTTAGTATTCTGAATTTGTGCATGGCAACGATAAGTGTGAAGAAAAAAAAATTTTAAGCTTTGTTTCTTACCAATTAAAAAACTAGCTTTGGCTCATGATGTACTATGTTTATCTTCTTCTTAATAAAGTTATGATCTTTTTATCAAAAAAATATAAATAAAAGACTAGTTTTTTTTTTTTTTTTTTTGGTTATTGTTGTTGTAGTAGTAGAAAAAACTCTAGTGACCTGGTTGAAGGAGAATTGAAGGGCAACCATAACATATTTGGGTTCAATAAAAATTGACAAGAACCATAGGCATAACAATTAGTATAGATTGTAGACACAGGTAATTAAGGGATGGGGGACACGGAGGCTGGAGCCACGTTGAAAGCCATTTTCTTCCTTTGTTGTCTTTCAATTAATTATTGAGTATTGAATTCTTATAAAAAAAATTATTGAATTATTTGTTTTTTAACCCCAAGAGACACTAACAATTTTTTTCTTTAAGAATACTAAGTATTTTTAACACACACAAGAAGAGAGGAGAAGGTACACAGCACAAACTGTAACAAAGTAACAATAATAACACTCGTATTTCCTTGCTAAATACCAACAAACAAATTTAGGTGCAATGAATTTTCCCTTGTTTTAGCCTTTTCCCCCTCACAAGATAAAATAGTCAATAAGTTTTGATTGTTTCACATTTAGTTGTATTGACAATTATTTTTCATAATAGGAAGTTTTGACATTTTGCGTAGAAATTATGAAGATTGTGTGAAGTAAGGTTATCAAGATTGTGATCCTATATAAGATCGGCGAGAGAGTTTGGGGATCAGATCGTAAGATTAGCAATGAGGATCGTAACATCCTACTTTTTGATTAAAAGAAATTATACTAAAAAATACTTATAATTATGATTCATAATATATATTAAAGAAACATTAAAAAATAAAGTAACTTTTGACCTAAATTACTAATAAAAGGAAAAGTATCAAATTACAAATACATAAACAAAGTTTAAAAGTTACAACTCATAAATACCAAGTTCTAAGTTCTAGCACCTCAAACATACACAATGTTTCACACAAACAATTTAAAACAAATAACAATACCTAATGTCTCACATAAACAACACAAAGCAAATAACAATTCCATTATACAATTACTATGATAGTAAGATTCATCAAATAATCTTTCTAACTTTGATAAATTATAATTAGTGAGTGATTGTTTCAGGAACTAAATAACTAACCAGAATTAGAATTACCAAAAAAAAAAAAAAAAAAGAAACTTACCATCAACATCGATGGTCTCTCTCACTATGGTGCCACGGTGTTCACACTTGTTCTCTATTGTCTAGTCTCTTCTCTTCTCTTCTGACTTTTGTGATTTTTTTTAGAGCATTCGCATCTGTTAAGTTATGATTTTTATCATAACATTATTGTTGGCTTATTTCATGACAAAATGTGTTGTAATTGTTTTAATTTTGTTCCTTGTATTTTGTGGGATTTTATTGTATTGGGTTTAGTATTAAGTTGGTGAAGAATTGAGCGTGAATTGAAGAACAAGTGGATTTCGCGAGAAGCTCACGAGAAACTAACCCACGAAAAAGCCACATGAGAAGCATATGCTGGAAGCTAAAGAGTCATGCTAGCCTGAAGGATTTCGCAAGTGTCTCGCAAGTAAGGCCTTCTCGTGAGATACTCACGAAGCTCTTTGCTTGGAGGTTTTTTAAGTGTGACTTTCTTACCCTTTACTCATACTATATATACCCTCATTACCCACAAAAGTAAAAGAGGCTATTCAGAGGGAAAAACCCCAAATAGGTTTTCTACAACACACATACACCTATCTTTTAGAGGGAGACCTACTCATCCTTAGTGAGAAATCATTCTAGCCTCTTCTCCTTCCCTCTCCCATTGTCATACATTGAGAGGAGATTTGTACTCAAACACAACCCACACCTATTCAGAGTGTAGAGACTGTTTTGGAGTTTGGGAAGTTTTGGGGATTTGTCAAAAGAAGCCAGTGATGATTGACAGATGCAATTGGGTGTATTGCAAAATCCGAAGAGCTAGCAAAGACAAGGCTTCGTTAAGTTAATTGGTAGCAGGAGCTTGGAGGGCTCAATTACATTAGGTAGACTAGGCTTGGAAGGTCTTTTGTTATTCGTGTACTCCAACTTTATTCTCTAGTGGATCAATTTACCACTTGGAGGGTGGTGGAGAAGTTTTTTGCCGAGTTCTTCAGTTTTCTCTTCGATAACACATCGGGGTGTTATTTTGTGTTTGGTTTCTTCTTCCCTAATCTTTTAGCTTTCATTTTATTGTTCATATTTGATGAATATGGCTTAGAGTAGTTATATTGTTTGTTTGCTCGCATTTACTCTATTTCGCATTTAGTTTAAGTTAGATTAAAATCAACTGAGTTGTATTTATTAATTTGGGGGTCTAAACAGCTCTTGTGTTTTGACACAAAAAATGTTAAATGTCATATGTTGCTTTTATTTAGCATTTGTCTATCAAAAACTCCAACATCTAGAATTGTAAAAGTAAAGAATTGTAAATTTTTTTCCAATACTATTACAGTGCCATCCTACTTTTATGATGACACTATAGACTACTGTATTTGTTTTTTAATCTGTTTTATTCTTTCTCTCTCCTCTATGTCAGACTTCTCAACTCTCTTTCTTTCCTCATTTCGTCTCTCTCTGTGTGAATTGCTTTCAACTCTCACTCTCTCTCTTTGTGCTGGTGGTTGGGTCTTCACGCCGGTGTGTTAGGCCTTCTCTATGTTAGTTTTTTTTTTTTTTTTTTTTTTGCTGTGACTAGTGCTCCAAATACACTCATACCTCCCAAAACATAGATAGAAGAAAAGCTCTGAATTCCAAAAGCAAACTTGCAGAGCCATGGAAGTGAAGGGGTCATCGTAGAAGATGATAGCAACATAGGCTGAGACGGTGGAGGCTAAGGTCCCCATTCCTTACAGAGACCAGTGTGCCCACTTGCTGATTCCTCTCAACAAGTGCAGGCAAGCCAAGTTGTACCTCCCATGGAAGTGCGAGATTGAGTGCCAACTTGAAGAGCGGCAAGAAGAGCCCCATTCCTCTCATTCCCAACTTTGCCAATGCTTCTTAGAGTTTACTGACGCCCACAAATCCCTTTTGTGTTAGTGATTCTGAATACTAAAATATGTTATTTATTTGTTTTTTCTTTCTTTGGTTGATGATGGGTTTGTTCTTTTTTTATTTTTTTTTATTTTTTTATGTTGTGTTATTTATGATCTAGGATTTTGTTGTGAAATTTAGGATTTTTTGTTTGTGGGTTTTATTGATTGATGCGTTTTTGGCTGATCTATGAAGTTTTGGATGTTTGAGTTGATGGGTTATTGTTGGATTTTGTTTGATTGATGCGTTTTTTTCCTTGAACCTATTCAATGGTCTTATGAAAAAAATTATCTTTTAATTCTTCTCAAATTCATGGTTCAGCCGACGATCTCTTTGTTTTGAATCAATTTTGAATAATTGGTGTGTGTGATTTTGATTTTTTGTGTGTTGTTGTAGATTCGGCATTGAGAGAGAGGCTGAATAAGATTATGGCTTCGGATTATTTCACCACCTCACCAAAAATGAAGGCTCCGGTGGAAGTTGCAGCTGGAAGAGAGGTAAAAATTAGAGAGAGGAGAGAGATGGGAGAGAATAGATATGATTTTGGGATATATTATTTTATTGTGTAGAAATATTATTTTAATGTGTTATATTGTAAAATAAAAGTTGGGATGCTGGGAATATTGTAAAATAGTATGATATAATTGATAAAGTAATTTTTTGAGATGGTAAAATAGGATAGGATACAATTTCTGGATGCAAATTCTCTTATTAGGTTAAGCCATTAAGGTGAGGTAAGACTTAGTGTTTTTTTTTTTTTTTGTTGCATTTTTTAATGTTTTTTTTTATAATCAATTTGGGGCCTTTGGGCCCATTTGGATGCCCAAAACAAGCACAACATATTTTTTCTTTTTTGAATTTTCATTCAAAGTAGAAAATTTTTAGTATTGTTATGGGATTGAGATTCTATAAGATTTAGATTGGGATCCACGCAGATCCCACTTAATAAAAATCATAGTGAAATTTAAAGCATTATAAGGATGTAGGATCTTAAGATTTTAGGAGCGTAAGATTTAAAATCTGGATTGGGATACTAATAACTATGGTGTTAACTAATGTAGATCCATGTTAATAAAATACTAATGTAGATCCAGGTGAAAGCTATTGTTAAGCGAATCATAATGGCTTCATGAGATCCAAGTGCATAGCCTCTAGCCCTATAGGGCCATAGTGATTTCCATTCATGTGCACCCATTCCTCATCCCTCCAAAGAAACAAATCCAACTAGGCCTTCCTTAGGACCAAATTTTCCTTCAAATCCATAACGAAAATTCCATTCTTTTCACTTCAAACTTATAGATGCACTACTGAAACAATAGAAGCAATATACAAGGTGGTCGATACTATAACGTATTGACGTATCGGCTGGTACCACCAATATGTACTATATCGATACTTGTATTGGTAACAAAACGTCATCATTTCGTACCGGTTTAAATACCGATTGTATTGGTTGATTTTGGGCGTTTCGGCTAGTACAAAGATAAGCTTTTTTTTTTTTTTTTTTTTGGGGTAATTTTTGAATTTTTGTAAGGACAGAACGATAATATTATTTGTAATCTTAGTATGCTAAAGTTTAAAGTCTAAAACAATGAATAATTTGTTCTGAATTGAGGTAATGTTTTATGGTAAAATTTTATTTTTATTATAATATATATTTTTATTATAGTGTGTATATATATATATAACTCGAAATGGTACATCGGTATTGACCGATATTGAAATATATCGTTCCACTGGTCAAACTGGTACAACATCTGGTACGAAATTAACTCCCTTGGCAATATATAATGTATGAAAAGAATTGATTAAATTGATAATGTGTGCAAGAAATGACACCAAAAGAAAATAATAATTTTTTAATAATTATATGAAAAAGACCAATCTTCTCAAAAAAAGAAAAAGAAAAAGAAAAAGACCATTCTTATTTATGAAAGTACAAATTTTGCAGGTTTCAACTATAACATAATGGTAGTAGTACCTTTTGTAGTGACACACGTCTCCCACTATTTAAAAATAAAAGTACTTTTTTTTTTTTGTTGCGAAAATGCATTTTTCGTATCTACATTTTGAATCTATTTTTATTTTGGTTTCTACTTTTTATTTTTACTGTTTTTAGTTCCTTTTCTGAAAAACGCGTTCCATTTTGATCCTTACCATCATCTAACTAACAAAAATTGTCTACGTGGCAGACAATGTGCATATTTAGCATATTAAATGCTGACATGACCATTAAAATAATATTAAAAAAATTTATTTAACCATTCACATCAGCATATAATTTAAAAAATTAATTTCTCAATATTAACAAAAGAAAAAAAAAAGAGTTAAAAAAAAAAATGCAAGAACACAAGAACAAAAACACAAACCTAGATTTGAACACAAACACAATAAGTGAAGTTCTTTTATTCAGCATTTTCTATTTGTTTTTCTTAGAAAACAAACACAAAAATAAATCCACACAAACCCAAAAAATTGAACCCACTCAGCTTAAACTCTCAGATTTATGTACATTCTCAATCTCTCTGTCTTGGCAAACTATCTTTTCCCCTCTTTTCCACTCTCATTGAGCCTAATCTCACTTTGTCTAAAAAATTAAAATAGTGACGTGGAATTTTTTAATGCCAAATAAAAAATTTGAATTATTATTTTAATGGCAATGTCAGCATTTATTGTGCTTACAGTGCACTCCATCTGCTATGTAGACAATTTCCGTTAGTGAGATGACGGTAAGGACCAAAATGGAATGCGTTTTTCAAAATAGGGACTAAAAACGGTATAAAAAAAAAAGTAGGGAGTAAAATGGGAATATGGTCAACATGTAAGGACAAAAAATGCATTTATGCTTATATATATATATATATATATGGTTGAATTTAAGTTACACCTAGTGTAACTCTAAGCAATGTTACACCATCTAATAATTTGTTATAGAATTCATATTTTGAAAATTCCACTGTTGAATTGCATGTTCTATATGTTCTTAACAATTATGCCAATTTTTATGTCAATTGGATGTTATTTATCATTTGATCTATAAACTCATCTTTTAGCAAAAACTTGAATTTCAAAAATTGATTGATAACATGACTATTAATCTTTGATCACCTTGAAATTTTGCAAACATGAAGAATATGTGAAAATAATGTAATCTAACGGTAAATATGTCAAAATTTGCATCCAATTAAAAGAAAATTGAGTAGTGTAATATTGCTTAAAGTTACACCTAGTGTAACTCTAAAGAGTTATACATTGTTTAAACCATTGGATTTAAATAGATCCAACGGTTAAAAAATGACTATAATTATTACAAATATTTTGATTAGAATCTAATTAATTACCCTCATTTATTACCTTCCAAACCTATTTCTAAACTCCAAAAAAGTTTGACTTCTGAGTCTCTCTCTCATTTACACTTCTTTCTCTCTCTTTCTATGTTTCTCTCTCTCTTTCTCCTCCACCACCTCCACAGGCTGCCGGCAGAAAACATTTTCTACGTTTCTCTCTCTCTTTCTCCTCCACCACCTCCACAGGCTGCCGGCAGAAAACATTTCCTGCAACACACATGTCCTTCATTCCATGCGGATCATGACAGTCCCCTAACCCCATGCCATGTAAACATTTTTTTTTTTTTTTTTTTTTTTATAAAAACAAATATTAATTGCAAATATACTTATATCACGAAAAAGAAGAAAATATTTGGCTTACTTTGATAATTGAAAGTGCACTCATCATCAGGTGTGTCAATGAAATGAAGTGAGCTTGTCCACCGATATTTATGCCAATGCTGGATTTGGTCAGGCTATGTACAATGGGCCGAAAAGTCGCCATTGACATTAAGGGGTAATAAGTTTTGAATAGCTTCTAATGCCTCAGACCCTATTAATTAAGCAAGCAAGTAGTAGCAATTTTTTTTTTTTTTTTGATAAGAAGCAAGTAGTAGCAATTAGTTAGTCATCATATTATATTTGATTGATTGTGGTGTACAACTTATTGTTATTTACTTATTTTTAAGGACGATGAAGCCCCAATTATTCCTTTGACATGGCTGTACGCTAACAACAGCATCTTTGTATGCCATTTTGGTTTTTTTATTTTTATTTTATTTATTTTATTTTTTGTTTTCCTTCTGCCGGCAACCTGTAGAGGTAGTGGAGGAGAAAGAGAGAGAGAAACATAAATGAGAGAGACAGAGAGAGTCAAAAGTAAACTTTTTTTTTTTGGGTTTAGAGATAGATTTAGAAAGTAATAAATGAAGGTAATTAATTATATTCTAATTAGAATATTTGTAATAATTGTAGTCTTTTTTTAACAATTAGATCTACTTAAATTTAATAGTTTAAAAAATGTGTAACTTGAACCTATCTCATATATATATATATATATATATAAATGTTGGGAAAGACATTAAATAAAAGGTTTCTAACACTGCTGATAAGTTACAGGCAACATCTATCCTCCTTTTAGGTGTTAGATGCCAATTATACACGTCATTTTCTCAAACCGTCATACGCCAAATGTGCAAATTTAAATTACATATGGCACATTCAAGGGCCAATTCACTGCAAGGTTCACCATGTTTGTTACATGGAAGGTGATTTGTTCTATGAACAAGAGTGAGGGGATGTTGGTGGTCATGAAATGCATAAAGGGCTATTTGGATTTAGTGTTTTCCATCACCCATCACTCTGTTTTCATCACCCATAACTCAAAACTGGTTGGTCCCACGGCTGTTTGGTTTGTTTGGATTTGTTTTCAGCTTTTGTTTCCATTACTCAATTCTCTGATTTTTGAGTGATGAGTTATGGAAACTGAAAACTACTTTTAGGTGTTTTTGAGTTATGGAAACAGAGTTATGATGGCATTTTGTTAAATACACACATATTTAAGGGACACACAGTTAGAGAGTAGTCAAATCCGGTCTAGTCTTCTTTTTTTTTTTTTTTTTTTTTATTCTTCTCTTCTTCTTCTCCTTCTCCATTTTTTTTTTTTTCATGCTGGGTTTGGGCTTGGTTTCTTTATTCTTCTCTTCTTCTTCTTCTTCTCCATTTTTTTTTCATTCCTTTTCACTGGATTTGGTGAGTTTGGGTATTGAGGGTTGAAGGAAAAAAAGAAAGAAAGAAAAAAGAAATAAGAAGTAAAAGCTACACCAAGTCAATCCATGGGTCCCATAAAAATTAAAATTTTTTGAGTTATCAAAATTGGAAACAAGTGCCAAACATGCCACCTTAGGAAGTGATGAGTTATAAAGTGATGAGTGATGAGTGATGAAAATTGAGTGAGGAGTGATGAGTGATGAAAATTGAGTGAGGAGTGATGAGTGATGGTTTTTTAAAAACCAAACAGCCCTTAAGTCTCTCGCTTTTAAATTTCCAAAAGTCTCCATATTTGGCATTCCCAAAATACATATGATTAGCAGGATAACTACACTCTTTTCACAATAGAAGAACCAATGTTTTAGGTCTCATTCTTCCTCAAAAACATTGCAATAATATTCACGTGAGCCACCTTCTACAATAGAACTGAGGGTAAAAGGATGCTTGTGCCGTTTGTGCATTTCGGTGTATGGTAATGTGGCACATTTAAAATCCAAAGTAAATTTACATTTAGTACAATGAAAGATTCTACCTTTAGAATTACAATAACTACATTGCTCAACATTTGTTAGGCTGGAGAGCATGAAGGGGTGCTCGTGACTGACATTTGTGAGTTTTTCTGAGATTAAACTGTGAGAGACCAAGGAATTTTGGGTGCTCTCAGAAAAGGGTGTAGGCATTGACACCTTCCCTTTTTTAGGATTCTATGGAGTCACCACTTATTTTATAAGTAAAATAAGAAAACTATACAAATTACAACATGTCTTGAATAATAATCTTCTCATTAAATGGGAATAATTACATCCTTGTAGAAAGCACTTTACATGGTTTTGTTTCCTAGTTACAATCTATTGACAAAAATACAAGGCTTTGTTTCCTAATTACAATCTACCCAAAATAAAATAAGACACTCTTCTACGAACCTAAGATTCTAAGATTTGGGGGCTAGGTTATAGGATAGGAAAGAGTTAGGCACCCACCCTACCCAGACAAGGTCTGGTCTTCTAGACTTTCAATGACCATTAAATACCCATATTTAGAATGACAAATAATGTATAACAAATGCCATGTCAAATCCTAGGCCTAGGGTTAAAATTCTATTTAAGAACCTTAGATTTGCAATTTTATTTTGTGTAAAAAAAAAGTTTGATGAGAATGCTTAGGGAAAAATTTAAATCTAAGTTTCCATAAAAGAAAAAGAATGAATTTTTTAATAAAAGTTCAGACCCGGTTTGGATTTTTTTAAATGTAATAAAAATGGTTTTTTTTTTCTTTATTTATGAAAATACCAATTTTATGTGAAAAATGCAGATTTGGTTTTAATAAAAAAAAAAATGACAGATTTTTATTTTGAAAAATGCAAAGCAGATTTTATAAAAATACAGATCATATTTTTTATTAAAAAACAGACCAGATTTTATAAACAAAATATAGATCAAATTTCTGTAAACAAAATACAAATAAGATTTTATAAATAAAATACAGATCGAATTTTTGTAAACAAAATACATATCAGATTTTTGTTTTTGAAAACAAGTGGAGGAAAATACAGATCTGGTTTTAGTTTTGAAAAACATGGAGAAAAATACAAATTTGGTTTTAGTAGTGAAAACAAGGATTCTTTTGCTGATCTAAAATCTAAAGAAGAAATTCAACCCTAGATCTAGGCATGTTCATCAACTACTCATGTGAATTTTTCAAAAGCAAGAAATAGAGCATGCAATAACATCTGACCAACATGGTTATATAAACACAAGAAGCAACATCACATTCATGGAAAATAAAGCATCGATGAGAACATGTTTTTGAAATTAAAATAAAATCATGTTATGGAAAGTAAAGTTAGAATCATACCTACATGAACATATCCCACAAGCAGAGAACTAACCTAGAGATCAAAGAATGAATTTTCAAGGATCTATGTATAGTCACTTAACAAAAAAGAGTGGTCAGAAAAAAGGGGTCCTAATTTCTGATTTTAGTTCCCTATTTATAAAGGTTTGGGGATTAGAAGTAAGCTAGGTTAGATCAGATATGAATTAGGTTGAATTCTTATCCCTAAAAATTTGAAATGGATGTGTTTTAGCTTGATTAGAATGTTTTTGGGCTAGTCCTCAAAGTTGTGCCAATCAGCACTAGGGAAGTGCCAATCGGCACTTGCCATGTGCTGATCGGCACTTTAAGAGTGCCGAGACCAATTCCTAACTTTGGTTTGATCTGGACTCTTTTTTAGGGATTTCCTGGGTTAAGAATAACATCTGGACTCATTTTTAACTCTTATTCCAAAATAAATCCCTTTTATTTTGATAATCAGGTCCTTAAAACAATACTTATCTGATAGATAAATATTCTAAAAAGACTTAATTATCAACAATTCCCTTGTTATCTAATTATCCATTTTATTCTTATGCAACCAAGCTTATTTTGGATAAAAAGCAACAATCAATCACCCAATTATTTGAATAATTTTAATTGTTTAAACAATCAGAATTAATTCCAATTAATCACGTGTGATTAGCTTCACCTTCATACAATGCACGCAGATCGTGAAAACTTGATCTTATGATATCTTTCAATCCGACGGTTCGATGATCATTTTTATGATATGTAATGAATGATTTAATGCATGAAATGCAACTATGATTTTTTGGGTATTTGAAATGGTCATTTTAGTCATCTTCCAAAACTAAATTATGGGTGCAAAATCAAGTGTCTACAGAGTGCCCCTTATTGACAGAGCTTAAAAAGCGAATGCCAATATAAATTTCCATTTCTTCGAGTTCAATACCCTATATGAGGCAGCTTCTACCTATTTAGTGAAGTAATTAATAGCTACTAGCATGAATTCATGACCATTTGATGTTGTTAGGTGAATCTTCCCAATAATGTCTATCCCCCATGTAGAGAACGGCCATGGTGAAGTCATAGTATGTAATGGCATCGGTAGCATGTGCTTCAAATTTCCGTGGACTTGGCATTGATGACACTTTTGAGAATGAGCTGTGCAATCTGCTTCTATAGTGGTCCAATAATAACCTTGTCTCATTATCTTCCATGACAACATGTGCATATTCATATGTGGCCCATAACTTTACTCATGGACCTCCTCAATTACTTGTTGTGCTTCTTTGGCAATCACACAAAGGAGATGAATTCCATCATACGATCTTCTCTACAACCTTTCACCACAAATAATGTAATAAGTGGACAACCTTCTGATAGTCATTTGGACATTCTTATCCGCAGACTTTGGGTATGACCCCTCCTTGAGATATTGTAAAATGTCTGGATACCATTCACCTTCCCCATTTATTTCTTCATCTCCTTCTATTTGTTGGGGTTTATGTCCTAAAATCCAATTTATTGGCATGACATAAATAATTAAGTTGTTTAATTATATGAGACTATTTATGAACTAATTTGGGACATTATCTTAGTCCATGAGATGCATAGTATGTGATTTATGTGATTTACTCACAGAAGATATAAATCGCAAGTTTTTTGTAAACTCAGAATTTTAGTTCGTAGTCGGTGATGAAATTGGGCATTTCATCTGCGAAGACTATAATATGTCAATTAAGATGATTTGTCTTAATCATGGAAGTGGAGACTTCTAGTTGATATGTTGATATGTTTTAAGAGTTAAGACATATTGAATTGGACCGCTGTGAGATTTATTATTCTCCTAACGACTGTCAAATGAATAATAAATCTTACAACTTCTATTTACACCAACTCTAAATCCTGAGAGAATAATGAACCTAATCATGAGATGTAGGTTGCTTTGATATATCAGGAGTGATATCTATAAGTTATGGTCAAAACCTCAGTATATTGGGTAGCTGCATTTAGTATTGATGGAACATATATTCTTAAGATGGAATTCATAATCTCTTAACGGAGATATAAAATATTCCCTTGAGATAAGTTTAATGGGTTTGGTTATTCAGAGTGTTGGGCCCAATCACTTTAGTAATGAGTTACTAAAGTATATATTTATGAAATTGGATTTCATAAATATATGATGAATAACATAAAAGATTAAACCGGGTAATAAAAAATTAAGATGTAGTAATCTTCAAAGTGGCAGTCAATATTTATGACTTTGTATTACTACGAATATTTTAATGAAGGGGTTGAATGTATAATAAAGTTTTGGGATATAATTTATTAATAAGGCCTAGAGTGCAATTATATTCTTATAGTGGTATTGAATATAATTAATGGTAACTTTGAACTTGTCAAGAGTTGACAGAAAAGCCCAAGGCCTATTGGAGCTAGAGTCTTATTTGTTCCCTTTGGTCCCATCTCAAGCCACAAACTAAAGCCCAATTGGGTAGGCCCAAAAGGCTAATCCAATTAGATAATTAGTCATTATTTAATAAGAGTTATTAAATAAAGAAACGACCATGGTAGTTAGTATGTACGTATGATGAAAAGAAAAGAAATCAGTTTTTCTCCGCAAGGAGAAGAAGAAGAATTTTCTTTGAAAATCTATGTACAAAAGACTGATTGAGAGACCACACATCTTGGCACCATGTGGAATTAAGATGAAGATTAAAGGTATTTTCAAGTCATGGTTTTGAAATTCACTGAATCAAGGTACGCTTTCTATTCTTTGTTCTAGAATTCATGGTTACATGTTATCTTTCATAATTGAAGTAGATCCGTGATTGTTGCTTCTGCTGTGTGTTTTGTATGAGATACAATACCAGATTTTCCAATAAATGGTATCAGAGCGGTCTTCAATATCTTGTTTGTGTAACATGTGATTGAGTTTTAGAATTAATGAAAAACTGTTTTCTTGATAATTTAATTTTCTGCAGTAAAATTTTCTGCATAATTTTGTTTTGGAACTGCTGTGATGAAAGACATGGTTTGAGTTTTAGGAATATGAATGTGGTTGAACTGCTTCGTTCGTTGGCAATTGGGCTTAGTTGTTGAATTGTATTCAATAACTATTGTTTATGAATTTATGTCCAGTATACCTATATGTGTCATTCGAAGTGGATCATGTTCATGTTTCTTACTTACAGTGCCGTGTTTTCATAGTATTTATTTTATTTGATAACCGTTGCCGATGCCATGATTTAGTATATGAGATATACGTATTGGTTCGTATTATCAATGACCCATGTGGATGCATCAAGTTATAGTGCCGAATCATGATTAAGCATCTGATGTTTTCATGGAGTTCGCATGCATCCAAGGACTCTATTGAATCCGTATATTATATATATGGGTTGATATGCAAAACGTTTGTATAAAAGGTGGCACATATTATATCCTTTTATGAAGGTGTTGAATTTCATTGTTTAATAAAGGATTCTTCATATTGTTGCTTGCCTTGCATTATATATATTTATTTTATGGTCAAACAGTATGTTAATGTTAGGATTATGAAATTTATTCCTAATGAGATTAGGATTGTGTTTTCAAGGTTTCTAGCATTATTATGGTTCTTGATCAAGATATTGAAAACCCTAATGTTTGATCTGTAAATTTTTGTTGATAAAATCAAAAAAGTGTTTTTGATGGAAGAACAATGAAAAATGTCAAAAACGGTTAATAGAAAAATAGTTGTTTTTGGGCGTTTTCGCGATTGGCAAGTCGCGAGATGAGTCGCAAGTGAGTTGCCAGAGCTTCTGGATGAACTCGCGACTGGGTGAGTCACCAAAATGAGTCGCCAAAACTCGCGACTGGGGTCTCGCGACTTGTCGAGTTGCCAAAACCAGTAGCCAAAACTCGCGACTGGAATGAGTCGCCAAAAATTCTGACACTTGTTTTTTACATGTATAAAAAGCAAAGCTATGTGATTAATTTTAAAGTCCTTAAAACTTAAGGACATTTATTAATCATTATCTAACTAAAAGACCTAATGAGATCAAAGATATTAGTTAAATAGAACTCTTAGTCCTAAATCATTTAATGATTAAAAGTCCTTAATTTATTTTAATTAGAGGTTTTCAATGAGATTAAAATTCTAATTAAAGTTATATGTAGTTTCTAATGAGATTAGAATACTTTATCTAGTAAATTAAGGATAGAGTTCCATATAACTAATTTTTGATTCATTAGTGTTTAAGGAATCCTAAATAGTTTAGGACTTCCATTTTAGTTAGTAATTCTAATAAGATTAGAATCTTTATCAAGTGCAAGGTTATTAGTTGTGATGGGATCACAATTATTTAAGAAAAACCCAAATAATGAGTGGGAGTGTTGAAATAACCCTTTTGTTAAGTTTTTTGTAATGTGAATAGATACCTTGTCTTGACTTCGAGTCTTGCATTCCATGCGGAGGGTATTTACTTCACGGATTACAAGGTTAAACTTCTTTGTGATTGCGCGAATGTTCGTTACGCTATTGTGACTTGACTTAGTTACATCACATTGAATTTAAACAATTAAACACATTTAATGTGTAAGGTTAAAATTGTGATTAGATCACAATGATTTCATGACAATCCACTTGTTTTAAAATTTCTAGTGGGACAGAGATACAAGAGTTGGATCTCACGGCCTCCATTATCAGTTCAAAGTAGTGTGGGTAAGCACCTCGTCTTGGCGTATATGCCTAGCGATCCCAAATGAGGGTGTTTACTTCATGGTACTACAAGATTGAACTTACCCGTTTAAAGTAGTGTGAACAAGCACCTCGTCTTGGCGTATATGTCTCGCGATCCCAAAGGAGGGTGTTTTGCTTCATGGTACTACAAGTTTAAACACTATAAAGGGAGATGAAATGTGGCTACACATGATTCTAGATAGTGGTGTACACTAGACTAAGTGTAATGTTAACCTCCCAAAGGAGCTATGTCATTATTAGTTAGAGGCTAAAGTTAATACGGCATATTATTAGTGTATGATAAGAGTTATTATGATAGCACTAATAATGAGAATAGTTTTCAATCAATTAATGTGTTTATAATAAACTTGCTACCAAGGAATTATAGACATGGATTGGGTTGTCATTGCACCTAGTATAGTATGTTTTACGGGTTCCATATTATATGGTTATGGATGCAAAATGATAATGTCCTGGTATTTAAGTTCATGGTCTCAAAATAAAGTTGTCATAAATTTTTGTCGTCTAACTACTATTTAATTGAATCACATTAACTAAGAAATAAATTTTGGACATGGTGCTTAAAAGAGATGAAATACATATTTATGTTTGCGATTCAGAATTGTCATAATTTTCTATACATGATGCATTTATGGAAGATAGCTTATGATGTGATCATAGTCTCCATTGAAATGCTAATATGTTACATTGGCTTTCATCTTAATTGTGCTACAGCATGAGATGCAAGAGTTAGTACTAGACTTAGACTTTATATTAAGTCTAAATGAGATGTTTGGTATGAATCATATTGAGTGCTAAGAAAGGCTTAAGGAGTTCCATTTCTAAATCATTTTGTGAAAATATTTTATTTTTAAAATGAATTGGAATTCTTGGATGTGGAGATTAAATGTTAATGTCATATGGATATGATCCACAAGTCCTTGTTAGAATCATTTGATCAATTCAGATTGTTTTGAAAATAAATTCTTACCCTAAACCAAAAGGTAAGGGTGGTAAGAAGAGGAATTATAATACCAAACAGTTGGACAAGCTAGTTGCCCTAATAGTTGCCAAAAAGGAAATTAGACTCAAAAGTATGACCAAAAGGAAAGTGTTTCTGTTTTGGTAAAGCTAAGCATTGTCCATGATTGTCTTCTAGATGGAAATTTACATGTTTTACTTTTTAAAGAGAAAGTTTCCATCCTTTGTAATTGTATGTTTTGGTACTTATGTCTATAAATCTTATTAATCTAAATGATATTCAAGATTGGTGAAAGATGGGCTTTTAGAACCATTATTTTGTTATGTTCCTAGTCTATGAATTCTATTTAGATGATAATAAGATCTAGGGTTCCTTTTTGTAAAGGAATAAAGTTCCAATGACTTTTTTAAGTCAGTGCATACATAAAGGAGGAATAGGGCTCTTTTAAAATAAACGTAGATTGTTCTAGAAGAAAAATGTCAAAATTTGTTATAGGCCAACTATAAAATACATTTAGAAATGAGATGGTTGTATTAGATACACCACAAGGCATTATTCTAGATATATAACTATTACACTGGTACAATATCGTAGTGGGAGGATTTCCAAATAAATTCATACTTTTGGAATAAACTTTTGTAGTTATTCCACAAGTATATGAATTTGATCCTCGGTCCTACGTAAAGGCAATAGATGATACGAATATGAATTACTGGATCAAGGTTATGTGAATAGAATTAGATTCTATTTAAAGTCTAGAACTTGTAGAGGCACCTAATGGCATTAAGCCTATTGTTTTCAAACAGGTCTACAAGTAAATGAGATTGATAGATTTGAAGGTGCAAACCTTCAAAGTCAAGACTAGTGGCGAAAAGATTTATTCAAAAAGAAATGTTTCGATTATAAAAATATTTTTTCACCAATAGTCAAGTTTGACTCTATCTAGGCTCTCTTATTCATTATATTTCATTTGAATGAAATATGACAATGGATATCAAGAAAGCTTCTTTTAGTAGCAATCTTGAGAAAGACATCTATATAATGTAACTAGACTTGTTCATAGCAAAGAACCAGTAGTGTTTAATATGCAAGTTGCTTAAAGTCCATTTATGGACTAATGCAAGCATTTAAGTCATAAATATCATCTTTGATCAACCAATCAAATTATTTGATTTTGATCAAGTATCAAAAGGCCTTAAGTGTGTAAAAGTTATATAGAATAATAAATTTCTTAATGTATGTTGATGACATTCTAATCATTTAGGATGATGTAGAGTTATTGTCATCAATAGAGTTTTGGTTGTCTAGTCCAGTTTGATATAAAGTACTTGGGAAAGACTAGTTACATCCTAAGAATTATTACTTTGTTAAAATTCAGAAATTAGGATGTTAGGTCTATCTCAAACTGCTTAAATAGATTAAATTCTAGCCAAGTATAGCATGTAATACTTCAAGAAATGATTCTTTCCTTTTAAGTTTGAAGTTCCTTTATATATGACTATAGTCCTAAGACATATAAAAGGAAGAACATATTAAGATGGTTCCTTATATTAAATCAATAGGAAGTCTTTATGCTATGCTATATATACTAGGCTAAATATCAATTTTGCGGTGGGCATGGTAAGAAAATATCAATTGAATCAAAGATCACTTAATTTAGTGGGGGTAAAGCATATACTCTAATATCTTAGGAGAATGAGGGATTATATGCTTGTCCACAAAAGTGAAGTTTTGATGATTACTGGATGTACAAATACTGACTTGTAGTTTGATTGTGATTTATGAAGTTGGACTTGAAGATATGTATTCATCCTAGGTGGTAAAGATACACATTAAGCGTAGGTCTCATCTCATTAGAGAGATTTGAGTACGTGAAAAGTAGTAGTAGAAAAGATAATTTATGCAATAAATCTGGCTGAAACTTGTTTGCAAACCTTGCCTTAGAGTGACTATGAATTACTCTAAAGCGAGATAAGTGTCAGATATATGATAAATTGTCTTTGAGAGCAAGTGGGAGATTGTTGGGGTTTATGCCCTAAAATCCAATTTATTGGCATGACATAAATAATTAAGTTGTTTAATTATATAAGACTATTTATGAACTAATTTGGGACATTATCTTAGTCCATAAGATGCATAGTATGTGATTTATGTGATTTACTCACAGAAGATATAAATCACAAGTTCTTTGTAAACTCAGAATTTTAGTTCGTAGTTGGTGATGAAATTGGGAATTTCATCTACGAAGACTATAACATGTCAATTAAGATGATTTGTCTTGATAATGGAAGTGGAGACTTCTAGTTGATATGTTGATATGTGTTAAGAGTTAAGACATATTGAACTAGACCGCTATGAGATTTATTATTCTCCTAACGACTGTCAAATGAATAATAAATCTCACGACTTCTTTTTACATCAACTCTAAATCCTGAGAGAATAATGAACCTGATCATGAGATATAGGTTGCTTTGATATATCAAGAGTGAGATCTATAAGTTACGGTCAAAACCTCAGTATGTTGGGTAGCTGCATTTAGTGTTGATGGAACATATATTCTCAAAATGGAATTCATAATCTCTTAACGGAGATATAAAATATTCCCTTGAGATAAGTTTAATGGGTTTGGTTATTCAGAGTGTTGGGCCCCACCACTTTATTAATGAGTTACTAAAGTATATATTTATGAAATTAGATTTTATAAATACATGATGAATAACATAAAAGATTAAACCGGGTACTCAAGAATTAAGATGTAGTAATCTTCAAAGTGGCTGTCAATATTCATGACTTTGTATTACTATGAATATTTTAATGAATGGGTTGAATGTATAATAAAGTCTTGGGATATAATTTATTAATAAGGCCTAGAGTGCAATTATATACTTATAGTGGTATTGAATATAATTAATGGTAACTTTGGACTTGTCAAGAGTTGACAGAAAAGCCCAAGGCCCATTGGAGCTAGAGTCTTATTTGTTCCATTTGGTCCCATTTCAAGCTACAAACTAAAGCCCAATTTGGTAGGCCCAAAAGGCTAATCCAATTAGATAATCAGTCATTATTTAATAAGAGTTATTAAATAAAGAAACGATCAAGGTAGTTAGTATGTACGTATGATGAAATGAAAAGAAATCAGTTTTTCTCCGCAAGGAGAAGAAGAAGAATTTTCTTTGAAAATCTATGTACAAAAGACTGATTGAGAGACCACACATCTTGGGCACCATGTGGAATTAAGATGAAGATTAAAGGTATTCTCAAGTCGTGGTTTTGAAATTCACTGCATCAAGGTACGCTTTCTATTCTTTGTTCTAGAATTCATGGTTACATGTTATCTTTCATAATTGAAGTAGATCCATGATTGTTGCTTCTGCTGTGTGTTTTGTATGAGATACAAAACCAGATTTTCCAACACTATCGACATGCAATAAGCCATCTCTTCTTTTTGTTCCACCACTATCGGCCGAACTTGATCTTCCTTAGGCCCATCCATCATGGATGACATTGTTGCTAAAGCATTTGCAATATGATTCTGCATTCGCGGCACATACTGGTATCGAATCTTCTCAAACTTGGATGCCAATTTCTGAAGACATTCATGATAAGGCACTAGCTTTTCTTCCTTAATCTTCCACCTGTTTTGAGTCTAACAAATTATTAGGGCTGAGTTACCATACACTTCCAACTCTTCCACTTCAAGACTAAGGGCTGCTTGTAATCCTATAATGCAAGCTTCATATTTAGTGGCATTATTAATGGCAGGAGAGTTGAGCCTACCAAAGAACGAGATGTGTGTCCCTTTTGGAGAAATTATGTGAACTCTAATGCCACTTCCATTCTGATTAGTTGCTTCATCAAAATACATCTTCCATGGTTCTAACCCTATCCCTATGATATCCTCATCCAAAAAGTCCCCTTGGATTTCTTCGGCTTCTTCGGGTGAACAATGGGTTAAGTGATCGACAATTACTCTTCCCTTTACAGACTTCTGAGTCATATATTTGATATCAAATTTTGAAAAAAGTAGAACCCATTTAGTTGTCTTCCCATCTTGCACGGGCTTCTCCATTAGGTATTTCAAAGGATCCATTATTGCAATCAATAAAACCTTGAAAGCAAGCATGTAATATCTAAGTTTTCGGGTAGCCCATACAAGCGCTACAAATGTCTTCTCAAGTGCTATATACTTCTCTTCATAAGCCAACATCTTCTTGCTAATATAATAAATTTCATTCTCTTTTCTAGACTTTTCTAGATATTGAGCAAGCAAAGCCCCCATTGTTGTATCCATGGTTGTGAGATATAGCAATAATGGCTTTTCAGGTATTGGTGGAACTAGTATTGGTGGCTTCATCAAATAAATCTTAATCTTCTCAAAGACTTCTTGGCATTGTTCATTTCATACCATGGGAAATTCTTTCTTAAACTAACGAAAAAGTGGTTCACATGTCATGGTAAGTTGGGCTATGAATCTGCTCATGTATTGTATCATTCCTAAAAACCCTCGGATTTCCTTCTCAGTCCTTGGAGTATTCATCTCTACAATTGCTTTGATCTTCTCGAGATCCACTTCAATTCCTCTCTAACTTACCATAAACCCTAACAATATTTAGGATGTCATGCCGAAAGTGCACTTCTTTGGATTCAACTGCAACTTATAAAATTGGATTCTCTCAAAGAACTTCCGTAAAGCCGGTATATGCCCTTCACGATCTGTGGACTTCACTATTATGTCATCCACATAAACTTCTACTTATGTATCAAATCATGCAACAGATTAGTGGTTACCCGCTGGTAAGTGGCACTAGCATTCTTCAGGCCAAATGGCATGACCTTGTAGCAATAGGTCCCCTATGGAGTGATGAAGGATGTCTTCTCCATATCTTCTAGAGCCACCTTTAACAAGTATCTCGAAAAGTCATCCATGAATGATAGCAATGCATGTCCCACCATATTTTCAACCAATATATCAATATAAGGCAAAGGAAAATCATCCTTTGGGCTGGCCTTATTAAGTTCTCTGAAGTCTTCACACATTCTCACCTTCCCATCCTTCTTTGGTACCAAAACCACATTAGCTAACCATTCTAGGTAGTTTACCACCTTCAAGAATCCCACTTTGTACTGTTTCTCGACTTTTTCCTTGATCTTGAAAGTCCACTCTGGCTTCATCATTCTCAGTTTTTGCTTGACTGGCTTTATGGCTAGGTCTATAGGAATGCATTGTTGCACTATATCTATATCAATCCTGGATATCCTCGTATGACCATGCAAACACCTCTTTGAACTCCTTTAGTAGTGTGTCTAATGCATCCTTCTTAGAGGAGGTTAAGGTGTTACCAATTTGGACCATTTTTGGCTCATTATCTATTCATAGGTTAACAGATTGGGTTTCTTCTTTTATAGGTTCTGAATGTCCTTGTTTTAATTCCTCATTATTGAAAGTTTCTTGACTAATTTTTGAAATAAAACACTCAAAACCAACAAATAAGCAAAATTAGAAATTATATTATAAGGGGTAGAGTTCTTAACAGACTTAACAAGAATTAACTCTATAGGAACAGAAACACTATCACAAACAAACTCAACAAGAATAACAATACTAGTAGAGATGAACTCAATGGGGATGGAAACAATGTTTTTGGCAGGAGTAAATGGCTTGGTAATCTTGATTTTCTTTAAAGGGTCTTCAATGGGGTGGGCAGCTCCCTTCCATGCCTAGTTTTTCAACTCAGTTATGGCTTCGACGATGGCAGCTGGCTTCCAGTGAGTTCCTTTTTCCTTTAGCATCGGCACTCTAGGGTCTTCATCCGTATAATCTGGGCTTTCACCATCAACTTACAAATTTGTAGGCTTGTCAAATGCATAGCCATCTAGGCGCTCTATGCTGTCCATCTATTCCTTAAATAAATCTTGCCTCCCTTTTTTGCTTGGGCAGACATATTAAAGGAAGTACTTTGACTCGCTTCCTTCCATTCTCTCATCTTTATCTTCAAGGTCCTCCAAAGTTAAGTTTCTAAAGCTGTGGATCATTAGATTTCTATCAAGTGTCACCAGTTTTACATCTATATCATCTTCTTCATCAGTGTATGCTGTCTACGAGCCAAACTCTGAATTATGAAATGAACCAAACTTGGGAATCTCCCTACCATACTTATCATATTGAGGGCCTGATTTTGAACTGATATCTTCCAATCTGAAGGACACCTATTAGGGTATTCATCACAGTCTCCACCTACAGCTTTCACATCATCTTCTATGTCTTCATCATAATAGTCCACATCAGCATAAAAATTTTCTTCATAGAAGGCTTCTACATCTTCGTCCTCTCTATCATTAGGGGGTTCGCCCCTCTCATTACCACTGTCTTGGCTATCATAGTCTTCACTATCACTGTCATCGCTGCTATTGTCTTCACCATCACTGTCTCCACTATTATTACTATTGTTGTTACCACTATTATCATCTTTACTGCCACAACCTTTATCGTCATTACTAGCAGCTTCTCCCTCTTCATCATTTTCATCATCCGTTCTTACTTCATAAGGGTTCTTCAATGTGTGTTGGCAGGCTTCCTAATATTCTTCCTCTTCTATGTTGTAGATAACATCTCCCAACAGAGTAGTCATTACATTAGGATATCAGTCAGGACTCAATTTGTATCTTTCTCCTTCAGTTTTGGAAGCTTATTGTCATAATCAAGGAATAATTCAAATCCAGGCACCATTGTTTTTTACTCAGGTTCATATCTTGGTTTAGGAAATCTCCAATAACGTTGACTATCTCTAGCTTTGACAAACTTTCAATTTAGTGTAGGAGTGTATGGCTTTAAGGGTTTTGGGCGACTAGGAAGTCCCTTTGCTTTAGCCTTTGTACGGGCCATCCTCCCCACTTCCCACTCTAATAAATCATCATCTATAGGTTTATAACCTAACTCAAAAGGTGGTATGGCCGTGGGAGATGTTAGAACTTGAACAACTACCTCTTTCACAGTCTTCCCTAGGTTCATCCCTGGAGAATAACCCGTCTTCCTCATTATTGCTACCACATTGTTATTGCTATAGGGATCGAAATCCATAGAGATCTTTTCAACCTCTTCTTCCCTTCTTTCAAAACTAGGCTTCTCAATCTCAAAACCATCTAGGGTTACTGGCTCCTTCTCAGAATTGATACCAAAAATGGGCTTTGGTATGGTTAAAGTGTCACCATATATAGTAACCATAGCTCCTTCATGTGGAAATTGAACCTTTTGGTATAGGGATGAAGGCACGACCTTTGTATCATGAATCCATGGTCACCCAAGGAGCATGTTGAAGCATGAACCTATGTTGAGTACTTGAAATTCTATTTTTTTGGTAATTGGCCCTATGGTGAGCTCCAGTGTTATTGTTCTTAAAACCTCCCTTCTGCTATTGCCATATGCTCTCACATGCTGATCAGATGACACAAAATATTCAATACTCAAGCCTAGGCAACTTGCGATTTTTAAAGGACACACATTTAGAGCACTTCCATCATCAATTAAGACCATTGGTATCCTCTTGCTTTTGGCATCTACAGTAATGTGCAATGGGTTATTATGGCGCTTCCCCTTTTTAGTCAAATCTTTGTTGTAGTAGGAAACAGTAAGCTCCCTACTTATAGACCCAATGGCATTTAGATTTTAAGAAGTAGTGGTTGTAGGGACTTGGATTTGATTGAGAACCAGATTCTAGTGGTGTTTGTATGAGGCCATGAGTAAACCCCATAAGGATATGTTGGCTTGCGTTTTCTACAATTGCTTGAGGACTTCATCCTCTTCATTGGGTGTTTGTTGGCTTGCCTTGTTCAAGACCTTTATTGGGTTTACTATCTCCAAATGTGAGGGTTTGAAGTGTCTTCCCCCTTGTGATGTGGGAAATTTTTGATGGGTCATGTGATTCAATGTCTTGGGGTTTGAAGTGTCTCCCCCCATGTGTGGATGTTGGATTATCTATTTGGGGTTTGAAGTGTCTCCCCCCATGTGTGGATGTTGGATTATCTATTTGGGGTTTGAAGTGTCTCCCCCCATATGTGGATGTTGGGTAATTTGGGGTTTTGGCAGTATCTTCACTCCGTATATCGTATCCTGTTGTAGATGTCATGCCCATTAGTTCTTCCCAAGTCATCATAAAGCATTTGGTAGGTCATAGATCAACTCAATCGGGTCCTCTTCTCTTTCCTCTTCAGAAATCAAACAGTTAATCCTTGGCCCTTGCCCAAAATTATGGTTGGGCAGGGATTGTTGGTGATATTAATCCTTGTAGGCGATGCAATCACCTGTAGACACTCAATTTTGCACCCATGATTTAATCAAGGAGAATGACCAATCCATGTACCCTAAAAATTATAATTGCATTACATGCGTCAATTTGTTCTTGCATTACATGAATTATTTTGTCTTTGTATTACATGCATTCATTCATTCATTGCATATCATAAAAATGATATTGAAATTCTAACGGTCATAACGGTGTTTTCGGTTATCAAATCGGACTATCGGATCGAAAAATATCGCATGATCAAGTTTGTATGGTCAACATGCATTGTTTCTAGGTAGAATCAACCACACATAATCAATTTAAATTAATTTTGATTGGTTAAAAAAATAAAATTAATTAAATAATTTTGTGATTGGTTAATAATTAGTGTTTAAAATAGGGATGCATGCATGGGAATAAAATGGATGATTAGATAACAATAAAATTGTGGATAATATGAACTTTATCAAGATTTATTTTAGTGTATTTATCTACAAGATAATTGTCCTTAAATATCTTGAATTATCCGAAAAAGAGATGAAAAATCATAGGCGGAGGATGAAAAAGCGTCTAGGTACAAGGATTGGCCAAAAATCCCTAGAAGAGGAGTCTAAACGGCACCCGAACACGAAAGTGTGCTTGGAGCCACAGGGCCAATTCAGCACTTTTGGAGTGTCGAATGGAACTCTAAAAGGGTCAAATTTCCTTGATGTGGGCTTTGGGCCAACAGCCTTTGGGTGATGATTATGCATACTTTTTTTGATCTTTTCGCAAAAGAATGCGTCTGGATTCAAACCCTAATCATCCGTACCTATCTTTTAGAGTCTTCTGGCCTTTATAAATAGAGACTAAACCTCATAATTCAGCACCGTTTTTTTTACGCTTGGAGAGGCATACGTTTTTGACTCTCAAACCACCCATATTTTCTGATCCCCTCTCTGAGTGTTGCTGCTTAAATTAGGGTTTTTAGGTTTCAAAGAGAATTGAACAAATTTCTTTGAACCTGAAAACATCCTCTCAAGAACAAAGTGTGCTCATGCAAGAGATTGTTTCCTTCACCCTTTTTCTTGCGATGTGATGATGCATGTTATATCTCTTTCTTTTTCAAATATCTATAACATGAATTGTTAATTGTTGTTTTGTTAAAACATGATTATTTTTTATGTGATTGTTATAATCTTTTTCTTGAATGTCAATAAATTTTCATGTGAACAATTATTTTTCTCAATTTAAAAACAGATTTGCATCTTTATAAGATGTAGATTTGAATTTTCCTCAATATAAAAACAGATCTGCATCTTTATAAGATGTAGATCTGAATTTTTCTCAAACAAAAAGAGTTCTGCATCTTTATGAGATGCAGATCTAAATTTTTCTCAAATCTGATTTTCTTAATACATGCAAATTGTTGAAATAAAAAAATAGATTGTGTATTATTGTGTTTGTGTTTATTTTAATTCATGTTGCATAAATTTAGATTATGAGTGAAACTCTCTTCTTAAAAATTCTTTTTTTTTTTTTAACATATACAAACTAGATCTGATTTTTCTGTTATCAAAGAAACATTCTTTTTATTATCTCAAAAACAGATCTGATATTTTATACATCCAAAAACCCTTTTTTTTTAGTTCTAAAAAAAGAAATAGACCTGATACTTTTTTCAAACCAAAAGAATTTATTTTATGTAATAAAAACATATTTGAATTTTTATCACCAAAAACTACTTTTTCTAAATACTACAAAACAAATATGAAATTTTGACAAATCAAAATCATTTTTTTTAACAATAAAAACAGATTTGAATTTTTTTAAAACACAAAGAAGAGACTTCATTCATAAATAAATTTATGTGATTTGATCTTTGTTTCACATGTTCAACATATCATTCATGGCATGCATAAAATGGTACATTGGTCATAAGAGTCTAGAAGACCAGACTCTATTTGGGCAGAATGGGTGCCTAACACCTTCCCATTCCGTAACCTAGCCCCCAGATTTAGGTTTTTGGTTTAGTAGATCAGCCTTGTCTTCATTTATTATTTTTATTTTTGGGTAGAATGTAACTAGGACAAAAGCCATGTGTTTTGGTAGATTGTAACTAGGACCCAAAGCTGTGTAACTTTTCAATTTTCCAAGATATGTAATTTTTATTCAATCAATGAAGAGAACGGTTTAGTTATGTACTTAGTTTTTCTTATTTTTTGTATAAAAAAATAAGTGGCGACTTCATACCACTTACCCAAAAAGAGAGGTGCCCCAAAAGTTACCCGAATCTTTTTTTTGAGGGACACTTTTCGTCAAGGTCTCTCACAGTGGCGACTTCACTGGGGATGTCGAGGGCTAAGCTTCATATTAGACTTAAGTGACTAAATATGTACCTTTGTTTTGTGTGATCTTGCGTGATATAGTTGTTTGTTTTTTTTATTTATGTTTGATGGGATGTTGCATAATATTGTGGTGTATGATATTTTGTTGTTTGTTTTGGTTGTTAAAATCTTTCCCTAACTGTCATAGTGTGCACCATCCAAACAACAATGTATGCACCCCTTTCAACAATTTGTGGTAGTAGTAACCATGGATCACCGGTCTTCATTAGGTTCAAGTACCCAGTGGCAAACTCACCAACTCATAGCCCAAAGTCACTGGATCATTTCTTGCTAACTGTAAAGGACAAACCATGCCGTTTGGACGAATGTAATGTTCATTACATTACAAGTTGGGAGGTGTAACGTCCTAGCTATGGGAAACAATGAAACAACAAACCTACCTTACAACATAATGACTTAGAACCTATCTTTAGGTTGGTCCAGGTTAAAATTGCATTGCATGTGTTGTGTGTTTGTTTTGATTGACTAATGGATGTGGATGGGGTCTTAGCTTTGATTAACTCAACCAAGCCTGTCATTAGGAGAGAATCTGGTCAAGATCTGAAGGAAGGTTACAAAGAGAACCAGAGCCCGATACTCAAGCCAGTAGCTCTAGCTCCAAGCTTGTCACTCCCATCACAATACTGAAGCCTTCAAGCATAAAAGAGACTCCACTGTTGACATCACAACCCCATCTTCGACCTCTAAGACAGTTTAAGTCACAAGAAGTCTAAAGCTCCTAGTAAAATGGTAGAAGGGAGAGAACACCCAAACACGGAGGAACCTATGAACACCCAAGAGCTACTCAACACTATAGTAGCTAGTTAGATTCAGTTGATGGAAGACATGAACCGTATGATGCAATAGTTTCAAAATTCAAAGGGTAATCAAGAGAGGGGGCAAGGCTGACCATGATCCACCAACCCTAGAAAATGAAAAGAAGATCAATGAGAGGATGAATAAAATGGAGGAGATGATTAGAAGAGCCCGCAAGATGGAGGAACTTATGGACTAGGATTCTTTTTCCCTATTCCCTAATGCAAAGCTGCCACCTAAGTTCAAGATGCCAACCCTAGACAGCTTTGATGGGACCAATTGTCCAAAGTCCCATCTGAAGATGTATATGAGGGCTATCTAACCCCTAGGCACAATCGAAGAGGTACTTGCCCAAATGTTCTGAAACACATTGACCGGAGTTGCTCTTAGATGGTTCCTCAACCTGGATGTTGCAAGAGCAAGAAGTTTGGAGGAAATCTGCTGAGAGTTTCACAAGAAATACAAATACAATATGGAAGTGGACATCACAAGAAGAGACCTTAAAACTACCAAGCAAGAGCCAAAAGAAACCTTCTTTACTTTCATTACCAAGTGGAGAGCCAAGGCTGCACAGATAATGAGTAGGCCAAGTGAAGAAGAACAGTTAGCCATGGTTGTAAAGAATTTATTACCTGCATACCATTAATACTTGTTTGCACAGTATTTTCCCAATTTTAAAGCTTTAATTGCCATCGGAACTCAAATTGAGGATGTTATAAACAATGGCATTATAAAGATTGACCTTCCAAGATTTAGAAAGAATGTAGGGTCTAATTCTAAGGCTGTAAAAATTTCCAATATTCATAAAAATGATCCTTATCAATTGATTGCACCTACTGCACTTGTGCAAGTACCCCAAGCGCCTAGACCAAAGAGAGAATTTCATGAGTTGTACATGCCCATGAGTCAAGTGTTTGATAAGCTAAAAGCAAAAGGGTTACTGAAGCCCTTAGACCCAAGACCAATTCCAAACCCCTTGCCCTCAAAGTTTGATGTGAATAAAAGATGTGCTTACCATAAAATCCCTGGTCATGACATTGACCGTTGTTTCACCCTTCGTCATGCAATTCAAGACCTAATAGACAATAAAGTGATTGCACCGCCTACAAGGCCTAGCATTACTAACAATCCCTTGCCCAATCAGAATTTTGGGAAAGTACCGAGGATTAATTGCTTGATGACCGAAGAAGGGAATAAGGAAGACCCGTCTGACTTGATTTATGACCTACCCGAGTGTTTCATGATGACATGGGAAGAATTAATGGATAGAACGTCTACTACCACCACAGGATATGACATATGGAATGAAGTACCAGAATAGGGAAACAACCAAACATCCACAAACGGGGAGAGACACTTCAAACGTCAAGAGAATAACCAAACACTCGTAAATGGGGGGAGACACTTCAAACTCAGAGACACTAATCCCCATGATTCAACCAAAATTGTCCACATCACAAGGAAGGACACTTCAAACCCCCACATTTAGAGATTGACAACCCAGTGGAAGCTCTGAACAGATTCACTCAACAAACACCCGTTGAAGAAGATGAAGTTCTCAAGCAACTACAGAAGACACAAGCCAACATATCCTTATGGGGTTTACTTATGGCCTCATACAAACACCGACAAAACCTAGTAGACTTGCTCAACCAAATCCAAGTCCCAATAACCACAACCTCCCAAGATCTGAATGCTATGATTGGGTCCATAAATAGGGAACTCACTATTTCCTATTCTGAGATGGATCTGACCAAGAAGGGGAAGCACCACAATGATCCGTTGCATATCACTGTAGATTCCTTGGGGAAGAGAATACCGATGGTTTTGGTAGATGATGGAAGTTCCTTGAGTATTTGTCCTTTGAAGACTGCAAGCTGCCTTGGCCTAAGTATTGAAGACTTTGTGCCTACTGATCAACATATGAGGGCATCTAACAATAGTATAAGAGAAGTCTTAGGAACCATAACATTAGAGCTTACCATAGGACCAATGGTCAAGAAGGTGGATTTTCAAGTCCTTAATATGGCCTCATGCTTCAATATGCTCATTGGGCGACCATGGATCCATGACACAGAAGCCGTACCTTCTTCCCTATATAAAAAGGTTTGGTTTCCACATGAAAGGGCTATTGTGACCATCTATAGAGATACTTTGACTGTGCCTGAACCCATTTATGGTATTGATTCTGAGAAAGAGCCATTGACCTTGGATGACTTTGAGATCAAGAAGCCTGGCTTTGAAAAGAGAAGAGAAGAAGTTGAAAAGATCCTAATGGACTTTGCTCCTTATAGTAACAACAATGTGCTAGCAATGATGAGAAGAATGAACTACCTTCTTAGGATGAATTTGGGGAGAGTTGTGAAGAAACCAATCGTTCAAGACTTGGCAATTCCTATTGCCACACCACCTTTTGGGCTAGGCTATAAGCCTACTGACGATGATTTGTTGGAAATGGAAGTAAGAAGGATGGCCCAAGCCAAGGCCAAAGCAAAAGGACTTCCTTGTCCTCTAGAACCTTTAAAGCCCTACACTCCTACATTGAATGGGAAGTTTGTAAAAGCTGGAGAAAGTCAACGTTATTGGGGATTCCCAGAACTAAGATTAGATCCTATAACAAAGACAATGGTGCCTAGTTTCAAGATACTACTTGATTGTAACAATGAAGTTCTAGAATTAAAGAAAGAAGATACCACCTGGGTTCCTAGTAATTGGGCTAATCACATGGATCCTGACGCCAAGACTACACTTCTTGGAGATCATATCTACAACATAGAAGAAGAAGAATATTGGGAGACCTGCCAGCGTACATTGAAGAGCCTGTATGAACTAAGAGCTAATGATGAAGACGAGGAAGGGGGAGAAGCCCCTAGTGATGATAAAGATGAAGGTGATGACAAGAGTGATAGTAGTAGTGATAGCAATAGCAGTGATGATGGACATGGTGATGATGACAGCAGCACCAATAGTGATGACAACACCAACAGAAGCTATGATAGCCTGTATAACGGATATGATTAGGGTGAACCCTCTAGTGAAAGAGAAGATGAAGATGCAGACCTATTCTATGAGGAATATGACAGTGATGTGGACTACTATGATCAAGATATTGAAGATGATATTGAAGTTTACATGTGGAGCAATACTGATAGTGATCAATATAGGCTGATAAATGTGTTAAAGAATGCAAGAGAGGAGATTGCACAAGCAAATCAAATGTATCACGAAGGATATCGCTATGGGCATCTTTTAGATTGGAGTAATATCACTAATGTTAGCTCAAGGTTGGCCTTAAGTATGACAAGCATGGAAGAGAGGTTCCTAAATTGGGGTTGTATTATGATTTAGAACCAAGTACACCAACCCTACATACTGTAAAGGATGATGACATAAATGCTAGGTTGGCCATTCTAGACCAAAAATTGATGGTCCACAGTCTCAGAATCATGACACTTAAGAATGCTGAACGTAATGAGGAGAGAATGGAAGGAAGTGAGTTAGAGCATCTCCCTCAACCCACTGATTTAGGCAACAAAGGCAAGTATGAGCTATTTGATGAATGGATGGATAGCATGGAGCGCCTGGATGCTTTTGTGACCAACAAGCCCACATATATAGAGGTTGAAGAAGAAGATACGGATTATATGGATGTAGACCCCACAGTACTGATGCTGAGGGAAGAAAGATCTTACTGGGAGCCACTTGCCATTGTGGAAGCCATGATCGAGTTAAAGAACTGGGCATTGGAGGGAGTCGCCCACCCCATGGAGGACTTTGTGAGGAAGATCAAGATTGTTAAGTCAGTCACTTTTGCCAAGAAGGTCAAGACTGCCGAGCCAATCACTTCTACCAAGAACATTGTTTCCGTTCCTATTGAGTTTATTTCTACTAGTGTTTCTATTCCTATTAAATTTGTTTGTGATGGTTTTCCAGTTGAGTCTGTTAAGTCTATAGAGTCTGTTAAAAACTCTTTCCCTTTTAATATGATTTCTGATTCTACTTATTTGCTGGCTTTGAATGTTTTATTTCTGAAATTGGTAAAGAAACTTTTAACAATAAGGAATTAAAACATGGATACCTAGAACCCATAAAAGAAGAAACCTAACCCATTAAACTGGGAACTGATGATGATCCCAAAATGATCCGAGTTGGAAATACCCTAACCGCCTTAGAGAAAGATGCATTAGTAGCACTACTGACAGAGTTCAAAGAGATCTTTGCCTGGTTATATGAAGACATGCCTGGAATTGATACAAATATAGTACAACATTGCATTCCAATAGATCCAACCATGAAGCCAGTCAAGCAAAAGTTAAGAAGAATGAAGCCGGAATGGACTCTCAAGATCAAGGAAGAAGTAGAAAAATAGTACAATGTAGGATTCCTGAGAGTAGTCAACTATCCAAAGTGGTTAGCTAATGTGATTCCGGTACCGAAGAAGAATGAGAAGGTCTAAATGTGTGTAGATTTTTGAGATCTGAATAAAGCTAGTCCAAAAGACGACTTTCCTTTGCCTCATGTTAGCGTCCTGGTTGACAACACAGTAGGGCATGGGCTGCTCTCGTTTATGGATGGATTTTTAGGATACAACCAGATTAAGATGGCTCTAGAAGATATGGAGAAAACCTCCTTTATCACTCCATGGGGGACATACTGCTACAAGGTCATGCCATTTGGCCTTAAGAATGCTGGTGCTACTTACCAACGAGTAGCCACCACTTTGCTGCATGATTTGGTCCACAAAGAATTAGAAGTTTATGTTGATGACATGATAGTAAAGTCCAAAGACTGTGAAGTGTACATACTAATTTTGAGGAAGTTCTTTGAGAGAATCTGGTTCTACAAGTTGCAGTTGAATCCAAAGAAGTGTACTTTCTGGGTCACATCCAGAAAACTGTTAGGGTTTATGGTAAGCCAGAAGGGAATAGAAGTTGATCCTGACAAAATCAAAGCAATTATGAAGATGAAGCCTTCAAGGACTGAAAAGAAGATCGGAGGATTTCTAGGGAGGATACAGTATATCAGCAGGTTCATAGCCCAAGTCACTATAACATGTGAACCAATCTTCAGCTTGCTTAAGAAAGAGGTCCCAGTCGTGTGGAAAAAACAATGCCAAGAAGCCTTTGAGAAGATCAAGAGTTATCTAATGAAACCACCAATACTTGTTCCACAAGTTCCCGAAAAGCCATTGTTGTTGTATCTTACCACTACAGATACAACAATAGGGGTTTTACTTGCTCAACACTTAAAGGAGACTAGAAAGAAGAATGCCATATACTACATTAGCAAGAAGAGGTTGCATTGTGAAGAGAAGTACTTGCCATTAGAGAAGATAGCGTAGCACTTGTATGGGCAACCCGTAAACTTAGACATTATATGCTTGCTTACAAGATTTTGTTGATTGCAAGAATGGATCCTTTGAAGTACCTAATGGATAAACCTGTGCAAGATTGAAAGATGGCTAAATGGGTTTTGCTTTTATCAGAATTTGATATTAAGTATGTGACTCAGAAATCTGTGAAAGGAAGAGCAATTGCCAATCACTTAGCCCATTGTTCACTAGAAGAAGCTGAAGAGATCTAAAAAGACTTTTTGGATGAAGACATCATGGAGATTGAAGTAGAATCATGGAAGATGTATTTTGATGGAGCAACAAATCAAAATGGAAGTGGAATTGGAGTTCTCGTAATCTCTCCAAAAGGGACACACATTCCATTTTTCAGCAAACTCAACTTTCTTGCTACCAACAATGCCACAGAACATGAAGTTTGCATTATGGGCCTACAAGCAGCCTTAAGCCTAGGTGTGAAAGAGTTGGAGGTGTATGGAGACTTAGCTCTAATAATCTCTCAGGCACAGAATAAATGGAAGATCAAAGAAGAAAGGCTTATGCCTTATCATCAATGTCTCTAGAAGTGGTCATCAAAATTCAGCAAGATCCAATATCAGTATGTGCCGAGGATGCAAAATCAAATTACAGATGCTTTAGCAACCATGGCATCCATGATGGATGGGCCAAAAGAAGATAAAGTTAGACTGATGGTGTTGGAACAAAAAGAAGAACTAGCCTACTGCATGACAATAGAAGAAGATGAGGAAAAGAATGGGGAAGGCAAATGGTACTCAGACATCCTACAATACCTCAAGAATGGAACATAATCAAGAGTCTGCAGACAAGAATGATCAGTTAACCATCTGGAGGTTGTTTACTAATTACATCATTTATGGTGAAAGGCTTTATTGAAGATCATATGATGGAATTCATCTCCTTTGTGTAACTACTAAGGAAGCACAGCAGATAATTGAAGAGGTTCATGAGTCAAGTTATGGGCCACATATGAATGCACACATGTTGTCAAGGAAGATAATGAGACAGGGTTACTACTGGACTACCATGGAAGCCGACTGTGCGGCTCATGTTTGAAGATGCCATCAATGCCAAGTCCATGGAGATCTGAAGCACATGCCGCCTATGCCATTACCTACCATGACATCACCTTGGCCATTCTCTACATGGGGAATAGACATTATTGGGAAGATCCACCCTACAACATCTAATGGCCATGAATTTATACTTGTAGCCATTGATTACTTTACTAAATGGGTAGAAGCTGCCTCATTCAAGGTTTTGAATTAAAAGAAAGTTGCTCAGTTTATTCAGACCAATATCATCTGCAGATACGAGGTACCACATGAAATTATCTCTGACAATGGGTAGCATTTCAGGGGAGAAACAGAAAATTTGCTACGAAAATTTAATAATCAGCACCACAACTTTTCGCCTTATCGTCCTCAGACTAATGGAGCAGTTGAGGCTGCTAATAAAAACATTAGGTGAATCTTGAAGAAGAGCACAAAGAACTATAAGGACTGGCACCTATAGTTGCCCTATGCACTATGGGGGTATAGAACATATACCGGAGAGTATACCAATGTGCTTCGTCATTTCTATATGACTCATGTGCACATTCTTAGGGGGAGAAATTCTACCTCGTGCACATTCGTAGGGGGAGAAAGCCATGGGGGAGATGCATATACCAAAAGGGAGAAGACATCCTTTTTTAGAAAACCTTGTTTTGTTTTGTTTTGTTTTACTTTATGCTTGTTTTCTCATTGTTTTATGGTGCTTTGAGTTATGTTTAGTATCTATGCTTTGCTGCTTTCATCGCATCATGCTTATGTGTTGGACATGCATTTATCCTTATGCTATTGTGCTTTATTGGTTGCATGTTTGGATGATCATTTGCTTTGCATGATCATTGTAGTTATTTTCATATGACTATTTTGGTGTATGATCAAGTTGCTCACATGTTTCACATCATGTTTACTTGATCGCAATTTACTTGTTACATTATACTTGTCCTTTTATCACTTGATTTACCTTGAGGGTTTAATGTGTTTTGTGCAAGTGTTTCAGGTTACAAGTATACATGTTCCAAGTTCATCACAGCTTCTAGATTTAGGTGTGAGTGAGTTTTGCCATTGTTCTCAAACTCACATTTAAGTCTAGAGTCTGTTATAGGGTGTTTTGTCACGGAATAGCCAAAGGGGGAGATTGTAAAGTTGTGATTTACAACTATGTTTTGTGTTGGCTTTATTCCATGACAAAAAATGTTGTAATTGCTTTAATTTATTTCTTTGTATTTTGTGGGATTTTATTGTATTGGGTTTAGTATTAAGTTGGTGAAGACTCAAGCTTAATTGAAGAATCAATGCATTTCAAGACTAGGTTGGGAAAAGTTTGTGAGAAAGGTTCCCACAAAAAGGGCATGTGAGAAGCACATGACTAGAAGTTGAAGAGTCGTGCCAGGTTGTCTATTTCACGAGTATCTCGCGGGTAAGGCCTTCTCGTGAGGTAGTCGCGAGACATTCTGCTTGGAGGATTTTTATGAGTGACTTTCTTACCTTTCACCCATGCTATATACACCCTCATTACTCATAAAGTGCAGAGACGCCATTCAGAGAGAAAAACCCTAGATAAGTTTTCTACAACACACACACACCCATCTTTTAGAGAGAGAGCTACTCATCTTTAGTGATAAATGATTCTAGCCTCTTCTCTTTCCCTCTCCCATTGTTATACCTATTAAGAGGAGATTTCTACCCAAACACTACCTACACACATTCAAAGTGTTGAGAGTATTTTTGGTGCTGCTAGGAAGCATTGGAAGATGCCAAGGATGGTGAATGCAACATAGAGCTTGTTGCAGGATCCAGAAAGCTAGACAATACACAGTTTCAAGAAGCCTTGTTGGAGTAGGAGGTTGGAGGCCTTAGGTACATCGGGTAGATTAGGCTTAGAGGGTCTCAACACTTTTAAGTTTGAAGTTCCTTTATAAAGGACTATAGTCTTAAGACAAATAAAAGGAAGAGCATATTAAGATGGTTCCTTATTAGGAGTCTTTATGCTATGCTATATACTAGGCTAAATATCTATTTTGCGATGGGCATGGTAAGCAAATGTCAATTGAATCTAAGATCACTTAATTTAGTGGGAGTAAAGCATATATTCAAATATCTTAGGAGAATAAGGGATTATATGCTTGTCCACCAAAGTGAAGTGTTGATGGCTACTGAATGTACAAATACTAACTTGTAGTTTGATTGTGATTCATGAAGCTGGACTTCAAGATATGTGTTCATCCTAGGTGGTGAAAATACACATTTAGCGTAAGTATCATCTCATTAGAGAGATATGAGTATGTGAGAAGTAGTAGTAGAAAAGATAATTTATGCAATAAATTTGACTGAAACTTGTTTCCAAACCTTGCCTTAGAGTGACTATGAATTACTCTAAAGGGACATAAGTGTCGGATATATGATAAATTGTCTTTGAGGGCAAGTGGGAGATTGTTGGGGTTTATGCCCTAAAATCCAATTTATTGGCATGACATAAATAATTAAATTGTTTAATTATATGAGACTATCTATAAATGAACTAATGGGACATTATCTTAGTCCATAAGATCCAAAGTATGTGATTTATGTGAAAAGTCACAGAAGATATAAATCACAAGTTCTTTGTAAACTCAGAATTTAAGTTTGTAGTCGGTGATAAAATTGGGCATTTCATCTGCGAAGACTATAACTTATCAACTAAAATGATTTGTCTTGATCATAGAAGTAGAGACTTCTAGTTGATATGTTTTAAGAGTTAAGACATATTGAACAGGACCGCTGTGAGATTTATTATTTTCCTAACGACTGTCAAATGAATAATAAATCTCACGACTTCTATTTACATCAACTCTAAATCCTGAGAGAATAATGGACCTAATCATGAGATGTAGGTTGCTTTGATATATCAGGAGTGAGATCTATAAGTCACGGTCAAAACCTCAGTATATTGGGCAGCCGCATTTAGTGTTGATGGAACATATATTCTTAAGATGGAATTCATAATCTCTTAATGGAGATATAAAATATTCCCTTGAGATAAGTTTAATGGATTTGGTTATTCAGAGTGTTGAGCCTAACCATTTTAGTAAGGAGTTACTGAAGTATATATTTATGAAATTGGATTTCATAAATATATGATGAATAACATAAAAGATTAAACCAGGTACTCAAGGATTAAGATGTAGTAATCTTCAAAGTGACAGTCTACATTCATGACTTTGTATTACTACAAATATTTTAATGAAGGGTTGCATGTATAATAAAGTCTTCGGATATAATTTATTAATAAGGCCTAGAGTGCAATTATATTCTTATAGTGGTATTGAATATAATTAATGGTAACTTTGGACTTGTCAAGAGTTGACATAAAAGCCCAAGGCCCATTAGAGTTAGAGTCTTATTTGTTCCTTTTGGTCCCATCTCAAGCCACAGACTAAAGCCCAATTGGATAGGCCCAAAAGTCTAACCCAATTAGATAATCAGTTTTTATTTAATAAGAGTTATTAAATAAAGTAACTACCAAAGTAGTTAAAACGTACGTATGATGAAAAGAAAAGAAATCAGTTCTTCTTTGTACGGAGAAGAAAAAGAACTTTCTTTGAGAATCAATGTACAAAAGGACTGATTGAGAGACCACACTTCTTGGGCACCTTGTGGAATTGAGATGAAGATTAAAGGTATTCTCAAGTCATGTTTTTGAATTACACTGCATCAAGGTACGCTTCCTATTCTTTGTTCTAGAATTCAAGGTTGCATGTTATCTCTCATGAATGAAGTAGATCCGTGATTGTTGCTTCTGCTATGTGTTTCGTATGAGATGCAAAACCAGATTTTCCAACAACAAAATGATGGCGTTCCAAATTTTCAAAATTCTATGGCAGTGAAACCATTATTTTTATGTTCACATTCATATCATGTCAAACAGAGGTAAATTTTTTTGCAAAATGTGCTTGAGATTGGAAGCTATAGTACATGCATAAAATATGATCCTTAGGTTCCAATAGCAAAACATAGAAGTTTATATTTAGGAATCCATTTGGAATTACAACTTGTCTAACAAACCTAGATTAATGAATCATACTGAAGACAAGCTTTTGTCATAAATCAAATAAAATCCTTAAGGACCCTTTTCACTTGAGTTTCTTACTTGCATTAAAATACTTGGTTAAGTAAATTCAAGGTTTGGACAACAACAGAGATTAAGGGAAAACAAACACAAATCAGCAACTATGACAATGAAATACAACCAAATTCCAAGATAGTTACTTAAAGCTTCTTAAATCAATGAAATAGCTTTAAGAAGCCTTTTGCCTCAATTTCTAACTATCATTAACATGATCAAATATGTACATTCAATGGTTGTATAGCCATAGGGAACATAGAAACAATCACAAAATAGAAGCCATTATTATCAAGGATTGCAACCAAAATTCAAGATGATCTCCTAAAGGTACTTGTAAGAAGTCATTGGGCATAAGCCACTAACCCTATTTAGGGCTGCCGTAGGATATAAGCTAAGATAATTAGACTAAATAAAATACTTTAACATAAGTCATAATATGTTTTATAGCATAGCATAGCAATGTAAGCAAAATATTAGAGTTAGAACTAACTATCTTGCAAAAGTTATTACAATGAGTCATTTCAACGTCAAGACGTTCAAGGGTAACCAACAAATGGAAACTCCTGTCAACGTAAAGACGAGCTCTATGGACGTGGTTATGGTAACAGTTGCTTAAAGATGGTTGTCTAACAGCTAAAAAAAGAAAAAAGAAAAAAAAAAGAAAAAAGAAAGGGTTAGATGATCATAAGAAAAAGATAAAAAAGAAAAGAAAAGAAAAAGAAAAAACCATACCTTTAGGACGAAGGTTCCCTAAGTCTCCAGTGTAAGGGGCAAATGTATCCTTGCCAACCTCAACAAGGTTCCCAGCCCAGAAACTAGGGATGAAGAAGAACTCCGTCTTCCAATTTCTATCAGACGAGACTAGGGATTTTATTAATCTACAATCTGTACCCCTGGCTGTAAACTGGTAAAAGCCAAGGGACAGGTTGATTTCTGAGGGTTTGTAGCAAAAGAGGAACTTGTCCACAGTAAGAGGACAATCCCCTCCAAATACTTCCCTCCACAAAACTTGCATGGAGACAACCAATCTCCATGCATTAGGGTTAAACTCCTCCACAGTAAAAGGACGATCATGCTAAACCTAACCTAACAAGTAATTCCCTAGCAAAGGCATTAAGAGGTAACCTAAGTCCCCCTAAAAGGTAAGCCTCATAAATTCCTATCCCAAATTGAGGGTTGCAACACTACTCCCCACAGACGGCTAACCTAGGGTTAAGGTCATCTGGAATCTGGTACCATGTTCTAAATGAGGTGATTCTCTATTCACTTGTTTTGGAAGAGATACCAATAGCACAACTATAAACTGTTTCTACCTCGTCTAAAGGACTAGGTGAAGGGACACTCGCTGAGGTGCCAACTCGAGATCTAGAAGCTGCCCTCATCCTAAGTTGTTCTTGAAGAAATTCTAAAGGGACTCCAGGAACACCAGACATGTACTCCTCGTCTATGGTGTTCCCCCCATTACTGCTGTTGCTAGTACTACTAGAGCCACTATAGTTAGTTGACTAATGGTACTCGTCTATAGCCTTATCTATACTATTACTAGACGAAGAGATGAAAGTTTCAAACATCCGGGAGAAAACTTAAAGAAAAACCCTAAAGACGAGAATGAAGAGAATACCTGGCTTTAGACAAAGGAGGACTATAGACACAAAAGAATTCTAGACGAGGCTGTAGACGATAAATGTCAAGGAGGAAAATTTTTGAAATGAGAAATGTAGGAAAAGAATTCTACTATTTATAGGCAGCGAGGTTTGGCATTCGAAGCAATGTGACCAACTAGGATAGACCACGTGGCACCTGTCTTGAAAGACGAAACGCCATGATTGAAATACGCCAGATTGGACCACGTGTCAAAAAAAAAAAAAAAAAAAAAAAAAAAAAAAAAAAAAAAGAGAAAGGACATTCTTATGACTGACAACATAAGGACAAAGGGGTAGCTGATGGGGAAAGGCAAGTATAGCTCGTCCTTGAGTGGCCGTCCATAAAATGTAGGATACCACGACAATTGGGCCTGCTCCTACTCGCGCATTGTATTATTCATGGGTTACCTCAAGGGAAGCTTGTCTAGACTAAGGAAGGTCATCCAAATATGGACGAACCTATAATACTTTGGAATATTCCTAAATACAAGATTTATCTACAAGAGCTTACGAAATCAAACCATGTGTAACCATTTCAGCCCATAAGTGAGATCCTGATTCATCGCCATAATTTCCTGCCAAGCACTTAACTTCCAATGACAGTTATAGAAGATAAGAGTAAATATTATAACTTCCATAGCGGTTATAAGAGTTGAGTGTAAACCCTTTGACCTCCATAAATATAGGGGAAGTTACAAGACAAGTAACCGTTTCAAGAGTGCACTATATAAACACTCATTCACGACAAGTAAAAGTAATTTTTTAGAATTCCCAAAAAGTTGGAACTCCAGAATTTTAGAGAGATACTAACTTAATCATTGGAGGGTTCTTAGTCGGTTAGCCCCGATCTCCTTTGATTGTTTGTTTTCCTTTTCAGGCTTACCAGATCATTGAAGCCCAAAGCATTCAGCCTACCGATTTTCTGTGCATCATTAGTTGGCGCTGTCTGTGGGAAAGATCATTTTTGTGTTTTGCAGTTTCTTTCTCCAACAAAAGGCTACATGGTTCGGACAAGATCAAGGGCCATTAGCCCAGGCCACCAGGAAAGCAGGGATGCTTCTAGTAATTCCCACCGTGATTAACAGTCAGTGCTTGTCACGCAACCGCCTTCCATCCAACTTATACAATCCATGGCAACAGCCATGGCAGAATTAACCCGTCAAAATCAAGAGTTGGCTAGGAAGGTTAGTTTAAGGAGGCAACACCATGAAAGATACATGGAAGGACAAGCCTAGAGTCAAGAAGATGCAGAGAATGCTGAGCCCGAAAACTAGTCAAGGGGTACCGCTTCACAAAGGGTGCCATACTTGGAAAAGGAGATGGATCAAATGAGGAAGGTCATGGATCAAATGATGATTTGGTCTATCGAACAAACTCCCCTTTCACTGCTTCCATCAGCAGTCACCCCCTGCCTCCTAAGTTCAAGATGCCTTCCTTAGACTCATATGATGGAACGCGTGGCCCTTTTAATCATATTGCTACTTTCAAGACTATAATGCACTTTCAAGGGGTTCTAGATGAGATTATGTGTAGGGCCTTCCCTACTACTCTCAAAAGGCCAGCATGGGTATGGTTCAGCAAGATACCTCCAAACACTGTGAGTTCTTTCGAAGAATTAAGCAAGCTGTTTGTCAACAATTTTATTAGAGGACAAAGGCATAAACATTCCTCGTCCAGCCTCTTAACCATAGAGCAAGGGGAAAATGAAAGTTTGCAGTTCTTCATTACACGTTTCAACAGGGAAGCCCTGACAGTGGATGAGATGGACGACAAGTTGTTGTTGGTGGCCTTCCATTATGGAGTAAACTTCGATTTATTCATCCATAAGCTTTATGAACAAGTGCCTCAAACCATGGCTGAACTCGTCCACTCAGCCTAAAACTTCATGAATGTAGAGGACGCAAATATAGCTAAGAAGAGGAAGAGAGCTCAACGAATGGAAGTAGATCTCTCGCACCATCCTAAGCAGGGTCCTCGTCCAAAGAAGGCACGGACGAGAGAAAAGAAAGACTGAGATAATAAGAAGGCTAGCTCTTCGGCATGGAGTCAGCAATATATGCCCTTGAACATGCCACTTGAACAAGTTCTCATGCAGATCAAGGATGATCCTTCCTTGAAGTGGCCAGAAAAAATGAAGGGAGATCCCAACAAGCGCAATAGGAACAAGTATTGCTGCTTCCACAAAGACCATGGGCATAACACAGACGAGTGTTTTGAATTGAAGCAACAAATAGAAAATCTCATCAGGCAAGGAAAATTGAGAAATTTCCTTGGACGAGATCACAAAGACAAGAAGTTGAAGGTAAAGCTAGAAGATCCATCAAGACCCCCACTTGGAGAAATAAGAGTCATCATAAGAGGGACCTCGACAGGATAATCTTCCAAGTCAAGGAAGACGTACCTGAAGGTAGTGCAAAGCATCTAACTTTTAGGACGATACCCAAAGATGAGGACCACAGATGAGCAAGCCATTACATTCACGAACGAAGATGCTGAAAGGGTTCACCACCCACATGACGACGCAATCATCATCACTTTGATTATTGCTGATTATACAACCAGAAGGGTATTGGTAGACAATGGGAGCTCGGTGGACATCCTATATTACCCTGTTTACCAGAAAATAAGGCTTGGACGAGATCACTTCATCCAGTGAGCCAGTGGGTACCTTTGCATTACCTGTGGTGGTCGGAGCATATCCACAACAAATAACCAAAGACGTAAACTTTCTTGTCGTAGACTATTCGTCATCATACAACACCATCATTGGAAGACCAACTTTAAACAGTTGGAAGGCAATAACATCTACCTATCACCTATCAGTCAAATTCCCTATAGAGTACGGGGTGGGGCAAGTGCAAGGAGATCAGTTAGCAGCAAGAAAGTGCTATTTGGCCATGCTAGCTATGGACGAACTGGTTCAAACGATGAGCATTAAAGAGAGGAGAGTTATGGCGGAGCCTACCAAAGCACTGGAAGACATTCCTTTGGATGAGAATAACCTTGAGAAATGTACAAAGGTTAGAACAGGTATGGAAAGGAAGATGAAGCAGGACCTTGTCCAATTCTTAAAGAAGAGCATTGATGTATTTGCATGGAGTCATGAGGACATGCCAGGTATTGACCCTAATGTCATCACCCATTGTCTAAACGTGTATCCCTCCTCCATGCCCGTCCATCAAAAGAAAAGAGTCTTCGCTCCTAAATGAGATAATACAATCAAGGAAGAAGTCCAAAAGTTGACCACGACAAAATTTATCCAGGAAGTTTATTACCCGGACTGGTTGGCTAATGTGGTGATGGTCAGGAAGGCTAATGGCAAGTCGAGAATATGCGTGGACTTCACCGATTTAAACAAGGCTTGCCCCAAGGATAGCTATCCATTGCCACGTATTGACCAGTTGGTGGACTCAACTGCGGGTCCTAAATTGCTAAGTTTTATGGATGCTTTCTCAGGTTATAATCAAATAAGGAAAGACAAGGTGGATCAAGAGAAGACATCCTTCATTACCAGCCAAGGTTTGTTTTGCTACAAGGTGATGCCCTTCCGTTTAAAGAACATAGGGACAACTTATTAGAGACTGGTTAACCATATGTTTCATCCACAAATCAGGCAAAATGTAGAAGTCTATGTGGATGATATGTTGGTAAAAAGTTTGGATAGGGAAAAGCATCTAAGAGACCTTCAGGAAACCTTTGACACACTTAGGTAGTACAACATGAAGTTCAATCCTAGCAAGTGTGCTTTCGGAGTTTCGTTTGGTAAGTTTCTTAGGTTCATGGTTTCTTATAGAGGAATTGAGGTGAATCCCGATAAAATCCAGGCAATACTCAATATACAGCCACCAAAGAACAACAAATAAGTCTAGTTCCTCACCGGACGAGTTGCTGCCCTTAACAGATTTGTCTCTAAAGCTACTAACAAATGCTTGCCATTTTTTAAGGTTCTTAAAAAGGCATTTGAATGGACGAACAAATGTCAAAAGGCCTTTCAAGACCTTAAGGCCTACCTCACGACAGCTCCTTTGCTGAGCCTGTCTATACCAGGTGAGGAATTATACTTGTATTTAGCAGTATCCCCACATGCAGTAAGCTCAGCATTGATTAGAGAAGGGAAGATTTAGAAGCCGGTCTATTACACAAGTCGAGCGCTAAGAGGGGCAGAAGGACAATACCTTATGATGGAAAAGCTAGCCTTTGCTTTGGTCACGACTTCTAGAAAGTTAAGGCATTACTTTCAAGCTCATGTTATCAATGTCTTAATAGATCATCCACTGAAGAAGGTAATGAACAAGTTGGAAGGTGCAGTACGGCTAATCCAATGGGCCATAGAACTCAGCGAGTTTGATGTTAGGTACCAACCGAGAAATGCAATAAAGGCACAAGTATTGGCGGACTTCATTGCAGAGTTCAGTCCCAATCAAGGTGAGCTAGATGAGGTGGATGAAGTACAAAGGTGGGTCGTCAATGTGGATGGCTCGTCCACGTTATATGCAGGAGGAATTGGAGTTATACTCAAATCCTTGGAAGGAGAAAAGTTGAAATATGTAGCCCATCTACAATACCAAACCACCAACAATGAAGCTAAATATGAAGCTCTCCTTAAAGGATTAGAATTAGCTAAGTCCTTAGGGGCAGAGTTAGTAATCATCCAAGGGGATTCTCAATTAATCATCAATCAAGTGAATGGAATGTGTAAAGCTAAAGAAGAACGGATGAAAAAGTACCTAAACAAGGTAAGGCAGCTTGTCAAAAAATTCAAAAAGGCCAATTTTGTTCAACTCCTGAGGGAGGAAAACATGGAAGTAGATGCTTTGGCGAAAGCAGCTTCAGTGGGGGGAGCCATGGACGAGTATGACAAAGTCCAATATATGCCAAGCATAAATCTTCCAGAGGTACAACAAATTGGAGGAGAAGAAAATTGGATGACTCCAATAGTCATCTATCTCAAGGATGGAAGGCTTCTAGAGGACAAGGACGAGGCTAGCAAGTTGAGGATTAGAGCTGCCAAGTATGTCCTAATAGACGAGGTGTTGTATAAACAAGGTTTCTCTCAGCCTTACTTAAGGTGTTTAGCCCCAGATGAGTCGAACTATGTACTAAGAAAGGTTCATAAAGGAGCATGCGAAAACCACTCAAGACCAAGAGCACTAGTCTATAAGGTCGTCCGTGCAGGTTACTACTAGCCAACTATTCAAGTAGATGCTAAGGCTTATGTCAAGGTGTGTGACCAGTGCCAATGCCTTAGCAACGTCCCTAGACAACTGTCGGAATATCTCACCCTGATGATGGCCCTATGGCCCTTTGCACAATGGAGATTGGATATCTTAGGTTCCTTTCCACTCAGAACCAGGCAAATGAGGTTTTTGGTAGTAGGGATCGATTAATTCACTAAATGGGTGGAAGTTGAACCCTAAGCGAAAATCACACAACAAAATGTCAAGAACTTTGTTTGGAAAAAAATTGTATGCAGGTTTGGGGTGCCTAGGGTATTGATATCAGACAATGGACGGCAATTTGACAATATGTCTTTCAGAGACTTCTGCGAACACTTTGGAATCAAGAATCATTATTCCTCACCCTCCCACCCAGAAGCAAATAGTCAAGCAGAAGTGGAAAACTGATCCTTGTTGAAAATCATCAAGACTTGGCTTGAGGGGACAAAGAGAGTATGGCCAGACAAGCTACCAGGAGTTTTATGGGCTTACAAGACAATGATGAGGACCCCCACAGGGGAAATCCCTTTTAAACTAGCTTATGGAAGTCAAGCAGTGATACCTGCAGAAGTGCACATGGAGAACCACAGGGTGATGAAGTATTAAGACGAGGATAACAAAGAGCAACTTCTCCTAAACCTTGATCTGATAGACGAGGTAAGGATGGACGCAGAGCAAAGGATTGCAAGGTATAAAAACCTCATGGCTTGACAATATGATGCAATGGTCAAACCCAGACATTTCAACATAAGGGACCTCGTCTTAAAAAGGGTCTCCTTCTCGACCAGAAACCCAGCACATGGAAAACTAGGACCTAATTGGGAAGGACCCTATAGGGTTATCAATTACAAAAGACAAGGGTCGTATTACTTGGAAGCTCTAGACAGGAGAAAGATAGAGCACCCTTGGAATGTTAAGCATCTAAGAAGATATTATCCATAAGATATCAATCTGAATGAGATCATCCAAGATGTTGTCACTCTGGACGAGCTAAAGTTTTTGTTGCTTTCTGTTACGTTTTTGTTATTTATATTATTTGTTATATTTTAATTCAAAGGTTTACTAGTTTTTAAACTATGCGCTATGAACTATGGACGAAGTCATAGACTTATTGTTTGTATTTGTAATTCCCTAAAAGGCACTAGCTTCTAAGCATGTGCCATGCTTGTGGATGATGTTTATGTTATGAATATGTAGCTTGGATTTCTAATGTATGTGATGCATAAATCTAATCTCCATAGTTTCATCCACGAGAGGGTTAAGGCTTAAGACGAGTAAAATCTCCAGACGTAGGGATGTAATGTCTATTAAACTTTCCTTAAAATAAGGATAAAGCGAAGAAAAATAAGCTTAAGGCACACTCAACGAAAGGATGGACAAGATAAAGCTTGAAGCATATTCGTTCAGCCCATGGACGAGGAAATGAATGCACATGAGTAATCAAAAACCATGGGTAAAAGTATAATCAGCCAAAACGATCCAATCTTTGGATGAAGTAAACGCTAGAGGTCTTGCCTAAAAGACAAGTGCAAATTGTCTAGCCTATGGACAAAGAGCAAAAACCAACCACTAGGTCTTTGGATGAGCAACGCTGGTAAAAACACCGCCATTCGTAAGACGAGTTATAATTGTAAAATTCAAAGAATGGTGAAAATGTTGAACATGAAAAAAAATTCCTAACAAGCATGAGCTAAACGCCTCCATAGGTGGACAGACCACACTTAAATAACCAGTATAATATGGATGATGTAAATAAAGAAATATTCATCCACACAATAGCATGTTCAATAGTAAATAAAAAGTAAAGGAAATAAACATTCATTCATAAAAGTTTAGAAAAGGGTAGACAACCACCGTCCAAAAACCCTTATAAAGTAAAAGCCTAAAAGGCAATTGTTGGAAGCTCGTCCTAAATATTTTGGATGATTAAAATGTACTTTGATAAATTTCAATGGTCCAAAACAACGGACCTTACAAAAAAAGAAAAAAATAAAAGGAAACTAAAGCGTTAAAAATTTGATATTTTCATTGAAGAGGGTCATTTCCAACGTTTGGGTCGTCCTGCGCAAGCTAATTGGTGGCATCATCTTCAATATTAATATCTTTAAAGCTCGTTTGGAGAAGAGAGCCTGTAGCAGCACCAAGGTTGAGCTTGATGGAGCTAAAGTCCATTTCAAGGAAGTTTTCCATGGCGTCCATGCGAAAATCTTCAAAGCCAGCAGCATAATTCGCATCTAGAAGATGAATATATTGTTTAGAAGCTTTGAATTCCATAACAGCGTCTTCTTTGGCTTTCTTAAGAAGGGCGCTCAGCTTGTCATTTTCTTCTGAAGATGATCAAGACGAGAGTCCTTTTTGATGACGTCAACCTTGAGCTCTTCAACGAGATTTTGCATTCCTTTGGCCTCATCTATAGCCTTGGCTGCCACCTCAGCCCAACCCTTACAGTCATCGTTCACCTCCTAAATCCTCATCTCAAGCAAAATCCTCGTCTTATCCAACTCAGTGGCTTGCATGGATGCTGCAATAAACTTTGACATTGCCTACAAGAAATAAGTGATAAGAATAATGGTTAGACAAGAAAAGCATGAAGTGACAGAAGAGACAAAAATGAACTTTTGCGTACCTTGAAAAGATCATGAACACCAGAATATTCAAAGTCTTTCAAAGACATGTCATAGCATACAGCTATGTCCTCATCAGACACAGCCTTCTCAAAGCGTTCCCAAGCCAAATCCTCATTTTCAATAAGATTCATAGGAATCCTTTGAGAAGGCTAGGACGAGGCAGGCGTAGTATCCTTGGATGGAGTAATCTCAACGGAGGCAAACGAGTCTACATCAAAAATCTAGGCGAACGGTTGAGACATAGGGAGACTAGGCTTGACTGGTTTGGACAACCCATGCTTTACCTTTTCTCCTCGACAACTAGGAAGGTTTCCCAAGTCAAGCATTTTGGATAAGGACTTCCTTTTGTCCCCAGCAGAAGGACGAAGTTGGGATTGAGTTTTAGGCCTATTTACCTTGTCCATAACCTCCTTTCCCTTATTTCCTTTCATAGTTGCCATCCCTAAAAACAAAGAAAATGATGAGTATAACATATAATACTTATACAAATTCTAAGTAAGAAGAAAATCAAGTCTACGAACAGTGACCTCATGAGCAATGGCTTCAGCAGATGGTTCAAGGCTGAGTCCCCACCTGGAAAGACAATGAAGGGTAACCAACGAATGGAAACTTCTATCAAAGTAAAGATAAGCGCTATGAACGCGGTCATGGTAAAACTTGCTTAAAGATGGTCGTCCAAGAACTAAAAAAAAAAAAAAAGAATAGTTAAGTGATCATAAGAAAAAGATTTAAAAAAAAAAAAAAAAAAAGAAGCATACCTTTAGGACGAAGGTTCCCTAAGTCCCTTGTGTAAGGGGCAAATGTATCCCTGCCAACCTCAACAGGGGTCCTAGCCCAGAAATTAGAGACAAAGAAGAACTCTATCTTCAAATTTCTGTCAGACGAGACAAGGGATTTTATTAATCTACAATCTGTACCCCTAGCTGTAAACTGGTAAAAGCCAAGGGACTGGTTGATTTTTGATGGTTTGTAGCAAAAAAGGAACTCGTCTACAGTAAGAGGACAATTCCCTCCAAATACTTCCCTCCACAAAACTTGCATAGAGACAACTAATCTCCATGCATTAGGATTAAATTGACATACTGCTAAACCTAGCCTAACAAGTAATTCCCTAGCAAGGGCATTAAGAGGTAACCTAAGTCCCCCTAAAAGGTAAGCCTCATAGATGCTTATCCCAAAATGAATGTTGCAACACCATTCCCCACAGACGGCTAACCTAGGGTTAAGGTCGTCTAGAATCTGGTACCACGTCCTAAGTGAGGTGAGTTTTTGTTCACTTGTTTTGGAAGAGATACCTACAGCACAACTATAAACTGTTTCTACCTTGTCCAAAGGACTAGGTGAAGGGACACTCACCGAGGTGCTAGCTCAAGACTCAGAAGCTGCCCTTGTCCTAAGTTGTTCCTAAAGAACTTCTAAAGGGACTCCAAGAACACTGGGCATGTACTCCTTGTCTGTGATGTTTCCCCCTACTACTGTTGTTGCTAGTACTACTACTAGAGCCACTATAGCTTGTTCAATCATGATACTCGTTTATAGCCTTATCTATACAATTACTAGATGAAGAGACGAGAGTTTTAGACATCTTGGAGAAAACTTAAAGAAAAAGCCTAAAGATGAGAATGAAGAGAATACCTGGCTCTAGACGGAGGAGGACTAGGCTCTAGACGATAAATGTCAAGGAGGAAAATTTTTGAAATGAGAAGGGTAGGAAAGGAGTTCTACTATTTATAGGCAATGAGGTTTGGCATCCGAAGCAACATGACCAACCAGGATAGACCATGCGACACCTATCTTGAAAGACGAAACGCCATGATTGAAATTCGCCAGATTAGACCACGTGTCCAAAAAAAAAAAAAAAAAAAAAAAAAGAAGAAGAAGAAGAAGAAGAGAGAGGACATTCTTATGACTAACAACACAAGGACAAAGGGGCAGCTAATGGGGAAAGGCAAGTACAGCTTGTCCTTGAGTGGTATGTAATGAGATGTTTTCAACCTACACTTGTGATCCCTCCAAGCCTTCCCAATTTTCTGTAAGGTAAATGTCTTCAAAGCTGCATATGTAGTAGGATTAGTAGGGATGGCGTCTTTTCGCTACAATCAAATAGTTGAGTTAGCAAATTACAATTTTTTTCATGCTCGAATACTTATGTGTAACCTAGTACAAAATGTCATAATTACAAGTATTATAAGTTCTTTAATACCTCTACAACACGCCATCATTCTTCTTTAAGTTCTTCTGGCATGTCCTTCCAAGTCAGATATCTAATCGAGCACATGTGGGGTTTTCGCGCAATCATACCCATGAAACCAATGAAAGCCCTCGCCTCTTCATCAACCAGCTGATGCATACTATTTAGTGGTAACCCAATTACTTGGTTGTCGGGAAGATCCCAAACATCCAAGTACTTGCTTGGCCCGCAAGTGGCACGTACAGGTGGCTGCACATCTGAAATTTAAAGGAGACAATATCGTTAAAGTAAGTAAATATATATGAAATTGAATATATAATGAATCAGTATTTAAAGTAAGTAAATATTAAGTAAAAGTGAATGAAATGTTGCTCTAGGTTCTAGTGACAGAAGTTGGAACAGATACTTTTTGGGAGAAGCTTTCAGGCTTTCCAATTAGGTAAGTTACTATAAAAACTCCAACAAATATGCAAAGATTATAAGGAACCAAATCATAATTTATTCTCTATGACATCTCACATTTAAATCCACTCAATCCTAACTAAAGTAAACCTAGCAGAGAATATAAATAGGGGGGAAGAAAAAGTGTGTAGATTTCTTTTCAAATAGTTCAATTCTCTAATATATGTTTTAGCCCATGCTTCCCGTACATCCCTTCTCTCATCTTCTGGTGTTGTAAGTTAGCTTAGTTTTACCAAAATAATGGATCATAAATAAGTATTGAAATTGAAAAGATCAAATTGAACCAAGACCTAGACAGATTCCATGGCTTAGAGAGATCTCAGCCTTATCCCTTGGCCAATACCCAATTCATCATGTAAACCCAACTCTCATCACTTTTATGCTTATTTCTAAAAGAAGTCACAAGTAATCCTTCAATTTGAACAAGTATATTCAACACATATTCCAAAAAGAATTTTTAAGTTACCAAACTAATAGCAAAATGTTCGTGTAAGCCCATACCTTGTGTAGAAGCTTCGTGCATTTTTTGGTTTGTTTCTTGATCCACATGTTGTGTAGAAGCTCCTTCCAAGGTTACGCTCTTGGAACGCATGCACAAATTTGCTTTTCGCTTTGCCATTTCAACTGTCAAAGCCCAAAATAAAAACAAGTATATAAGCACAACGACAATTAAAAAACAAGTTGATATCAAGTAAAGAGTGTAGCTAAGCTTGCACAAATGAACACTAAACAAATTAAGAATCTGCCAAACACATTATATACACACTACCAATTGGTTCTTAATACAAATCTCAATAATGGAAATGATACGAATCACAATAAAAGCTTACTGGGCAGATAAACTACATTGAATTAAATATAAGAATCAACTGATTAAAGTGTACAGTACACACACATAAAATATCAAGCAATTGGGTGTCAGTCAAAAGATATGAAGGAAATGATAGGAAGATTTGTGAGCTAATAGTGGAAATAGAAGACTACTTTAACTGAGATCCCACAATCAACAGAATAGGAAAGGATCAGAACCTCTGTACCATTACTCTATGAACACACTATGTATTTTGCTCCTTGTTTTGTTAGCAAAACCAATTGGTTTTCGTGTATAGTCTAATCCATATTGTTGAGTATATTTAATGTTGTATAGATATATTTTACAAGGGTAAAGAAGGAAGGTGCTAGAGTATATTAATGTTACCGTTCCAATTCAATCCCCATTTAATCCCATTCCTCCTTATACTGTGTTAGAATAAAAAAAAAAAGTATTGGGATCTGGGGTTTGTGATAGTTGAAAGCTAAAGTCTGTAGGTTTGATCCCAACAATTAATATTATCTTAACCACTTATTTTTGTCACTATTGTTTGATAACAGATTTAACTACACTACTTAGAAATGTAAAGGCTCTTATAACCTTGGCAAAAGTCAACAACTAGATTATTAAGAAATACTTTCAGCCTGTTTTTTCAAATCAATGATACTTGTTTCTAGATACTCTCATGGGACTAGCCAGTTATTTGAAACTCCCTTTTTCCATATAAGAATCAATAAACAATTTAAACAACTGACATTAAGTTTTCTAATTAAATATAAGAATCAATAAACAACGTTTTTCTAGTAAAATTTTACAATTTAAACAACTGACATTAAGTTTTCTAAATAAATATAAGAATCAATAAACAACGTGTTTCTAGGAAATTTTTTTTTTTGTATTTTCTTTTTGCTTACAATAAGTGGGGGAAGGGGATTTGAGCCCTAAGTTCTATTCATTGGGAGAATCAGGCAACGCCTTAGAGCTAGAATGTGAATCTTACTCAGAACATCTCAGTGAACCCAATAAATTTTCTTTAACAAAAGTCAGAAAAGAGAAAAAGTAAACATCAATCAATATGATGACAAACACCTTTTGGATACATAATACAAAAATACCAACGCACATTGAACTTTGTTTCTCCTCATCAGAATAGTCCTTGAGATGCATTGTATGTGATTTATGTGATTTAGTCACAGAAAATATAAATCACAAGTTCCTTGTAAACTCAAAATGTAGTTCGTCGTCGGTGATGAAATTAGGCGTTTCATCTGCGAAGACTATAACACATCAATAAAGATGATTTGTCTTGATCATGGAAGTGGAGACTTCTAGTTGATGTGTTGATGTGTCTTAAGAGTTAAGACATATTGATGTAGAGCACTGTGAGATTAATTATTCAATCAACAACTATCACCTGAATAATTAATCTCACGACTTCTAATTTCATAGACTCTTAATCCTAAGAGGGTAGTGAACTCGATCATGAAATGTAGGTTATTTTGATATATTAGGAGTGAGATCTAATATTCACAGTCAAAACCTCAGTATGTTGGGTAACCACACATAGTGTTGAGGGAACACATATTCTCAAGATGAAATCCATAATCTCTTTTTATAGAGACACAAAATATCCCCTTGAGATAAGTTTAATGGGAACTAGTTATTCAAGGCACCCACTTTAGTAAGGAGTTACTAAAACTTATATTTATTGAAAATTGGATTTAATAAATGTGAAAAACTAAAAGATTAAACCGAGTACTCAAGAATAAAATAGTTGTTTACAAAGTGATAGTTCTTTATGACGTTGTTCACTATGGATATTTCATGAAAGGGTTAAATGATATCATTAAAGTCTAGGGATATAATTTATTAATAAGGCCTAGAGTGCAATTATATTTATATTGTGGAATTAAATACAATTAATGGTAACTTTGGACTTGTCAAGAGTTGACAGAAAAGCCCAAGGCCCATTGGAGCTAGAGTCTTATTTGTTCCCTTTGGTCCCATCTCAAGCCACAAATTAAATCCCAATTGAATAGGCCCAAAAGGCTAACCCAATTAGATAATTAGTTTTTATTTAATAAGAGTTATTAAATAAAGTAATGACCAAGGTAGTTAGAATGTACATATGATGAAAAGAAAAGAAAACAGTTTTTCTCTACAATGAGAAGAAGAAGAATTTTTCTTTAAGAATCAACATACATGAAAACTAATTGAGAGACCACACTTCTTGGGCATCATGTGGAATTGATATGAAGATTAAAGGTATTCTCAAGTCTTGGTTTCGAATTTCACTGCATCAAGGTACGCTTTCTATTCTTTGTTCTAGAATTCAAAATTACTTGTTATTCATCTCTCATGAATGAAGTAGATCTGTGATTGTTGTTTCTGCTGTGTGTTTTGTGTGAGATGCAAAACCAGATTTTCCAATAGCTAGGTGGCGGTGATGAGGTGGATTATGGTTGCTAGGTGGTAGCAACGAGGTGGATTGGGCCACTCAGTCGATGGTTTGGTCGTGGTAGTGGGGTTGTTGTGGAGGCAGTGGCAGTGGTGGGATTCGTGCTGAGGACTGGGTCTGCGAGAGAGAGAGAGAGAGAGAGAGAGCGAGCGAGCAAGCGAGCTGGGTGTTTGTGTGGGATTTTGGGTCTTTAAAGGGTTAGAGAGAGAGAGAGAGAGAGAGAGAGAGAGAGAGAGAGAGAGAGAGAGAGAGTGAATACAGAGAGAGTGTTTGATTTTTGGGAGTGAAATGAGAAGGCACTAAAAATGAAAAGCCAAAAAAATAGAGGGAAAATTTGGGGAGGTGGGGAATCAGAAGGTTTATTGCGGTGGTCATCTCAACACTGCTACAACTAACAAATTGCGGTGGTTTTCTATACCACCGCTATAGTATCTGCGCAAAATAATATATTTATTGTAGCGGCATTTTGGAGTGCCACTATATCTAAATTAACGCCGCTAAAACATATATATTGTAACGGTTCTATGTCCCACCGCTATAGGATGCCGCAAAAGACTAGAGCTACTGTAGTGGTCCAATAAAACACCGTAATAAACCCCATTTATAGCAGCGGTCAGATAAAACATCGTAATATGTGACATATAGTGGCGGTTTTTGCACTCGCTGCAATAATACAGATTTCTTGTAGTGGTAGGATTTCTATGTGTTTTGAAAATGTACCATGTAAGGCTTTATATAGTGGAAAAAATGGGGTTTGAAGCGCCTCCCAGATGATGTGAGATTCATTCCAAACCTCAGCCATTAGAAGGTCTATTGCGGTGGTCATCTCAACACTGCTACAACTAACAAATTGCGGTGGTTTTCTATACTGCCGCTATAGTATTTGCGCAAAATAATATATTTATTGCAGCGGGATTTTGGAGCGCCACTATATCTAAATTAATGCCGCTAAAACATATATATTGCAACGGTTCTATGTCCCACCGCTGTAGGACGCCACAAAAGACTAGAACTACTACAGTGGTCCAATAAAACACCGTAATAAACCCCATTTATAGCAGCGGTCAGATAAAACACCGTAATACGCGACATATAGTGGCAGTTTTTGCACTCGCTGCAATAATAAAGATTTCTTGTAGTGGTGGGATTTCTATGTGTTTTGAAAATGTACCATGTAAGGCTTTATATAATGGAAAAAATGGGGTTTGAAGCGCCTCCCAGATGATGTGAGATTCATTCCAAACCCCAGCCATTATTGTAGAAAACTTTCATTTCTTATGCTTCTAAAACCCTAGCTGCGTATGCTAGAATGTGCCTACGTATGCATGCTTCGGCCTGCATACACAAGCCGTGGCCCACATACGTAGGTTGAGGGCCATTTTGGTCATTTTATTTCCAAAAATAGATTTTTGCTCTTTTAAAACGTTATATTTTCCATTTTAACACTCTTCAGTTCAATTTAATATTTGATTGGGCTTTAAACTGACATTGGGCCTTAGAGTTTGAGCATCATCGGGGAACGAGGGCCCGAGTTGTAAAGGGTACAAAATACGATGTCTACAACATGTAAAAAATGATTAAATAAAAAAAAAAAAAAAGATTTTTGCCTTAATCTTTAAATAAATAAAACCAATATTTTTGCCTTAATCTGGGTTCCAAATGCTTACGCATACTAAATAATGCATACACATGGTTGAACCATGTGCATGCATACTCGATGATGCATACATATCCTTTAACATAGAATTGAAAAACCACATTTTTATTGATTTAATCATTCAAAGGTATTAAAACGCAAATCAAACAAGCATATTAGAACCCTAAGCACTAAACTAACATAAAGGAAACAAAACAAACCAATATAAACAAATAACCACGAACAAACCAAATAAATATGCTAGACTAACATAAAATAAAGAATCATGTTAAATTTACATAGAGACTAAAATAATAAAATAAGTACAACCAAAACAGATTACAAACAACCAAAATCAGATTAATGCATATCAAAAGAATTAAAAACAATAAGCAAATCAAATATAACAAATAGAGAAACTAAATCAAGAACTCATGTGAATCATATTAAGAAATGGAGGAGTTCATGGGAAGAACACTCACCTTACTTGAGATTATGAGTTTGAGATTATTTAATCGATCCTTCAGTGCCTACAACACAAAGATTAGATTGAGAGTAAAAGAATAATTGAAGAACACAATAGTTTTTAGGATGATCACAACTTAAGAACAAAACTATAATTGGAAAGGTTTTAGAAAACGAATTGGGAAAATAGTTTTTGCCTTAGAACTAACTAAAAAGAGGTTTTTTATTTGTCAAAAATGTGAAAAGGTACTGTGTGTGAGTTGTAGAGAAGAAAACTAGGGTTTTAGAGAAGATGGAGGCCAAAAAATAATTTTCTCTAGCTAGGGTTTTGATTGGAGACATAAGGTGAGTATTTATATGTTAAAATTAAGGTTTTAGGGCTTTTTAATGGTCTTTGGACATTCCCAAGGGTCTACGGGCCTACCCACATCAAAGAATGATGTTTTGGACCCCTAAAATTGAAGTTATGGGCTCTGGAAATGAACTTGCATATGCATGGTTGGGGCATGCATACGCATGCGTCCCAAAAAAAACCCTAATCTAACAGCTTTTATGGCTCAAATTTAAATAGCTATAACTTACTCAATATGAATCTAAATTAGGAAAAATTTGTGTTCAAATTGAATCCCAAGATGTCTACTTTCCAATGAAATATATCACATAAAAATTCTTTGTGGGTTAAAATTTATGGTCAAAACAGTGAACAAAGGTCATTTTTCAAAATTTCAACGTGATTTGAGCAATTTTGAGTTGTGATTACTTCCAAACTATTGTGAACTCTCTAATTACCCTTGGTAGGCGTATGTCATGCTCATCATTAGGGTTGGGGACCAAAATTTATTAACGGGGTACAAAATGAGGTATATATAAATGCCCTTCTTTTAACACCCACTCCCGTATATTGCTTGTCAAACAAAAGTTGGGATGCATGAGAACCAAATGGCTCTTTAAGATCAAAGAACAGGTTACCAAGCAATTAAAGGTAGGGTTCATCAAAGCCGTGCACCAATCCAAGTGGATCAACAATGTTGTGCCAGTACCAAAGAAGGATGGAAAGGCCAGAATGTGTGTGGACTTCAGAGACTTAAACAAGGCTTGTCCAAGGATGACTGCCCTTTACCCCACATAGATGTCTTAATGGATAACACTACCAGTAGTGTTTTGATTTCTTTTATGGATGGTTTCTCCAGATATAACCAAATCAAAATAGCCCTTGAGGACATGACCAAAACTACCTTCATCATAGAATGGGGAATTTATTGCTACACGGTGATGTCGTTTGGATTAAAACTATAGGGGTAACTTATCAAAGGATGGCCACAGCCTTGGTACATGACATAATACACAATGAGGTAGAGGTATATGTTAATGACATGATAGTGAAGTCTAGATATAGAAAGGGCCACATAATCAACTTGAGAAAGTTCTTCGAAGGATGAAAAAATACGAGCTTAGGTTGAATCCCCAAAAATGTACCTTTGGAGTAACTGTCATGAAATTGCTAGGCTTCATAATGAATGATAAAGTGATAGAAGTTGACCCAACAAAGATCAAAGCCATTTTAGACATGCCTCCATCCAAGAGTGAGAAAGAGATAAAAGGATTCCTAGGTCGACTATAGTACATTAGCTGATTCATTACCAAGTTCACTTCCACTTATGAACTAATTTTCAAGCTTTTAAGAAAGAATGAACCCTATACATGGAATGAGGAATGTCAGAAAGCTTTTGAGACTATCAAGGAATACCTCCTTAACACACCTGTCCTAGTACCTCCAGAACTCAAAAAATCTTTACTCCTCTACCTCTCGATCATAGAAGATTTCATATGAAGCATGTTGGCCAAGAAGATGATGACAAGAATGAGAGAGCCATGTGCTTCTTAGCAAGAGTCTGCAAGATTATGAGACTAGACACATATCCATAGGGAAATCATGTTTTGCTCTTATGTGGGTCATGCAAAAGTTAAGACATGTCATTTTACCATTCCAAGTATAGATAGTTGCTACAATGGACCCCCTAAATTACTTGTTTGAGAAACCCACCTTGAGTGGAAGATTGTCAAGATGGCTAATCCTATTGGCCGAGTTTGATTTGAAGTAAGTGGCTTGAATGTCAATCAAAGGGAGTGTCATATCAAAATTTTGTGCTAAGAACCCCGTAGAAGGAGATGGTAGTAGGGAAAATCAATGTTATTGATTCCGTGCCATTCCGACAAAAATGGTCGGAATATTTCATACCAATATGCAAACTGGCATGAGAATACCTCACGTTCCACCTCAGGTCAGATTTCGGTCTATTTCGGGTCATTCCGGCTAATTTTGGCCGAGATGAGTATTTCGGCCAGTACTAGATTTTGCCTATTTAAAAAAAAAAAAAAAAAAAAAAAAAAAAAAAAAAAAAAAAAAAAAAAAAAAAAAAAACTACACCATTTTGGGCTTCACTGTTTCTCCTTTAGCTTCATCCTTGTCTCTTTGAGCCACCACACTTCTCTATTGTTGACATTTCCTTTGCTAGAGAATACTTACCTGTTGGGCGTGTTGGGGTCCAGCCTTGATTGTGTGAGGAAGTGTTAAAACCAAAGAAAGCATTCAAAGAAAAAAAAAAAAAAAAAAAAAAAAAAAAAAAAAAAAAAAAAAGCAGAGAATGGAGGAGATCAGATGGAAAGGACATGGTAAATGAAAATGGAAAATACGTGTGGAGTAATGGAGATTGTAAGGAAACTTCTAGGAAATTTTCTAGTTCAAAAACTAATCCTAGATTCTTATTTACCTAATACTATATATAAAAGCAGAAGCCTTTAAAGAGGTGCTGCCACGTTAGGAAAAATGGCTATCTAAAAATCAGACACGTGGAAGTTAAAAAGTGATAAATTACCATGCTTCGCTATGTTAAAACACTATTTAGAGCCTCTTGGTATAAAAAGAAACTAACTGCTTAAAACAAAAAGAAAAAGAGCAAAAAGAAAGATTGGTACACGGAGAAAGGAGAGAGAGATGAGGCACACCAAAGACCCTAACACACAGAGAGAGTGAGAGCAAGAGTGAGAGATCCCAACAATGGTGACACTCAAACGCACACCTACAGAAAGCCATCAACACTGTTACCATCAGATTGAGAGATACAGAGATAGAGAGAAATAGTCCATAAGGGGCGCAGGAGTAGAGATTGAGGAAGAGAAAACTAAGTGCCATTAACACGTTACCATCAGATCGTCAGAACTACCATCGGTAAAGGTTTTCTTTTCTTTCTTTCTTAGATCTGGGTATGAGATTGGTTGGATTGAATTTATTTAGGTATTTGGATTACACTAGGTTTTGATTTTTTTTTTTTTTTTTTTTTTTTTTGGGTTTTCACTGTGAAGAAACGGGATTTTTTTTTTTAGATTACAAAACGTAGAGAGAGAGAGAGAGAGAGATTCGGTCTGTTATAGAGGGTGGAGAGAGACAAATCTGAGAAGACAGTCAGGCCCGTACCCATCACTGGTATAGTCTCTGTTTTTTTGTACTGAAGGTTAGCATACTCCTTTCCTTTTCAAATATTTTTTTGTTGTTTAGAAGACAGACTGAAACTCCTCACCATTGCCTTTTCTATTCAAATTAGAATCTTAAATCTTCAATTTTGAATTCAAAACCGGTAGTTCCCCTTGCATAATTTTCTAGGGTTGTTCTTTTACCCCTTTTAAAAAAATAGATGGGTTGATCCTCTTTCTTTGGATGCTTTGGTTTCAAATTATCCCTTTATCTTCTTTTATTTTTGGTAACATTAGGGATTTTTTCCTTATCTATTGTGGTTAAAAGTCAAAATTTACCTTGGATTATTTAAAATCTGAAATTATTAGACAAAAACGAAGTTTCCATATAAAGTTTATGCAAAAAGTGTTTACTGTTATGCGAAAATTAACTGTTTTGTTTGAAGTGTGGTATCGTGATTAAATTTGGGCATATTGTTTTATTGCTGTTAATCTTGCTTTATGGATGTATTTGGGATATCCTTGGTCTACGAAAGCCAAATCCTTTGCCAACATCTTTTACTGTTATCCTTAATGATACTTTATCTTTCATTGCTAACATTTTTTTCTAATTCTGCTAATAGAACAACTTAATTTTTTATACAGAATTTGTTTGATAAAATTACTGATTTTTTGCTTTATTCTAGAATCCTTAATACATGGAGGTGGAAGGAAAATAAGGAGCATGGTCTTGCAAGTTATATAATGATATACCGTTTTATGGTAGACACTGTATATGTTTGTATTTTAACAGAGAGTTTATTACATTGTATTGTATTATGTTAGACACTGTTTAACTAAACAAAAAAGGATTCATTGAGAAAAACAGAGATCAATGGAAAGAGAGAGAGAGAGAGCAATTTGCAGGCAGGCACTACTGTTGCTCTCCATACACCAAAAAAATGGCCTCCCTCCACTGTTTAACTGCTACAGGTAAAGGTTTTTTTTTATTCGTTTTTATATTACACACATAACTTGATTTTTATGTTTAGTCGTTTGGTTGGATAGGTTTGGATTTATGTATTTGAGTTAGATTTGGATTTGACTACGGTATTTGGGTTAGAATTGTTTTCTACTTAATGTAATTTTTTTTTATGATTTTGGTAATTTTTCGAAGGGAGTATTTTTGAATTCTTGCCTTTTGGAAATATGAATTCTAATTTTTTATTTCTTTTATTGATTTTTTTTTTCTTCTGTAATGAGCATTTTTAAATTCATGTCTTTTGTTTTTTGTTATATATCCTGATTCGAAATCTTGGTTTCTCTATTTGTGTTTGCCTTTTGTTGGAGCCTTCGGACTTTGTGGAATTACAAGGGTGTGGACATAAAAACTATTAATGTTCCTTAAGTTTTTTTTTTTTTTTTTTTTTTTTTTTCCTTTTTTGATACCTCATCGGTTCTTTCTTTGTTTTAGAGTTATGATTGAATTTCAACCTATGATGTCTACTATTTATGTGTTATTAGACAACAAAATTTTTGTTTGTGTTATTAATATTTCATTCTACACAGAGAGCAAAGAGTAGGGAGGTGATGAGACATGAGAAAATCAAAAGCGTTATCAACAAAGGATGTAATTTCAACATGATTGGTAGACCCTATGCTGTTGGATAACATTCTTTGTGGGATAACGTTTACTGTCTTCAACAATCTGTCACTAACATAAGTTTTAAACTTTTAATTTTTCTTCACCTTTATTATATGACACACTTTGTACTTCTTTCTATTTGTTTATAGGACTTCTATTATTTCTTTTAATTGTTTCTTCAAACTTATCTAAACATATGGACATCCTCATAAATTCCTTAATGTATGCCTGTACCACTCTACTGAGGTTTAAAATTCACAAAACTATAAAGGACAAGACAAGGGTATATTAATGCTTACATTATTTTTGTGAGACTGTTGAATTACCTTTGAATCTTTGATATGGGAACAATCTTTCACATTTTTACAATTCAAACCATATTATAATGTTTGCTTTAACTTCTTTGGTAGTCTCACTTTCATCTTTTTCTTTTGTAATTTAAAAAACTTTCTTACCCTATCATTTTATTGAAATACAGATTTACTAAGTTCTATGTCAAGTATGACACTTGGGGGTATTTTTGCAATAAGATTTGCTGGATCAAACTGACAGTTTAGGATGGCCTGATTTTCATTCTGTTTATCTCCTACTTTGTATTAAATTTTGTCCATTGATGTATTTGGGTTTGAATTGGCTATATTTTGAATATTATAGTCAGCTTTTTCTTCAATTTTTTTAAATTTTCCTCAGCATAGCATTTTTTTTTTTTTAAGTTTTTTTGTCTATAATATTCCACAATTGCTTTTCCTTAGCATCTGAATTTTTCAATATCTATATTTTGTAATTTTGTAAACTGAAGCTTTTCCTATTCGAATTAGCATCTTCCTTTTCCCTACTTAATAGGCTAGGGTTCTTCTATGACTGTTTTGTAAATTGATGACTTTATTCTATTTCTTTGGATTCTTTTGTTTCAATTTATCATTTATGGCTTTTGTTTTGGTATCATTAGTGGATTTTTCCCTTGAAATTTTGTGTTTAAAAGTCAATTTCTCCTTGGAAGGTTTTATATTTGAATTGTAGAGTGTTATGATTTTATCTAGGTTATGGTTTTTTAAAAAAAAATTAAAATGTTTGGTTTTGATTTATGATTAAAAAAAAAAAAAAAAAAAAAAAAAAAAGGTAGCCAACTAAATGTTAAAATTGTGTTATCTTTGTTTACTAAACATGGTTGTATTGTTTACACATTAATTTTTAGATTATTATGTGGAACTTGAAAATTATCTTTGTTTAAAAAAAAAAAAAATGTAATATGGGAAAAATCTTCCACTTTTTTGCAAGATTACTACGTTTGCTTTAGCTTCTTCTGTAGTCTCTCTTTCATCCTTTTCCTTGTAAATTAAAAACCCTTATTACTCCATTTTGTTGAAACATAGATTTACAGCGTTTTTTGTCAAATACGACACTTGGGTATTTTGCAAGAAGTGTTAATTGATTGAACTGACTGGTTAGGATGCCCTGATTTCCCCTATGTTTATTTCATATTTTGGATTAGATTTTGTCCATTAATATATTTGGGTTTGACTTGGTTTTGCTTTGCAAATTTTAATCAGCTATTTTGTTTTAAGTTGATTCAATAATTTTTAGTTATAGCTTTACAGCGATCTTTGCCATATAAGACACTTGGGTGTTATGTAAGAAGAGCTGCTAGATCAAACTGACAGGTTAGAGTGGCTTGACTTTCCCTGTATTTATCTCATATTTTAGATTAAATTTTGTTCATTGCTGTATTTGGGTTTGTATTGGTTTTGTTTTGCATATTTTTGTCATCTTTTTAAAAGTATTTGGATTCAATTAGTTTTTGTTTTGGACTAAACTAAACTGAACTATAAAATGTTATGATTCCATTAGGTTTTTCCCATCATCTTCCAGTAGCAAAATATGATGTTATGAGAGACTTATAGATATATTAAAGCATTTGAAGGTCTAGATAAGCTATAAAAAGTTGGAGGTTACTTTTAACTTTGTGCCTAGATAGAATAAACCACTAAAATTTCTTATATTGGTGTATTTTTTTTAAGAGATTTGAGATTTTATAGGGCTTTGAACTTCTATTAATATTCATGTATTACTTAAGGCTTTTTTTTTTTTTTTTTTTTTTGTCTGGGTATGGAAACTTCCATCTGGATCTAACATTTCTTTATTGTTATATTTTTTTAATTATGTTTTAATTACTTGAATTTTTTCCTTGAATTAGAAGCATATAAGTTTGTGAATGTCTAAGAAAACTTACTTTGTTCTGTATAACCAAATTTGTTGTCCAACTTGCAATAGATTTTGGTAGCAAGAAGATATGGGTACACTTTTTGCAATTCATATTCTGCCCTGCTGTTACAAGTCCCCATACACTTTCAATAATGCAATGAATCTATGTAAAAAAAAAAAAAAACAATTGGTGTACTTTTTAGTGTAGATTATGATCAAACTTTGTGATTTATATGCATTTATGATTTTTTTTTTAATTGTATAGTTTCTTATCAAGCTTCTAAGATTCATTTACTTTGTGCAGTATATAAATGTTGGGGTTGAACGGAATCTACAAAGGTCTATATTTATTCCTCACAAAAGCGACATGATAGGTTGAAAATAGGAAGGGGAAATGATATTTGGTCGATTGGAAAGGAGCAAGAACAAAAAGAACAACTGAGATATGAAATGAGCATTGAGCACATAACCACACAAAAAGCAATGTAGAGGCACATTGGAATTCAAAAGAAAAAAAAGTTAGCTGATGCTGAATCAGCATCTTCAAATGCACTTGGTTGGATTGTTTTAGATTTAGATATTTGAGTTAGATTTGGTTTTAATTATGGTATTGGGTTTAAAATAAATTTTGTTTTGAGTATTTTGTATTAGATTTGGGTTAAATTAGTTTTTGGTATCTACCTATAGTGTTTGTAATTAGATTTGTAAATGGAGATATGTGTTAGGTGTTTAGTACGTTGGAAAAATGTATTTAAATATTATTTTAAAAAAATTCCTTTCTAATAAATATAAATAAAAAGGTTCCCGCACATAGTGCGGCTTAAAAAGCTAGTTTACAATAATGTCAAAAGTAAAAAGTTAAAAAATATTCACATAATTTTTTTTTTATCAACTTTACTTCATTTTCTTTTAAGGTGAAAGAGTATACACTATACATTTATTAAGTTTTTACAATTATTCAAAATGTGAATTTTATTTGTAGAAAATTAAAAATAAATATTTTTTAATCCCACTTTTTTTAAGATTTAAAAAAAATTAAATTCATTAGTTTATATAATAGTAATAATATATATATATATATATTTAAGGAACCCGAAATACCTTGAAATGGTACGCCAAAATAGGCCCGTATCAAAATATTCTGTTCTATTGGACAAAATAAAACGGGTTCTAAAACAGAATTAATAACATTGGGGAAAACTTCCCTAATAAGGACATATTGACCATAGAACTTGGCGCATAGAAGATGTATTTCGATGGAGTGGTGAACCAATATGGAAATGGGATAGGAGTATTGTTGATTACCCCCGATGGATAACACATACCCATGGTTGTTAAGTTGAACTTTAAGGCAACCAACAATATGGCAAAATATGCGGCTTGTACCGCCAGAATGGAAGCCTTGCGGGAATTAGGAGCAAAGGAAGCTAAGGTTTTTGGAGATTCAATATTGGTCATAGCCCAAGCTCAGAAATTGGGGAGAGTGAAAGAGGAACATCTAAAGCCATACCAACAGTACTTGGAGGAGATGACAGGAACCTTTGATAAGATTGAGTACACCATCATTCCTAAAACTCAGAATCAATTTGCAGAAGCGTTGGCTACTTTACCCTCCATGGTCGAGATACTCAAGGGAGCATGGACACGTCATTTGGAGATTGAGCAGAAATATCAAGTGGTGCATAAGGAGAAGGAAGACCTAGCCGTCCTAGCTATAGTGGAAGAAGAGATCCCTTGGTATTACAACATCTTGAAGTCCCTAGAGCTAGGAATATATCCCAAGAAAGCTGATAAGAAAGAATGTCATTCGATGAGAATGATGGCGATGCAATACATCTTATGTGTAGGTCAACTCTATAAGAGATCCTATGATGGTGTACACCTTTTTTGTTGAAGAAAGATGAAGCGGAGAGAATCATGGAAGAGGTCCACCAAGGAATTTGTGGTCCCCACATTAATGGAAAGATGCTAGCAAAGAAGATCTTAAGGATAGGATACTACTAGATTACAATGGAGATCGACTGCATAGGTTTTGTGAAAAGTTGCCATAATTGCCAAATGCATAACCGCTCCATGGCCCTTCTGAGTATGGGGCATAGATGTGATTGGAAGGATAGCTCCTACAGCCTCGAATGGAAACGAGTACATTTTGGTTGCAAATGATTACTTTACTAAATGGGTAGAACCCGCTTCCTGTTCTATCTTGAAAGCCGAGCATGTGGCTCGATTCATAAAGAACAATATCATTTGTCGATTTGGAGTACCACAGGAGATCATCTTCAACAATGGGTCTCACTTTGAAGGGGAAGTTTGAAAGATCCTAGAGTTGTACAAGATTGGGCATTACAAGTCATCACTGTATAAACCTCAAACCAATGGAGCCATAGAAGCAACCAATAAGAATGTCAAGAATATTCTAGCCAAAATGGTTGTAATAGAGAAGGATTGGGCATTAAAGCTTCCATTTACCCTTTGGGGCTATAGGACTTTTATTCAAGCATCGTCTAGGGCAAACTCCTATTCTTTGGTATATGGGAGTAAGGCAATGCTCCTTATTGAGATGGAGATACAATCTTTAAGGGTGCTAGTGGAGACCAAAGCCTTAGAAGGAGATTAGATAAGAGAGAGATATGAATAGATAGACGAGAAAAGGATGTGAGGCCTTTCCCATGTCCAAGGTTATCAGAAGAGAATTGCAAAAGCATTCAACAAGAAGGTTAAGTCGAGAAATTTGAAAGTAGGAGACCTAGTTTTGAAGGAGCTTAGAGGAGAAATTTTTGACCTTGGAGGCAAGATGAAGCCAAGATGGTCTGAACCTTTTGTCATTGTGGAGATTATGTCAAAAGGCTTCGTGAAGATTACTGATTTGGATGGGGAAGAGATGTTTCAACCAATCAACAAGGATACACTTCAAAAGTACAATTCTTGAAAGAAAAGAAAAAAGCCCGCTAGGCTGAAAACTTGAAAGGGCGGCCTAGGCAAAAGTTATAATAATGAAACCCCGTCAAGTTGGAAACCCAAAAGGGCGATCTAGGCAAAAATTAAGGGAAAAGACCATGGGCATGGCAAAAATTCTTGCAAGGACGTCATGGGCAAAGGTTACATGGCACAGAAAAAAGAAAAGAAAATAAAGACAAAAAGTAAAGCTAATAAATGATTGATTCTCTCATTGCTCAAATTAAAAGATGATAAATTGTTTTCATAGGGGATTTGGAATATTTCAATCCTTTATTAACACAAATAAAAAGACATGGAATCATAAAAGTGCAGAAAAGTAAAATTTGGGGCATATCAAGGTAGCTACTCAGTCCTCTTCCTATTGTTGGACTTCTTGTGACATTTTCTTCCCTTTTGGCTACTCTCATATCAATGGATAACCAACTCTTGTATCCCAAAGTAGGAATAAGAAATTGAGGAAAACAGATGTCTTTGTTCATTGCCTTCAAAGGCCAAGTTTCAGTAAGCCTACTTAAGAACCTTGAAGTAAGTACTAGTGTATGGAAAGAGCCGTTGTCATAAGGCACACATTAACGATCACCGAATTGTCGTGCAATGCGACATATGGGATAATAAGAGCAATGGCGAAGCCTAGATAAGATGACACAATTTTCTTTGAAATCATAGCTAGTCATGGCCTTGATGTGCCACCACTTGACCACCCATTGGATGTCCAAGGGGGTGAGACGCCTCAAGAATTTCGTAAGTGCAATAGGTTTCAACTCTTTGTCTTAAGCTTGTGATCTCGATAGTGATTTAGTTAGTGCCGATTAAATTGAATGAGAAGAGGATGAATTAACTTGAGCTTCCCATACAACCATATCTGAGGCTGAGAAAAAGAGAGCATGAGTGTTGAATGGAGAAAGGAGAGACAAGAAATAAATAGAGAGATATTCAAAGACAATATAAAGAGCCTTGATAGGTTGAAAATCGAAAGGCAATCCATGCAAACATTAGGAAAATCCCACTAGGTTAAGGAACTTAGGCAAAAATTAAGGATCATACTTGAAGAAGGAGAGGACTTCCAACAAAGAAAATTGCTTCCTCCCTATGGATGTCATCCAAACCATTGAGGGTCTTAGCCAAGATGGTAGGCACGGGACTTCCACCCCCCAAGTCCTTGACCACATGAAGAATTCCAAGATCCACTTGAGGTGTTTCATGCACCTAGAAAAACCTTGTGAGTATGCAAAGGCAAAAAGCATTGAGATGATGGGAACGCTCTGTTCCAGTTAAAGGTACATCCTTTTTGGTAAAATATTTGAAGACCATGGAGACATTCAGCTTTTTGGACTTGCACCATCTTTTGGCCATGGATAGATGGACCTCTAGGACAAGGTGAGCAAGCTCAAAAGGATTCTCCTCAAATGTAGGAAGAATGATGGCACCAAAATCATAGTTACCCATGATTGCAGCTCTACGCCATTGAACTAAAACACATGGAGAGTAGGAATCCAAAACTTAGTGTCTGCACCTAAGAAAGGCTTATCAACCTTGGTTTGATGGATGTGTGAAGTGCAAGAGAGACTGAGAGGTAACCCACAAAGAGACCTCCATTGGAGAGAATTCTACCATTGGGAACCTTAAAGACTGCATCCTTGACTCATAATACATTTTGTAAGGATTTGGGGACTCCCAACGACCTTTTTATAGCAAAAGAAGTCGACTATGGCTTTCTGCCTGCAAGTATGTGTGCGCATGATTGGGGCATGTGTGCACATGACTTAAGTATATATGCACATACGCTTGTATTCATGCGAATAGTCCCTAGTGTTTTAGATTCCTTTTCCTCTATGGAATGTATTTTCTACAACAAGGACCTCTTTCTGTGTTTCCTACAGCCTAAAGGATTGCCCGAGACAAGTTTTGACTCAGAATTTCTTCTAAGAATGAGAGAAAAAAAGAGAAGAAGAGAGAGAGAGGAATGAAAGCTATAAAGCAAACATGCATATCCAAAAATTTCCATAAGTTGTAAACAAGTACATGTTTTGAAATAAAAGCTAGATATAAAGATGTTCTTAAAGGCAACCCAATGTCTCAAATAAAATAAAAGTGCAAGAAATAAATCATAAAAGAAAATAAAAAGAAATAGGAAGTTCGGTTATCTGTCTGTCTATTAGTAGGATCATCACCGGCATTGTCTCTTACTCTGGTGGACCTTTGAAGTTGCCTCAGGATCATCATCATCACCATCATCTAGACCTTAGGCATACCCACCAAGACCATAGAGTTGCCTAGAACATTTTATCACCTCCAACTTGAGGTCCCAGCTAACCAAACTAGGTCCTCGTGCTCAGCTATAGTAGGTTGATTTTTGGATAAAGTGCGGGGTTTGACTGAGCCAAAAGAATACAAAGAAGAAGGTGCTAAGGATAAGGATAAGGAAACGCATAGCTCATGTCCCTTCAAGGAATGGGTAACCCATGACATTAGAGTTATGCTCTACAAGACGCTCCCAAGTGACCTCGTCTCACCGTAGTCATAAACCGACCAAGGTAGATGAGAAGCATCAATAGGAAATCTAGCAGCTTGACCAAGGTAGATGAGAAGGCCCACCCTGTACATGGTGATGTTAGCACACAAGGGATATGACATGTAAAATAAGAAGCAAGAGAAAAGAGAATGGATAGAGTTACATACCACAACACCAAAGGGAGGCATGAGGCGGCTCTTATTAAATATTCCTCATCCCCCAAAATGTGATTTGTATAATTGATGCCACCATTCCAGGTCTAATACTCAACATCGGTCATGGAAATAGGAGATAGCATGAAGAAGGGACGATCCACGAGTACATAAGGCTCATCTGTAGCCACCAGCTAGCTTGCCATCCACTGAGCAAGGTATAAAGCTCTCAGACCAGCACCTTCAAAGAGCCAGGAAGTCTGAAAGGAGAAAATGGTGGCCATCTTCAAGTCTAGGGTAGCTACAGGGGGAAGTCCAGCCCAAGGCCCCTAAGTGAATTACAAATCATGTTTCATTAGAAGAAAAACCAAAAGCCAATAGAATAATCATGAAAAGGACAAAGAAAAAGTGGTTTGCTCATCAAGTTGAATGTAAGGCCATCAAAGTGGGTCCACACTGAGGTAAGAACCTTCAAGTTCACATAAACTCCAAGTGTAAGGAGAGCGTAGGACATGACCCATCACTACAGAAGAGGAAGACGAAGATTGATACAATTTGCAAGTAAGGAACAATTTGCAAGAAATAGAGCACATATATAGTTTACTATTTAAGAATAGTTTGCAAGAAACAGAGCACATATCAAATGTGAGGTGCAAACTAGATGCAAGGTGCAAATCAAATGCAAGATCATATGCAAGAAGTAAGGGATACGATTAGGTAAAGAAAGAGAATCTAACCTCAAGGAACTTCCAAGGCCTCGCTAGTTGGCACAGAGTCACCCGACAAAATGGGTCCAAGACCGAATACAGATAAGCAAGGCAAGCATGCCCTTAGACTGCCTCACGGGTCCCCTTATGTTGGAAAATCTGGTTTTGTATCTCATACAAAACACACAGCGAAAGCAACAATCATAGATCTACTTCATTCATGAGAGATAATATATAACCTTGAATTCTAGATCAAAAAATAGAAAGCATACCTTGATGTTGTGAAATTTAAAACCAAGACTTGAGAATACCTCTAATCATCATCTCAATTTCACATGGTGCCCAAGAAGTGTGGTATCTCTATCAGTTTACACGTATGTGTTCAAGGGAGAATAAGAGAGTGGCTTACACTCACATACACACCATTTCCATGATCTATATCTTCTAAAAATTATGTATGTTTCTCTCCTTATACATAACTGATTATCTAATTGGGCTAGCCTTTTTGGGCCTGCCCAATTGGGCTTTAGTTTGTGGCTCAAGATGGAACCAAAGGGAACAAATAAAACTTTAGCTCCAATGGGCCTTGGGCTTTTTTGTCAACTCTTGACAAGTCCAAAGTTACCATTAATTATATTTAACACCACTATATAAATATAATTGCTCTTTAAGCCTTGTTAATAAATTATATCCCAAAACTCTAAAGATATCTTTTGACCCCTTCAAGAAATATCCATAGTGAACAAAGTCATAATGAACTGTCACTTTATAAACAACTATTTTATTCTTGAGTACTCAATTTAATCTTTTAGTTATTCACATTTATTGAAATCCGATTTCAATAAATATAAGCTTTAATAACTCCTTACTGAAGTGGGTGCGCTGAATAACTAGTTCCCATTAAACTTATCTCAAGGGAATATTTCGTTTCTCTATAAAAAGAGATTGTGGATTCCATCTTGAGAATATGTGTTCTCTCAACACTACATGTTGTTACCCAACATACTGAGGTTTTGACCGTGAATATTAGATCTCACTCCTAATATATCAAAGTAATCTACATTTTATGATCGGGTTCACTATCCTCTCTGAATTAAGAGTCTATGAAATTAGAAGTCGTGAGATTAATTATTCAAGTGACAGTTATTGATTGAATAATTAATCTCACAGCAGTTCAGTTCAATATATCTTAACTCTTAAGACACATCAACACATCAACTAGAAGTCTCCACTTCCATGATCAAGACAAACCATCTTAGCTAATGTGTTATAGTCTTCGCAAATGAAACACCCAATTTAATCACCAACTACAAACTATATTTTGAGTTTACAAGGAACTTGTGATTTATATGTTCTATGACTAAATCACATACAATGTATCTCAAGAACTATGATAATGTCCTATTAGTTCATTTATAAATTGTCTCATATAATTAAACAATTTAATTATTTATGACATGCTAATAAATTGGATTTTAGGGCACAAAACCCAACACCTTAAAGGTGCGAAAAGAGAGCTAACCACCTCAGGGACACTATCTTACCCCCATTGGCAGAAAGATATGCCCTTACCACATAGAGTAAAAATGCCCTAGCCATCCGAGCCTGCTCTTAGAGAGTCGCCTGAGAGAGAGGCTTAAAGTTTACCTCCAAATCGAGATAACAAACATGCTCACTAAAGTAGGCACACCCTAATAGCTCTATAACAAGGGCCATGCCCGACTTGCCCTTTAAGTTGATGATGGGCCCATTGGATCTTAGATTGGTCAACTGGTGGAAGTCATGGGGAGTAACAATCATCTCTTTCTTAGCAATGTGAAAAGTGTGGGTAGTGTTCCACAACCTCTCGGCTAATGCCTAGACCAACATATCGCTAGCAGTACTCTTAGGAAGGAGGTGCAAAAGTGACCCAAAACTAGTTGCATTTACTAAGGCCTCTGTCTCATTCGTCAAGGACTAATGCCATTCAAACAGGGTTTTGGAATTATCCCTCCTTGTTTTAGACACCGCATTTTGTATCCCTTACAAATCGGGCCCTTATTCTCTAATGATGCTGAAATTCTATGACCCAAGGTTGGTTTATGGCCCAATTAGGTATTAAATTGACTTTTGGAGTGTTAAAATGAAAAATATAACTTTTAATGAGAAAATAAATCTATATTTTGAAAAGTAAAGCTAAGGAATCCCTTGGCATGTGCATGTAAGAATCAACATGCACGTGCAGCCATGATGCATGTGCACGTAGGCCTGATCCTGCAAACACATGTAAGGTTCCAGAAACATTAATGCTAAGGTTTGAAATTAATCCCACATCATTTGGGAGCCATTTCAAACCCCCATTTTCACAATATAATTGGCCATACATGGTACCTCTTCAAAACACACAGAAATCCTAAGGAAAAACACTAAGATTCACTAGGAATAGTGAATCAAAGAGGATGTTTTGTTTCTAGTGAATCAAAGAGGAAGTTTTTCACAAAACATCCTCAAGTAAATTTTCTTTTGATTAAGGCCTTTTCTGGCCTTGATCTTTGAGTTTAAGATTATTTATCACATTTCTTATTGATTGTGAATAGATTTGACTAAGGGGAACGGTCAAAAATCAAGCTTGAAGAACTTTTATTTTGAGGTATTAAGTTCTAAGCTTTTCTTTTTATTTCTTACTTTTATTTGGTTGTTTTATGTTTATATGTGTTTATATAGTTTAGGTTTATGTAGTTGTTATGTTTTAAATCATGCTAGGATGTTAGATTTATTGTTTCAAAGTCATGTTCTATTTTCTATGTTGTTAGGGTTTCTGGGGTGGATTCCATGTGCACGTAATCCTGCCTAGGCACGTAGGCTAGATTATGCACACACAGGCTTGTTCATATGTGTGCATGATCTTGCCCAGAAACCCTAACCCTAGTTATCTGATCCAGTTTCTCATTTCCTTGCATAAATATGCTTCTGTTCTAGCCTTCCTTTGTATGTTTAAGTCTCTATTTCGTTGTTTGATCCTTTGTTTGCTTTTCATATGTTAAAATTAAGGTTTATATTTTTTTTCTTTGTTTTGATGCCATGAACATGCATTCTTATGTTTATGCATCAATGCCATAGGTGCTGAATCTGAATCTTAAAGAGAGGCTATTAGGATTAAACAGTCGTGGCCAAATCTGAATCCTGGTGAGGCTAAACAGTCATGACCGAATTAGAATCTCGAAGAGAGGTTGTTAGAATTAAGCAGTCGTGGCTGAATCTGATTCCTACTGAGACTAAACGGTCGTGGCCGAATTTGAATCTTGGAGAGAAGCTGTTAGGATTAAACGATCATGGCTGAATCTGAATCCTGCTGAGACTAAATGGTTGTGCCGAATCTGAATCTTGGGGAAAGGCTGTTAGGATTAAACGTGTTAGGTTCTAAAGATTTAGGAATTTATGTATTTAGAACTCTAATTTGTAATGTTGGCAAACCATGATCAAAACAACATCTTTAGTCTTGTTAAAATGTGCTCAAAGTTGTTTATTTATTGTAAAGTTGGAATCGAGAGACTATAAATGTATTGGAGCATTTCGGTCTGGCTCGATCGATCGAAGAATAGATTCGATCGATCAAAAATCGCACAGATTGCGTTTTTCTGCAGTTTTCCAACTCAGCCCTAACTCATTAAACGTTTAGGGTTTTATGTTTTTGTCCTAGGTATATAAGGCAAAACCCTAGCCACATTTTTAGAGTTGCTCCAGTTGTATTGTTGCTCATACATTACTGTTTTGTGTAAATCTCTTGTGAGATCTAGAGGAGCTTTCCTTTACACAAAGCTTAGGGTTTTCAAGATTGAGATTACTTCAACATCTTGATGATTAACTTGGTTGCTACCTTTGAAGCTTAAAGAATATCAAGTGGGGGTGCTTGTAGCTGATTGAAGAATTCAAAGAAAGAAGGAGTCCATGGATTCGGAGCTTGCACGAGGTTGTGTCAGTAAGTTCTACTGGTAGGTAGCATTAGGAAGTCGAGTGGGGAGCTTGTAAATCCTTTTGTATGAACTTCAATTCTTTCATAGTGAATTCAGTTTTGCCTTGAGGATCGGTAGGTAAAATCCTCCCCAGGTTTTTTACCGGTTTGGTTTTCCTGGGTGATCATATCTTGTGTTATTTATTATTCCGCTGCTATATATTCTTGATATGATTGTTTGATTATTTTAACCTAGAATTGTTTAATTTGACTAAGTAACAACTTGGCTAATTAACTAGGCTACTCAATCTGGTTGTGTGTTAAGGGGTCCAAATAACTCAACAAAACAGTTGTGGCCGAATCTGAATCCTGCTGAGACTAAACGGTTGTGGCCAAATCTAAATCTCGAAGAGAGGTTGTTAGGATTAAATGTTTTAGGATTAGTTCCCTAAAATCCTATTGTATGATGCTATGTATGTTATTATGTATGACTTTATGTTGTGATTAATAAGGTTGCTTTATTTTTATCTAAAATGATGGTAACATGAATATTTGAACATTATCATAGAGTCCATAAGATGCATAGTATGTAATTTATGTGAAAAGTCACAAAAGATACAAATCACAAGTTCTTTGTAAACTTGGAATTTTAGTTCATAATCAGTGATGAAATTGGACATTTCATCTACGAAGACTATAACATATCAATTAAGATGATTTGTCTTGATCATGGAAGTGAAGACTTCTAGTTGATGTGTTGATATGTTTTAGGAGTTAAGACATATTGAACTGGACCACTGTGAGATTTATTATTCTCCTAACGACTGTCAAATGAATAATAAATCTCGCGACTTCTTTTTACATGAACTCTTAATCTTAAGATAATAATGGACTTGATCATGAAATGTAGGTTGCTTTGATATATCAAGAGTGAGATCTAAAGTGACGGTCTAAACCTCAGTATATTGGACAGCCACATTTAGTGTTGATGGAACATATATTCTCAATATGGAATTCATAGTCTCTTAACGGAGATACAAAATATTCCCTTGAGATAAGTTTAATGGGTTTGTTATTCAAAATATTAGGCCTAACTACTTTAGTAAATAGTTACTAAAGTATATATTTATGAAATTGGATTTCATAAATATATGATGAATAACTTAAAAGATTAAATCGAGTACTCAAGGATTAAGATGTAGTAATTTACAAAGTGGCAGTCTACATTCATGACTTTGTATTACTACGAATATTTAATGAAAGGGTTGCGTGTACAATAAAGTCTTGGGATATAATTTATTAACAAGGCCTAGAGTGCAATTATATTTATATAGTGTTATTAAATATAATTAATGGTAACTTTGGACTTGTCAAGAGTTGATAGAAAAGCTCAAGGTCTATTGGAGCTAGTGTCTTATTTGTTCCCACTCCAACCCACATACTAAAGCCTAATTGGAAAGGCCCAAAAGGCTAGCCCAATTAGATAATCAGTTATTAGGAGAGAAACATACAGAATTTTGTAACAACAACAAGATACATGAATTGGTATGTATGTGAGTGTTGGGTATTCTTTCATTCTCTCTAGAACATGTAATTGATTAAGAGAACACACTTCTTGGGCATCAAGTGGAATTGGAGTGAAGATTAAAAGTGTTCCCAAGTGCTTCTAATCTTTGGTTTTGAATTTCGACGCTTCAAGGTACACTCTCTTTTGTTCTTATATTCTGAAATTTACATAGCACATGTTATCAATTGCAAATGAAGTAGATCCGTTTATTTTTCCGCTGCTTACACTCATATTTCCATCAAAATGGTCGTGGCTTCAAAGAGAGGCTGTTAGGATTAACCGATCTTGGCCAAATCTGAATCTCAGTGAGACTAAACGGTCATGGCCAAATCTAAATCTCAAAGAAAGGCTATTAGGATTAAATAGTCATGGTGAATCTGAATCCTGCTGAGACAAAACGATCATGGCCGAATCTGAATCTTAAAGAGAGGTATTTTGAAAATTTTGATATTTTTGATGTAAAAGAGATAGGATTAAACAGTCTCAGCCGAATTTGAATTCCGAGAAAGGTATTTTGAAATTTTTCATATTTTTGAAGCAAAAGAGATAGGATTAAACAGTCATGGTCAAATTTGAATCGCAAGAAAGAGGTAGTTTGAAAATTTTGATATTTTTGATGTAAAAGAAATAGGATTAAATGGTCGCGGCTGAATTTGAATCCCAAGAGAGAGGTATTTTGAAAATTTTTAGTATTTTTGATGCAAAAGAAATAGGATTAAAGGGTCTTGGCCAAATTTGAATCCCAAGAGAAAGGTATTTTTAAAATTTTGATATTTTTTAGGAAAAAGAGATAGGATTAAATAGTCGTGGCTGAATTTGAATCCCAAGAGAGATGTATTTTGAAATTTTTGATATTTTTGAGGAAAAAGAGAGAATTAAACAGTCGTGGCTGAATTTGAATCCCAAGAGAGATGTATTTTGAAATTTTTGATATTTTTGAGGAAAATGAGAGGATTAAACGGTCGTGACTGAATTTGAATCCCAAGAGAGATGTATTATGAAATTTTTGATATTTTTGGGGAAGAAGAGATAGGATTAAACGGTCGTGACCGAATTTGAATCCCAAGAGAGAGGTATTTTGAAAATTTTGATATTATTGAGGAAAAAGAGATAATATTAAACGGTTGTGGTTGAATTTGAATCCCAATAGAGAGGTATTTAGAAAATTTTGATATTTTTTAGAAACATGACATTTTGGTATGGACATGCATGGCATGTGTTAGACAGTAGGGTTAGGCATACTTGTTTATTTGCATCGCCAACTGATTTTGGGCTTACTAACCAACCTTGAATTTGCTACTGCAGGTATGTCTCAACGAAAGAGGTCCAGCAGTGCTCGCAGAACATATATTCTCAAGATGGAATTCATAATCTCTTAACAGAGATATAAAATATTCCCTTAGGATAAGTTTAATGAGTTTGGTTATTCACAGTGTTAGACCTAACCACTTTAGTAAGAAGTTACTAAAGTATATATTTATGAAATTGGATTTCATAAATATATGACGAATAACTTAAAGGATTAAACCGGATACTCAAGGATTAAGATGTAGTAATCTTCAAAGTGGCAGTCAACATTCATGATTTTGTATTGCTAAGAATATTTTAATGAAAGGGTTGAATGTATAATAAATTCTTGGGATATAATTTATTAATAAGGCCTAGAGTGTAATTACATTTATATAATGGTATTAAATATAATTAATGGTAACTTTAGCTTGTCAAGAGTTGACAGAAAGGTCCAAAACCCATTGAAGCTAGTGTCTTATTTGTCCATTTTGGTCCCACTCCAAGCCACATACTTAAACCCAATTGGAATGGCCCAAAAGGCTAGCTCAATTAGATAATCAATTATATATAAGGAGAGAAACATACATAATTTTCTAATGTATGGTAATGTATGAAAATTGTGTATATGTGAGTGTAGGCTACTCTTTTATTCTCCCTTGAATATATATGTATAAACTGATTGAAAGACCACACTTCTTGGGCATAAGTGGAATTGAAGTGAAGATTAAAAGTGTTCCCAATTACTTCTAATCTTTGGTTTTGAATTTCACCGTACCAAGGTACACTCTCTTGTTCTTAAATTCTGAAATTTACATAGTAAATGTTATCAATTGCGAATGACATAGATCCGTTAATTTTCCGCTGCATATATTTTGTATGCGATACAAACTATGTTTTTCTTACAATTGGTATCCGAGCGGTCTTCAATTTCGAATTTGTATAGCATGTTTTGTGAGTTTTGGAATCAAAGATAGTAATTTCATGATGTTAGAAGATTCTACAATCAATTTTCTGCATGGTTATTGAAATTTTTGTTTAATAAAAACTGATATTGATGTTATGATGTTGTTTAAGTTTGATATTAAGTATGTTAGATTGAACTTTAAGACTATAGCATCAATGAAATTCAATTTTGATCTCAATCTCACTCTGATGTGATCAAGAAACTATGTTTTGTTCAAGTGAAACATCAAAAATGATTACCAGAAAAAATTTGAAGAAATTCAATTTCACGAGTTTCGACCAATTAAGAATTCTCTTTGATTGATTGAATGTTCCTTTCGATTGATCGAATAGGAATCAAGAATCGATTGAGTCAACCCGAGACTTTGTGATAAATTTCGTCAGTTTTTCGACCTATCGAGAATTCCTTTCGATCGATCAGATTTGTCTTTCGATCGATTGAATAGGAATCGAGGGTTGATCGAGTCATCTAGACTTCAAAATGAATTTGTTGAACATTTTGACCGATCGAGAAATACCTTTGATCAATCGAGTTTGCCTTTCAATCGATCGAATAGGAATTGAGAGTCGATCGAGTCATCCAAAAACTTCAAAATGAATTTGTTGAACATTTTCATCAATCGAGAAATACCTTTGATCGATCGAATGAACTATTTTTTGAAATTTCACTAAGTGTTAAAACATAGACGAAGTGCAAGGCTATGTGTGATGGGATTACACATGATTTCTAATTAAAAACCTTTCTTTTAAAATATCTAGTGGGAGAGAGATACAAGAGTTGCATCTCTCGGCCTCCATTATCGGTTTATAGTAGTGTGGGTAAGCACCTCGTCTTGGCGTATATGCCTCACGATCCCAAAGGAGGGTGTTTATTTCATAGTACTACAAGATTGAACTTACCCGTTTAAAGTAGTGTGAACAAGCACCTCGTTTTGGCGTATATGCCTCGCGATCCCAAAGGAGGGTGTTTACTTCATAGTACTACAAGATTGAACTTACCCATCTAAAGTAGTGTGAACAAGCACCTTGTCTTGGCGTATATGCCTCGCGATCCCAAAGGAGGGTGCTTTGTTTCATGGTACTACAAGTTTAAACACTATAAGGGAGATGAAATGTGGCTACACATGATTCTAGATAATGGTGTACACTAGACTAAGTGTAATGTTAACCTCCCAAAGGAGCTATGTCATTATTTACTTAGAGGCTAAAGTTAATACGACATATTATTAGTATTTGGTAAGAGTTATCATGATAGCACTAATAATGAGAATATTCTTAATCAATCATGATGTTTATAATATACTTGCTACCAAGGAATTATAGACATGCATTGGGTTGTCATTGCATATTTTACGTTATGGTTTTATCAAGGTTCTATACTATATGTTTATATGCTAAATTTATAATGTCCGATTTACTTATTATATTCATGTTTGTTATTTTCAGATTTAAATCGTGGCATCTTTTAGCCCACTTGCTGCTATTCTTAATCAAAACAACTTGACTGGATCCAACTATGTTGACTGGAAAAGAAACTTGGACATTGTTCTCACTGCTAAAAAGCACAAATTCGTGCTTTATGAACCCTGCCCTAACTTCCCATCAATAGATGCTCCTCTTGAGAAAAAACAGCGATATGATCATTGGCAGAAATCTAATGAGATGGCCAAGTGCTATATCCTAGAATCTATCTTAAATGTTCTACAGCATCAAATGCAGGATGTAAAACTAGCTTCAGACATAATGCTAAGTCTAAAGGAGATGTTTGGTAAGCAAGGCCGTTCTGTTAGGCAATAAACTATGAGGCAAATTTATAATACCAAAATGGCTGAAGGTACTTCAGTAAGGGAGCACTGTCTTAGAATGATCTCTCATCTGAATACACTGGAGGTTTTAGGTGCCGATATTGATGGAGAATCCCAAGCGGATATGATACTCCAATCACTACCAAAATCATTCAAGGAATTCGAACTTAATTATAACATGAACAAAAAGATTTATACATTTTCTGAATTAATGAATGAATTGGTGGTGGTGGAAGGCATTCTTGGTACATCCAATGTTGATGCTAATATGGTTGAAGCTTCTTCTTCTCAACCTAAGTCGAAAGGCGAGGGTAAAAAGAAGAAGAAGAAGAAGAAAGACTTCACTAAGCAAGATGGTAAACAAATTGCCTTAGTAGTTGCCAACAAGGGAAAGAAAAAGGACTGCACCAAGGAAAGTGTTTCCATTATGGCGAGAAAGGACATTGGAAGAGGAATTGTCCAAAATTCAGAGCTGCCAAGAATAAGGGTATGAAAAGTTCATTCATTCTTGAAACATGTTTAGTACAAAATTCCACAGATTCCTGGTGTGTGGATTTATGTTTTACTAATCATATCTGCAATTCTTTGTAGGGGTTCCAGGAGACTAGAAAGCTGAATGAAGGGGAAATGTTTCTTACTTTGGTTGATGGAAGCAGAATTCTAGTTGCACCTGTTGGAGTGTTTAATTTGTGTTTTGGTTCTAGAGTTTTAACATTGAAAGATTGTTTGTATGTACCTAATATTCGTAGGAATTTAATTTCTGCAACTTATATAGGTAGACATGGATATTATGTTATCTTGAAAGATAATGTTGTAATAAAGAAGGATAAAGTGTTTATCTGTTCTGGCAATATTGTTGATGGTCTTTATATTTTAACTCCAACTAAGCATGAATTATACAATTCTAAATTAGATAATAATTCTCACATAAAATCATTAAAGAGAAAGTTTCCTTCTAGTAATGATGCATATCTTTGGCACTTGCATTTGGGTCATATTAATTCAAACAGAATTCAAAGACTAATCAAAGATGGACTCTTAGAGCCATTGGACTTTGATGATTTTCCAGTTTGTGAATCTTGTTTGGAGGGCAAATTAACCAAAAGACCTTCTAATGCAAAAGGTAGATAAGCCCAAGAGTTGTTTGAATTAGTTCACACGGATGTATGTGGTCCTATGTCAACCCAAGCAAAGGAGGTTATGAGTACTTTATCACTTTTACAGATGATTACTTAAGATATGGTTATGTGTACCTAATGAGACAGAAGCCGAAGCCTTTGAAAAGTTCAAAGAGTTTAAGGCTGAATTTGAGAATCAATTGGGTAAACGCATAAAGGCCATTTGATATGATCGAGGTGGTGAATACCTTCTTGGGGATTTCAAGGATTACTTAACTCAAAATAGGATTGTATCCCAATTGACTACACTTGGAACTCCTCAATAAAATGGTGTAGCAGAGAGAAGGAATAGTACTCTTTTAGAAATTGTTAGGTCCATAATGAGTTATTCAACTTTACCAATTTCCTTTTGGGGATATGCACTAAAAACTGCAATGCATATTTTAAATTTAGTTCCATCAAAATCAGTTCCCAACACACCTAAGATATTGTGGAGTGAGTGCAAGCCTAGTATAAAATACCTCCACATTCAGGGATGTCCAACACGTGTTGAAAGGGAAGTCTGATAAGTTGGAAGCAAAAACAAAATATGCATGTTTTTAGGGTATTCAACGGAAATTAAGGGTTATTTATTCTATAATCATAAAGATAACAAAGTGTTTGTTAGTACCAATGCCAAATTTTTGGACAATAATTATGTGAATAATTTTAATCCTAGAAGTAAAGTTGTCTTGGCTGAAATAGATGAACCTGTAATTGAACAACCAATGGATGAAACTAATGATGATGTGGCTGTATTAGATACAACACAAGATTCTACTCATGAGATGACTAGTACACAGGTGCCTCATTGTAATGGAAGAATTGTTTAGCTACCTGTAAGATTTATAGGTTTGGGAGAAACTTATGAAGCTATCTCAGAAGAGGCTGAATCTAATCCTTACACTTATGAAGAGGCAATGAATGATATAGATGCACATCATTAGGTCAAAACTATGAAATCTGAATTAGATTCTATGTATTCCAATCAAGTTTGAGATCTTGTAAAGACGCCTAACGGCATTAAAACTGTTGGTTGCAAATGGGTTTACAAGAGGAAGAGAGGGATAGATGGAAAGGTTGAAACCTTTAAAGCAAAGCTAGTGGCAAAAGGGTATACACAAAAAGAAGGTATTGATTATAAAGAAACCTTTTTCGCCCATAGCAATGCTTAAATCTATCATAATTCTCTTATCCATTGCTACTCATTATGATTATGAGATTTGGCAAATGGATGTCAAGACTGCATTTCTTAATGGCAATCCTGAAGAAGAAATGTATATGATGCAACCGGAAGGTTTTGTAGCAAAGAACCAAGAGCATATGGTATGCGAGTTGAAAATGTCTATTTATGGATTTAAGCAAGCATCTAGATCATGGAACATTAGATTTGATCAAGCAATCAAGTCATTTGGTTTTGAACAAAATCTAGATGAACCATGTGTGTACAAACGACATTGAGATAAACTAGTAATGTTCCTAGTGCTTTATGTTGATGATATTCTACACATTGGAAATGATGTAGGAGTAATGTCATCAGTAAAGATTTGGTTGTCAAGCCAATTTGATATACAGGACTTAGGCGAAGCTAACTATATTCTAGGGATCAAGCTTTGGCGAGTTCGAAAGAATAGAATGTTAGGCTTGTCACAAGCTAGATATATAGATAAGATTCTAGCAAGGTTTAGCATGGCAAACTCCAAGAAATGATTACTTCCTTTCAAACATGGAGTTCCTTTGTCTGATGACCAAAGGCCTAAGACTCTTGAAGAGGAAAAGACAATGAGACAAGTTCCTTATGCTTCTGCAATAGGAAGCCTCATGTATGCCATGCTATGTACTAGGCTAGATATCTGTTATTCAGTTGGCATAGTCAGCCGATATCAATCAAATCCAGGACCAAAACATTGGGAGGTTGTAAAGCATATTCTCAAGTATCTAAGGAGAACAAGAGATTATATGCTTGTTTACTGGTGTGAGGATTTGATACCTATTGGTTATACAAATTCTAATTTTCAACCAGATCTTGATTTCAGAAAGTCCACTTCAGGTTGTGTGTTCACCTTGGGAGGTGGAGTCATAAGTTGGAAGAGTGTTAAGCAATCTTGTATTGCCGACCCCACCATGGAAGCTAAATATGTTGTTGCTTGTGAAGCGGCAAAAGAAGCTGCTTGGCTCAAGAAATTCATTCCTGATCTTGGTGTCATAAGAATGGAGCAAGTTCCTATCAGTTGTTCTGTGAAAATAGTAGAGCGGTTGCACAATCCAAGGATCTAAGAAATCACAAGAAAGGAAAGCATATTGAAAGAAAGTACCACATCATTCGAGACATTGTTGCTGAGGAGATGTTGTAGTAGCAAAGATTGATAGTGCAAATAATCTAGCAGATCCTTTTACCAAAGCCTTGGCCCAAAGGACTTTTGAGTCACATTTAGAGGGAATGGGAGTTAGATTAGTGCACAATAGTATTTAGGGAAAGTGGGAGATTGTTAGGATATGTGCCCTTTAAATCCTATTGTATGATGCTATGTATGACATTATGTATGATATTATGTTGTAATTAATAAAGTTGTTTTATTATTATCTAAATTAATAGTAACATGAATATTTGAACATTATCATATATTCCATGAGATGCATAGTATGTAATTTATGTGATTTAGTCACAGAAGATATAAATCACAAGTTCTTTGTAAACTCAGAATTTTAGTTCATAGTCGGCAATGAAATTGGGCATTTCATCTGCGAAGACTATAGCATATCAATCAAGATGATTTGTCTTGATCATGGAAGTGGAGACTTCTAGTTGATATGTTCATATGTTTTAAGTGTTAAGACATATTGAACTAGACCGCTGTGAGATTTATTATTCTACTAACAACCGTCAAATGAATAATAAATCTTACGACTTTTATTTACATGAATTCTCAATCCTGAGAGAATAATGAACCTGATCATGAATTGTAGGTTGCTTTGATATATCAAGAGTGAGATCTAAAGTCACAATCAAAACCTCAGTACATTGGGCAGCCACATTTAATGTTGAAGGAACATATATTCTCAAGATGGAATTCATAATCTCTTAATGGAGATATAAAATATTCCCTTGAGATAAGTTTAATGGGTTTGGTTATTCAGAGTGTTAGGCCTAACCACTTTATTAAGAAGTTACTAAAGTATATATTTATGAAATTGGATTTCATAAATATATGATGAATAACTCAAAGGTTAAACCGGGTACTCAAGAATTGGATTACAAAGTGGCAGTCAACATTCATGACTTTGTATTACTACGAATATTTTAATGAAGGGGTTGAATGTATAATAAAGTCTTGGGATATAATTTATTAATAATTAATGGTAATTTTGGGCTTGTCAAGAGCTGACAAAAAGGCCCAAAACCCAATGGAGCTAGTGTCTTATTTGTCCTTTTTGATCCCATTCCAAGCCACATACTAAAACCCAATTGAGCCCAAAAGGCTAGCCTAATTAGATAATCAGTTATATATAAGGAGAGAAACATACAGAATTTTCTAATGTATGGTAATGTATGAAAATGGTGTGTATGTGAGTGTAAGCCACTCTCTTATTCTCCCTTGAATACATACATATAAACTGATTGAGAGACTACATTTCTTAGGCATAAGTGGAATTGGAGTGAAGATTAAAAGTGTTCCCAAGTACTTCTAATCTTTGGTTTTGAATTTCACCGTACCAAGGTACGCTCTCTTGTTCTTAAATTTTGACATTTACAAAATACATGTTATCAATTGCGAATGAAGTAGATCCGTTAATTTTCCACTGCGTATGTTTTGTATACAATACAAACTATGTTTTTCCTACAGCTAGGTCCAGGCTCTTAGTAGTGTCGAGGTCGTAAACCGAGGTTTCCGCCCGGTTTGTCTAATGTTGAGGCTTATAATGGAGAGATTGATCACAGTATAACTGATACTCATTTTCAGCATGGTTTGAAGAGGCATCCCTCCACTCAGACTCGGAAGGCTTAGGTATGTTCCCTTTTCTCGTTCAATTGTCAAATCTAAATGTGTAGATATGCATGCTAACTGGTAGCTTTTCTGATTTCGAATGCTAGCCCTTAACAAGATTTGTGATTGGGGAGATTGGTCTTTATTCCTCATTCGTACGTATAACCCTAAGTCGAATGCGCACTATCTCAGATTTTTGATTGAGTAGGGTTTTGAGGAGTTCTTGAAGTTTCCTCATTCTATGTGGCATGTGATACTAAAAGTCATGGTGCAGCGTTTCCATGCAAAGACTAGCACCTTTCACTTAAGTTATAGGGGAGTATGCAATCCTTCTCCTTGACTGGATGGCTATTTTGGGCCTTAAATTCGAGGGGTATCTTGTCCCGTCCAATCATGTAGATTTCACTACTGTAAGTGCGCTCTTGGGCATTCGTTATCCCCCCACTTCGGCAAGATGACAATACTTTAGGCCTACTTAGGAGCCTATGAGCTGTATGGAGTGGCTAAAGGAGACCTTGGGTGGCAGAGCCTGACAACATTACTCTCAGGCAGTTCTTTTTTTACTTCATCGGTAGTTGCCTATTTGACAACAACTGGTCAGTGCTGACCTACAAGCTGCTGGGAGCCATATAAGTAGTGTCAGACATTGGGCCTTATGATTATGGGGCCGTTTCTTATGGATTATTTATCACTTTTCTAAGGCAAGCTTTGCAATGTGGCTTTAGGAGCCTCAAGGGTTACTAGCAGGTTCTAACATGTTAGGCATACCAGTACATCCCAACCCTGCTCCCACAATAGACTGGCCTATCATCAGAGATTTACCCTAGGACATATGCTTAGTCCCCCTACGATATCACTAGAGTTGTCTTGACATAGCTTCCTACCATCGGTGTTGCATTGGATTGTGTCACCTAGGTGAGATACTCGACCTTCCTTACAATGGATGATTGTTGGCTTGGCATGAGGTTACCCAAGCCATGGCTGAGTTGCGGGCGCGGTTCTAGTTCTGGGATTTGTCTAGCTGGGAGTTCTTCTTGACTGAGAAGACCTGTCATCAGGTTATGCCAATCTTTAAAGTACCCAAAGACCCTCCTTAGAAGCTTATGTATTTAAGATGATTTTGGATGATTCTAACTATATGACAGGCTCCTTCAACGGTTCTGTCACTAAGGACACCAACTACTTCACTTGGTTTTTGCAATCCTCGACCGAACCCATTTTGGATGATAACCTAATAAGTGGGGGCTGAGTGCTTAGTGGCACAGCACATGCTCGTTGTGCTTCAAAAGCCTACTTGAGGTTACAAGTAGATACACTATAGGCTAGGGTGAGAGATCTTGAGGGTGCTACTACCACTGGAGAGGGCTATATACAAGAAGAGATTGCCAGATCGCTTACTTGAGAGAGGGACCTATGACAGAGAGAGAAGGAGGCTCTTACCATTGCCACTAAGAGAAAGAGAGAAAGGGGTCAGCTACAAGTTAAGTACATAGGATGCTTGTACCTCCTGCACCTCATATTCCCGGTATTGATCCTCCCATTTGCCGACATTAGTCAAAGTAAATGACTGATCCTCCTAGACTGGCTAGTAGTTGGGGATATGCCCCCTTAGATGATAGGGCTTGGGGCCCTATACCAGGATATATCCCAAGTTCTCTAGCGGGTTGAGTTGGTCCTTCAACAGGTCCTACTACAGGTGATGATGTTGGTGATAATAACTCCTTCTAGGCCAGCCATGTATTGTTGTACCATGATGTAGCCCTTGTGTAGACTTTTTTTTTCTCATTTTTCTTGTATTTTGTAGAAATTGTTGTATTTTGTAGACATTGCCCCTTGGTGGGCCAAATATGTATATATTAGGTTGCCTTTTGGTAGGCCTAGATTGTTTGTATAATATTGCCCCATAGTAGGCCCTAATGTACGATATTGCCTCCTAGTAGGCTTTTGCTGCATGATGAACATTGCCTCTTAGTAGGGCTTACATGTATGTTTTTAGATTTCATGATAGGCTCCTAATGTATGTTGAACAATGCATCTTGGTCCTACTTTGGAGGATTATGATTTCTTTCTTTCTCATCCAACCCCTGTGAGCAGGGTTTATCGACCACTGACTCAATCTTGCTTTTGCAAGCGGCTGGCGGAGCTTTTAGGCTAAAAGACACCTATAGTGGATGTTTTGACTTGATATTGGAGCAGCTTAGGAGGTAGCATCCCTTTCAACTTTATACTTCATCGGTTTGGTGAACCAGAGTGTCCTATTACCTACCAAGGAGATTTTGTGGACTTTGAGGAGCATTCGACCTTCTACAAGCGCCAAGTCTTCATGGTGGCCTTATTTGGCTCAATGCTATTCCCTTATTAGACGGGTTCCATCAGCTTTAAAATTCTACGCCTGGTGAGTACTCTGCCTTGTAGCACTTCTTTTATTCCCTCTCTCCTCTCTAAGACTATTAGGTCTTTTTCTCTGTGTCGTGAGACTAGTAGTGGTAGGCTTGGTTATTGTGTGAATCTGCTACAATTGTGGTTCTGTGGTCATTTGAGTGTGAGATCTAGGGCACAGCTTGCTGGGTTCTTGAGGAAGAAAAAGGTTAAGATCAGTGTGGCCTTTGTTCTTCCTTTTACTAAGGACACCGCTAGTTGGTTGTGGCATTTGTTTGGCTTGAGTCCCACTGACTAGACCTGGAGAGTTAAGTGGGGAGTCACTAGATGGCAGGGTTAGACCCATTGTGTTGGTTTTCTTGGCATCCCTTTGGTGGGCATTTGGGGTTGTACAGGGTACTTTCTAGGCATGGCCTTAGGGTAGTTTAGGGACGATCAGCGTGTCCCTCGATTCAGTGATCTTTCTATCATCACTTATGATTATGAGCTTCAAGATATCAACATAGTCATCATAGATCACGCTTTTGGATTCTAGGAGGAGCGCATGTCGACTATCTATTATCCTACTTGTCCTAGGGAAAATTATGAGTAATCCATTGTGGAATTTAGAGAGTGGAGGGCTAGCAGGGACCCATGCTTAATTGTTGATCTATCAGTTCCAGATTCTCTTGATCGCCGCCATACGGCTGATATATTAAGGGATTATGTGCTGGAGTTTAAGATCAGAGTTGAAAGCACTCTTAAAGACTTGAGAAAGTGTCATAGGGATTACTGCAAGGAGTTCCTTGATCCTACAATAGAGGATTATGATGAGATGGGGAGAGCCTATGAGGTTTAGGTTGCCACCCTTAGAGCAGAGCATGAGTAGAGGAGTCTGGCTCCTTTAGCCACGGAGGCAGAGTGAATTTAGCTGAGATCTCGAGTCACTAGCTTGGAGAGTGAGCTAACAGATCTTACTCAGAGATTCACTGTCTTGGGCCAGACGAGAGATGAGAAGAGGATCATAGTGGAGGCCAATTGCATTAAGGCAAGTAGTAGGGCATATGATTTAGCACTAAGGCTATTGGAGGCTAAATCCTTCATTCATTCCACTTTAAGCTTGGAGTATAGGTCGACTGATGAGCCTAGTGAGCCACAGTTGGCTTTTCGTCGCCTTTAGGCAAAGGTAGCCGAGAAGGAGGAGTCATTGAGAGTTGCCACTGCAGAGATTGGCACCTTGCAAGCTTTGCTTGATTCTAAAGGCAAGTCTGCACCTCGAGTCCTAGTATGGAAAGGGAGTTGGTTTGTCTTTGACATTCATATGGCTGACTTAAGGAGATTGCCAGAGATCTGGGGTTTGATGCAGCAAGGTTACTTTGTACCCATTCTTCGGATGATCCAATTCTTCTCACCAGCTTTAGGGTGCTATGCAGGATTGTGGTAGACCATTTTATTGGAGTCTTTCTGTTTCTTTTCATTTCAGCACATGAGCTACTTAGTTAGTATTGCACCATGTATGGAAAGGTTAGTCTTAAATTATAAGGCAATTGCGTACCGCCTTCTGCTTTTGGGTTTTTAAAGCATAGTCTAGTTTGCAAGGCATGCATAAAAACAAAAAACAAGTGGAAACAGAGATTTTTTGCGTATATTGATTATCAAAAGATATTTATATCTATGAGATTTTTGTTTTTGGAATGCATAATAATGAATGCATGAAAGGATTAGAAAGGCACAAAATAGGAATGTTTAATGAATATGTGCACATATGCTTTGAAAATGCAAGATCATACAAATAAAATGGTAAATGTAAGTCTATGCATATCAACATCTCATGTTTTAAAGGATACATCTTTCCTTTCCCATTGGGGCACATCTTCCATTGGCATGGGCCATAACATCTTAGAATAAAAGCATTGTGGACCGTGCATATTGCAAACATAAAGCAACCTAAAGGGTACATGCTTCTTCCATTGATCTTGATCATAAACCCAAGTGGATTCAACCAACTAATTTTTCTTTTAAAATGTGACCAAGCCAAGGTGGCTACCTATGTACCTCCACTGGAAAGGATCAAGTTATCACATAATTCAATTGACATTTTTTGATTGCCTTAATTTTTGTCTAGACCACCCTTTCGGGTTTTCAATCTAGCAGGCTCTCTCATGCTCTTTTTTTTACTCTCCTTTTGCGTAGACTGCCCTTTTGGGATTTCAATCTAACTTTTCATATATATATATATATATATATATTTTTTTTTTTTTTGCTTTTGTTTTTTTGTTTACATAGGAATGTAGAAAAAGAGGTCGCACTTAGAGGCTCCCTCATGCGAAGTACTGCATGACAGCATCAAAATTGGTGGGCATATTGAAGTTGTTCCCATCCATGTCGGCTAGAATCAAGACTCCTCTAAAGAAGGTCTTCTTCACCACATATGGGCCCTTATACGTCAGGGCAAACTTTTCTCTATGATCAGACATGGCCTGGTTGCACTTTTCAAGACTAGGTCACCTTCTTCAAAGATTCTAGGTCTATCTTTCTAGTTGATTTCTCACTCAACGCTGCGTTGGTACAACTATCCATGGCACATCGTGGTCATGCGCTTCTCGTCTATCATATTCAACTATTCATATTGGGAACGGGCCCATTCAGCTTCTGATAGCTCTATCTGTGATAAGATTATGAGAGATGGGATCTCTACCTCTGCAGGGAGGACGACTTCCACACCGTAAACCAAGGAATACGAGGTTGCATCTGTGGAAGAACGAACAAAAGTGCGATAGACATAGAGGGCAAATGGCCAGAACTTATGTCAATCCTTATAGGTGTTTGTCATCTTCACTAAGATCTTCTTTATGTTCTTATTGGCGACTTCTACTGCACCATTTATTTGAGGGCGGTAAGGAACCAAATTTCGGTGTTCGATCTTGAACTGTTTGTAAAGTTGCTCGATCATTTTTCCATTATTTGTAATAGGCTCTGCTGGTATGCTGTAACAGCAAATGATGTTTTGTTAAAAGAATTAGGCCATCACATTTTGGGTGACACTTTTATAGGAAGTGGTTTGCACCCACTTGGTGAAGTGGTCGATAGCCACCAAGATATACTCATGCCCATTGGAGGCATTCAGAATCATGGATCCAACGACGTCCATCCCCCAAGCTGAAAAAGGCCATGCCGCTGCTAGAGAGTGCAGAGGTTAAGGAGGAACATATTTTCTATTCTGATATACCTGGCAACGATGGCATGTCCTAACATACTTGATGTAGTCACTTTCCAAGGTAAGCCAATAGTAGCCATCTCTCATGATCTTTCAGCCCAACAAGGGTCCACTAGCATAGGCTCCAAGCAAGCCTTATGCATCTCTTCCATCAAATGGTTAGCCTCAGGAGCATCAATGCATCACGGCAAAGTTGTATCGTGGTTCCTCTTATACAAGACTTCCCCACTCAAGAAGAATTGGCATGCCATGCGCCTGATAAACTTCTTCTCACTATACGTGGCCCCAGGTGGGTATTCACCATCTTTGATATAAGCCTTGATATCATGGTACCATGGCTTCCCATCGACTATAGCTTCGACGTTCATGCATTCTTCAATATTCATGCAATAGGCTAGCACACCACTGACCTCTATGCGTAATTATCGCATATCATCTCCTTCCACCAACTTAACCATGTTAGCCAAGGTTGCTAAAGCTTGCGAATTGGTTATGCGCTCAGGGCAAATAAGCAAAGGTAATGTTTTGGAACTTCGGGATTAGGTGCTTGATGCACTTCTGATATGGAATCAATTTGGGGTCTCGAGCTTGCCACTTCTGCTCTATTTGGGAGATGAATAACAGGGAACCTCCAAAGATGCTTAGATCGTATGCACCGAACTCTAAGACAACTCACAGGACTACTATGCATGCACTCGTGCTCTATGACATTGTTGGTGCAATCAAAATTCAACTTAACTAAAACAGGGATTTGCTAACTCTTTGGGGATACTAGAACTGCTCCTACTCTGTTTCTAGTGTTATTGGCAACTCCATCGAAAAAAAGCTTCCAACGCCATGGTTCTACATTGCTTAGTTCTAACTCTATTGCCAAGACATCCTCATCTGGAAAGAGGGATTCTGAAAATTCTGGATCATTCATCAGCTAGTTCGCTAGGTAATCTGCTATGGCCTGGCCCTTGATGGCCTTTCACATCATAAACACAATATCGAATTCGGATAGCAACATCTGCCAACAAGAGATCTACCCTATGAGGGCATGCTTTTCAAAGATGTACTCGATAGGGTCCATGCAGGAGATCAACTGTGTGGTGAAGTAGAGCATATACTGCCACAATTTACATAAGGCCCATGTTAGGGTGCAATATGTCTTCTCAATGATGATGTAATTGATCTCACAAGTGGTGAACTTCTTACTTAGGTAGTAAATTGCCTTCTCTTTTTGATCGGGTTCATTCAGTTGGCTTAACATGCAACCCATGGATGTCTCTTGCACTGCTAGATAGAGAATCAACGGATGTCACGGTGTTGAAGAACCAAAATGGGGGGTTCAACAAATACTGCTTAATCTTGTCAAAGACTTCTTGACATTCATCTGTCCATTCTATCTTCATATCCTTCTCCAAGAGCTTGAACAAGGGATCGTACGTGGCGATCAATTGCACTATGATGCAAGCTATGTAATTGATCCTTCCTAAGAAGCTTCGAACTTGTTTCTCGATTTTCAACACAAGCATGTCCTTAATGGCCTAGACTTTTTCTAGGTCCACTTCAATTCCTCTCTAGCTAACTATGAAGCCGAGCAATTTCCCTAAATTGGCTCTAAAGACACACTTGTTAGGGTTAAGCCTCAACCTATACTTGACGAGGCATTTGAATAGCTTTCTCATATCTATTAAATGATCTCTAGGAGTGCTCGACTTGGCGATCATATCATCCACATAGACTTCAATCCTCTTGTGCATCATATCATGGAATAAGGTTGCCATGGCTCGCTGGTAGGTCGCACCAACATTCTTCAAGCCAAACGGCATGACATCATATACGTAAGTTCCCCAATGAGTTGTGAACGCTGTTTTGGCTTTGTCTTGTTCAACCATCTTGATCTAATTAGAACCCAAGAACCCATCCATAAATGAGAAGAACATGTTGGTCGTGGTGTTATCAATCACGGTATCGATATGTGGCAAGGGAAAATTATCCTTTGGGCTAGCCCGATTCAAATCTCTATAATTGATGCACATGCATACTTTCCCATCTTTCTTTGGCACGGGAACAATGTTGGCGACCCAATCAGAGTAAGTTATGGCGGTACGAAAACCGGCTTTCAAATGATTTTTTTCTTCTTCTTTGATTTTTAGGATAATCTCTGACTTCATCCTTTGAAGGGCTTGCCACACTAAAGGGCATTCGAATTTAACTGGAATCCTATGGACGACAATCTTGGTATCTAGTCCTAGCATATTTTGATAAGACCAAGTGAAAATTTCCTTGACTTCCTTCAGTAGAGCTATGAGCTCGTCTTTCATGTCTTTAGGAAAGTTTACCATGATCTTGACGGGTTTTTCTGTCTTGCCTTCGTCGGCTAGGTTTATCACCTTTGTCTCTTTTATATTGGGCCTCTCTATTCAAAGCAAATAGGATGTCTCGAGGTAAGTTCAGGACCTTTTCCATTCCTTCAACATCATGATCCAACTCTATTGTATCATTCACATCATCTACACTTTCGTTATGGCAAAGGGACGATGTAGCCACTTAGGAATCAGAACAAATCCTATAAAGCAGAACATATACAAAGAAACATATGATAATTTGCACACACATATTCATAGGAAAGTAAGTAAAGAGAGATGCAAGAATTTCCTGAAAAATACATTGAACATTTCATTAATGGAATATGGGTAGGGGGAAAACAAAGTTCATGCCTGATAATGATAAAAGGGAAATGCTTTTTTTTTTTTTTTTTTTGGTTTATAAGAAAACAAACTGGGGAAATGAACAGGGAATACAAATAAAGTAGGAAATAACATATGCATGCAAAGCAAACTAGATATGCTATTCCAACCCTCTTGAGTGATCGGGAGGCCTAATCATTCAATGATGAAATAGTTCTTACTCAGCCGGTGCAACTACAAAGTAGGGCTTGATGGTTCAAAGACCTGCCATCTTGCCTAACATCCCTAGTCAAATAGTAGAAGTCAGATTATCTTTGAGAGATATGATATGGTTCACAGAGAACTCTCCAGGACAGAGCCGAATAATGCAAGCTAGATCAAGCCCTTCATCTTCCAATCCCTTGAAAGGTTCTAGCATAATGACCTTGGCTGGAGCCAGAATAATGGTTCTGATATGGGGAATAGACATCCCTAAAGTGTCACATTTCCTCTTCTTGCCTTTGGAAGCTTAAAAGAGTTTTTCATGAGTGGGTTCGTACCCCAAATAGAATCTTCCTTTGTTATTAGAGAGTTCAACGGGAGCAGGGCTCCCTTGTCCTACAACTCCAAGGCCTTGGCCTAATTTGTAGCCAAACTTAAGTATTTCCTTCGCAGCCATTAGAAATACTGTATGTCAGCCGGACTCAGGCTCTAAGGCATTGTGAATCATGGAAACTAGCTCAAAGCTATGGAAAGAAGCTTCAAGGAAGGCATTAGCATCAATGTAGGGGATAGATGTCTCCTAAAAGATAGTCATGGGCTTTTCAGCCATAATAGTGATTAACTGATTCTCGAAGATGAACTTGAGTCTCTTATGAAGGGTAGATGTGACTGCACCTACTGTATGCAACCAGGGTCTCCCTAAAAGCATGTTTTATGGGGAGTCAACCTTAATCACTTAGAAGTTGACCATGAAGGATCTTGGGCCATTCTCAATCCTTAGCTTGATCTCACCTTGCACTTCTCAACACTTGCCATCAAAGGCTCTGATGATCATAATGCTAGGCTTAATAAGAGACGTATCCACCTTTAGGAGCTTAAGAGTGGCCATTGGTAGACATTCAGGGCTGATCTATTGTCGATCAATACCCTTGCAAAAATCATGTCTCCACACTTGATTACGATATGCATGGCCAAAGTGTGATCTCTACCTTCTAAAGGCAATTAATCATCTAAAAATGAGACTTGGTTGGTGGCCAACACCAATAATACCATACCCTCGAATGAGGAGTCTGTAAAATTGGTAGGAATATGCATTTCCTTCAACACCTTCAATAAAGCTTCACGATGGATCTCGAAAGATTGCAATAAGGCTAGAATAGAAATATGAGCTAGAGATTTGTTCAACTATTGAATCACACTGTAATCGGACTTTCGGATGGTTTTTAGGAATTCCTCGGCTTCTTTTATGGTGACCCTATTCCTAAATGGCTCAGCTATGCTCTTGCCATCTCTTTTCTCCTCTTTTCTAGTTCCTCAAGAGTATAACATTGACCATTCCTAGTGAGCCCGTTTAGGCCTAAAGAGATATTAGAGTAAACCTCTTCCTTTCTAGTTCGGGTGGAAATCAAAGTCATATCATTTTTCCATGGGACACGATGGCTATCTTGGTAAAGGAGGGGCTTTGGCATATGGATGACCACACCCTCTTGAGTCTGTAGATTTGGCGCTAGGGAGAACAACTTTGGACTAATGATGACTGGGCTGGGCAAAGCAGCTTCTAAAGCTTTTGGGCCAAGAGCCCTAGAGATTCCTTAGATAGCAGAAACAATAAGGGTTCCCTTCTGGATAAATCCTGGAGATGGCTATACGACTATAGGCAGTGCCAAGACTAGAGGAGTAAAGCCTTCAATGGCTGGCATGGCTTGTCCTTCCTTTGGAGCTAGCGCCTCTGAATCCACAGGTAATTCTGTAATCTCTTCAAAAACGACCGAAGTTGAAGGAGTTGGAAGGATACTACATAAGCACCCTTGCAAGTATTCATCCTAATCCTTTCTTGATCCTATTAATATAGCACTGTGGCTAGTTCCTGCTTAGGTATTTGGAGGGCATAGGTTGGCTACCATGCAATCACTCCTTTGCACAGATTCTCTTTCGATCAAGATGATACCATGGTCGGCCAGAATTTGAACTTGTGCTCAGAGCATTCTACAATCGAATAAGGCATGTTGGTCCCCACTATCACAGAATGAGCAAACTTCCTAGTCAAAACCTAGAGCTTCTATGTTCACGAGAACAATGTGACTTTCTTAGGCTAAAGCCTACAGCATGGCTTTCCAAGGGAATGAAGGGGATGAGAAATCAGTGATCCTCTCTTCCACCATAGAGATAGCATTCACCTTCCCTTCCTGGTGAAGTGGCAAAGGGTTAATAATGACATTCGGCCTGGTCGTATTGTTTAACTGTACTAACTTGTTGTCGATGAGTTCCTAGATTCAATGTCTCAAATGTGCACACTCTTCTAGGATATGTCCCTTGGCTCCAAAATGGTGTTCACACTCCTTGGATGGATCAAAATTGGGTAGCGAAGGACCGTTTCTGGGTCTCGCAAAAATTGGAGTCACTAGCTTCTTCTTCAACAGATAAGCATAAAGCTCTGCCATGGGCATAGGTAACGAAGTGAATTTCCGTGGTTCCACCTTGGGATATTGAGGTGGATTAGGCCTTCGCCTCTGATTGAATGGTCAGTAAGGTGCCTGGGTTGGCTGAACCTATTGTTGATAAGGCCGAGCATTTGAGGCTATATAAGTAGAAGTAATACCCCCTGGTCCCTTCAGGCACTTTGTCAATCACATGAACATTAGCTTCCTTTCCTTTGCATCCAGTTGCCTTTTTCACTTGTTATTCTATCATAGAATTCAAAGCCTCAAGATTGACTATTTTCTTGCTCCTAATACCTTTATCAATGCGCTCCCCAATAAGAATCAGGCTTGCGAAGTGAGTGACTTGGACATTGATCATCTTCTCCTAGTAAGGAGGCTTAAGGTTATTGAACCACTTGATCATCTCATCTTCCATCATAGGAGGAAGCACTTAGGTGGCTAGCTCATGCCACCTTTGGGCATACTCATGGAAAGATTCCCCGCTCTTCTTTTCTGTCCTCTGAAGAACTGTGTGGTTAGGTGCTATCTAGATATTGAACTGGTAAAACTCCATGAATGCATTGCCCATCTCTCTCCAATTAGAGGTCCTTTCCAATCTCGCATACCAGGTGGTTGCAGAGCCAGTCAAGCTATTAGGGAAAATCTGGTAGAGCAACAGATGATTCTCTCCATAGGGTGCCATCTTCCTACAGAACATGCGTAAATGGACGCAAGGATCTCCAGTGCCATCATACTTGACAAACTATGGTGCCTTAAACTTAGGAAGCATAATGACTAGAGGGAAATTGTTCAGACTATCTAGATCGACACTTCCTTGAATGCCGAAGCCCTCTATGATATGGATTTTCTCAGTCAGGGTCTCCACTTGACTTTTGACCTGACCGTAACCAGACTTTAAGGTCTTATCCTTAGGAGGATCTATTTCTTGGTTGTTTCCTTGTAGGGTGAATGGTAGTGTAGTTTGATCCTAATTCGGCTCTAGCGTTGGCCAGTTCTCATTTTCAAAATGAGGTGCAAAGCCCTCTGGAGTGGGACCAGATGATCCTCGGTTCCCTCCTACAACTAGCTGTTGCATCATGCACATCATTTCTGCCATCTGCTCTTTTAGGAGAGCGATTTCATGAGTGTTTTCCTCGATAGAGGAAGGACCACTAGTAGATATCTCTTTAGCACGAGACTTAGTGATGATAAGATCCCGATGTGATGGTAACTTGAACTGTTTCCTATGAGCAATCTTTTCTCTTTAGGATCCTAGAAAGGAAAAGAATGGGATGGGAGAGAAATAGGATACATTTGAAAATTTGACAATGTGGAAACACAAAACAAACACGAAATTAGTTAGGTTCTTGCTCATTTAAAATGCACCTATCATTTTCAAAATATTGGCTTGGACACTTGATCGGGTATTTATCATAGTGAGTTTCTATAGTGATGCAAAATTAATGCACAAGCTTGGCAAGTAACCATAACTTTTATATCATGCTTAAATACGGGATGACCATTCTCTTTTGATTACATGGAAGTAATGCTTTTTCAAAGTTTGACTTTTTCCAATGCCCTAAGATCATGGGCTATAGAAAATGGCTCCAACAGTGGGCCTTTTACGATACATGGGAATTCAAATTTACAATGAAAAGCTTCATTCTGGATAGCTTGGTCTTCTTAGGGATGATTTTGAACTCTAGGCAATGTCCTCTTTGGCACAGAGTTCCAATTACTTGCCACAAATGTTATCTATACACATTTATATGATAGGACCATTAATGTATGCATGCATGCCCTTGTAGGGTTGGAAACCCTCAAGGACCGAGTATGATCTAATGTGCAAGCAATGGGGTTACTTTTCCTTAGGGGTTAATCATAGATGCTATACAAACGGATAGATAGAACCTGGAGTAGAGCATGACTCTTTGATACAAGCAAAAAGGGCAAACCTGTAAACGGAAACTAGACATTTTCCCCTTGACCCATTTTGAAAAAAATCCTATGAAGGATATCCTACCCTTGGCTGGGATGTTCACTCGGATTTGGCTCTACCTAGTCCTCAAGGGTTTGACATAGTCTAGGCCAACAATATGAGACACAACTTAACTGGTAAGTTGGTCCTATTCTTAAAGTGGACCTCGATCATCTAATCTATAAGGGACATATTTTTATGTAATTGGCATATCCTTTGACAAAATGCAATTTACTTGTATTTGGGTAAATCTATGTAGGTTTAAGATGATCATTACAAGTGGTTACATTGAAGACATGAAGATTACTTAAGAACTGCTCAAGAAAAGTGCTATCTGCAAGTCTTGATACCTCCTCGATAGAAGCTCGATCTATCGAGATTCATTAAAGCTCGACACATGTCTCGATCTATCAAGCTTACAGGATTCAGACTATAGCCAGCAACGTTTTTATTCTAAAAGACTATTTGTTTATGGGTTTGTATAATCATTATTGGACTAGGAAAGCCTAAGGTTTATGAATACCTATTTGGAATAGGAGAGCCCATTAAGCTCCTAATTAAATGAGGAGGTGGAAAAAGAAAAATCTAACCATAGAGAGCTTCATAAGGTTTTCCTTTTGAAACCCTAACCTCCTTCTACAGAAGAAAGTGTACTTGCTTCGTTTCTTGTACGCCTTTGGGTTCTGTAACCAAGCAAAGTTTCTCACACCATCATTGAAGATCTTATTGGTATTTCTATGTGAAGTTGTTGCAAATCAACTACATCAATCAAAGGGTTGCTGTAGAGTTAGTCATATACTGGGATCCGTGCAAAGGAGTTAGTCACGTACGAGGATCCGTGCATCATTGGTTAGTCACGTACTACGATTCGTGCTTTGAACAGAAAGATTTTCGCTACAATACAAGTCCAATTGGGTATTAGGGTAAGGGTTCAATTGTAGGTTGGTATTTCAGGATAGGCCAAAGGGTTTGGTAAGATTCCTTATATATGTAACCGTTGGATTCTTGGGAGTGGTGACCTTAAAATCACCCGGTGGAGTTTTTGCCTTGATGGTTTTCCCCATTTGTAAACAAATCACTATGTTAAATTTAATTTCCACTACATTTAGTTTAGTTGGTGATTTGTTTGTACTATCATGCCATTGCATGTAATTGAACCTAATTAATTAACTTGGGTAGTTAATTAATTTGCAAGGGGTCAATACATTTTTGCACTATCATAATCCTTTCATTTATGGAAGTTGTGGGAGAGAGCAGATCAAGGGGGCCTTTTAATCATAATCCTATCCACCCATGGACCTAGGAAAAGCCTACAATTCAGCAACCAATAACTATCTGAGTTATACGCATCCAGCATTAGCCTTCAACACTAAGCCCAAGTTCTACTCAATATAAGGGGTGATGTCATGCATTTTCAAATGAAAAGGGAAAGACTTTCCAAGCACAACAGATATAAGCATAGATAAAAGTGTAGCAGAAATTAAATCTCACTACCCTAGGTTTGCACATGTGAAGGAAAGCTGTAAAGCATGCTTTAGGAAAGCAGTAAAGCTTCACATATACAAAAATACCTCAAAGCCAGTTTTTGGAAAACCATTTTAAAAATCATTTTTCGAAAATATTTTTTGAGTTTTGAAAATAGATTACTAGGATATAGTAAAAGCAATTTTCAAAAGGAAAGCCCCAAAGGCTAATGCCAATTTCAATGTTTTTGAAAACCCATTATCCAAATATTAGGATTTTATCAAAAGCTCTAAAGGCTAAACTCTCTAAGTGTCCCAGTGGAGTTGCCAATCTGTCAACGCCTGGCCTCACGACTTTTGTGTCGACCACCCATTGCGGCGACACTCGTGAGCTCATGTGAATGGAGGTGTGTCGTACCTCAAGTGTGTGACCAGAATGTGAGTCAATTTTATGGATATTACCAAGGGTAAGTGAAGTCGCCACCAATCATTAGGTTTTTTCTAAGGTGTGATTGGTCACCTGACTCTATTTGATTTTATTATTGATCCTAGGTTAAGAAAAATTTCATTCTAATCTAGTGTGGATGGGAAAAAATCTTGATTCTTGAGTTCGAAAGTCTGGTTACGTGTGGGGAATGTGTTAGGCACCCCACAACGCCTGTCCGAAGACAGTCCTTTGTTTTGGTAAAATCATAATTTTCGGACATTGGCAATTGAAAACAAGCTATTGGCTTTAAGCTTTTGGGGCTTTAAATGTGTTGGGCTTTGAAGTTTGGTTTCAGAACAAGTGTGGTCCCAATCAATGCTTTCCAAGTGTGTTTTAAAGTTATTGCTAGATTTCCACGGTGAAAATTCGGCAGCATTTTGCCTTATTTTCATGGCGAAAATCCAGCAGCGCTTCACCTTAAAAGCATCATAGCATGCCAAACACTATTCTCACCAAGCTTTCGACATGAGAATATGGCAATGGGGAAGCCCCATTTTCACTGCGAAAATCTAGCAAAGTTTCATGTTTGGTGCGCTATGGTACACTGGCAGGGTTTCGTGTATAGGGAGCGTATCAATGTGCTCACACCATGGCAAGCAAAAGCCCTCCAAAGTGTTAGATCACATTGATATATGTCGCATACACAGGGAAACCAATGTCACTTGGTGACATGGATCAAGGCAATCACACTGCAATGATCATGCACACAATATAGCATGAATATGCACCTATGACAATCGTCTTGAGCACATATCCATAACAAAAGTGCACGTAGCCACGAGAGTCCATCATACAGAATGCACAATCACCCATATACAAGCAGATATAGATATACATACATCATGCACAATGTTATCACATAAAGCGGGAAAGTAAACTAGACATTGCCAAAATTCTAAGGGTATGTCCCAACAAGGTACAAGAAATGTAAAATAGACATTGCCATACTCAGGGAACATAGCCCAAGCAAGGAGCAAGAAAAGTAAAAAGGGGTACATGGATGGGGACCCTAATACATGCTCTAGAGAAGAGGCTTAGAGAGAAGGGAAGAGAAAAACGCTCTAGAGGGGCTAGGCCCCCTAATCTACTGATCATTTCCTTTTGTGGGCTTGCATCCTCTTGCTTGCATCCTTGCCCTTTTTGCTTGCACCTAGGAGGTCACACCCTTGCTCCAAGCGTCCCCGCCCCATGTGTGTACATAAAAATACCAAAGAAACAAGCTAGCAGACAAGTAAAGAATCAAATAAAGGAGATTGGGAAAGCATGCAAAGAATAAGCTATCAAAGATGCCAAACCGGGGCAAACAAATATGTGGAGCACACAAAAAAGGTAAAGAAGAATATGAAGGAGCAAAAAACATGCTATCAAACAAAAGGGGGTGTCCTAGGAGGATTAATGTAGGTTTGGATGGAGTGTCCACAGCTCCATTGGATTGAAGTATGGACAACACACAAATTCATGCATAAACATGTGGGCAAGTGTGCAACAAGAAAGCATAGAAGCAAAGAAAGCCAAACGGGTGGCGCAAAGCAAGCAAGGCAAGCATATCAACATCACATGGAGCGGAGAAAGGTGTATACCAAGCACCAACACCACGGATGTGTATCTTACAAGTGGTTACATCCAAACAAACCTTAGGAGGGACATATGCGACCACACAAGCACAGGCCCATGGAAGGCATAAAGCATGGCAAATCCTAGATCTAGAGAGGCTAACAAGGACATAAAGTATAGAAGCAAGCAAGCAAGCAAACATAGACATGAAAAAGGAAATGATCCAAACCCTTTAATATACGCCTAGGTGCGCGAATGTAGGCCTAGACCACAGGATCTAGATCTACACCCCATTGGAAGGGCCAAAAAGTAAGAAAGAGAGATATCAAGGGACAAAAAGGGCTAAAGTAGCACATGGCATAGCTACCAACATAGATCTTAGCACACAAGCATGACACGGAGCACATAAACACATAGATCTAAGCATATGAACATAGATCCAAGCACTAACATGTAGATCTAAGCATAAACATGGTAAATAACACATAGGCATGTAACATGTGGATCTAAGCACAAACATGAAAAGTAGACATATCCTAACCCAAGAAGGCTAGGCCAACAATATCAAAGCGATAAATCATGGCAAAAAGCAACTAGGTCTCTTTCTTTCTGGTTTCTTGACTTGACTTTCTTGCTGAATGCTCTTGTAATTTTCTTTTGATAACCTTGCACATGATAGAGAACTCGCATCCTTTTTTCATCTATCAAGGCCAATTGCTCATGTCTTTCCCTTATCTAATCTCCTTCTAAGGCTTTGATCTCTACTAGTACTCTCAAAGATTGTATCTCCATCTCAATGAGAAGTACTGCCTCACTCCCATATACCAAGGAATATGGAGTTGCCCCAGTTGATACTTTGATAGAAGTCCTATTATAGCCCCAAAGGGCGAATGGAAGCTTTTCTGCCTAGTCTTTGTATGTTACAACCATCTTGGCTAGAATACTCTTGACATTTTTATTGGCTGCTTCTACAGCTCTATTGGTTTGAGATCTATATGGTGCAGATTTGTTATGCTCAAACTTATACAATTCTATGATCCTTCGGACTTCCCCTTCAAAGTGGGACCCATTGTCTAAGATGACCTCTTGTGGCACTCCAAATTGACAAATGATGTTGTTCTCTATGAACCAGGCCACATACTTGGCCTTCAAGACATGATAGGAAGCAGTTTCTACCTATTTAGTAAAGTAGTCAATTGCAACCAAAATGTAACCGTGTCCATTTGAAGATTTAGGAGCTATCCTTCCAACCACATCTATAACCGATTTGAGGCTTGGGGTGCCTAACCTCTCCCATCTTGTACCCTATCTTTGAACCTAGTCTAGTAGAAAGACTTTCATGGAGTCATGTTTTGGTTCCTGGATCTATAGCCAAGTGGCGACTCCTTAGTCTTTTTTAAAGAGACTTTGCATACTCCCAGGCTCAGGCTAGCTTTGAGTCTAAAATTACTTTCAAGGAGATTGAGTACTGCGTATCCCACCTTTAGGAAAACAAACCAACATATCGATGTGTCATGAAAAGGAGTACAATTCACGGAGCTTATAGTGAGCAAAGCACATGATCATCGCATGCCACTCTCAATTTTGGTGATACACCGTTGAATTTAAAGGGAATTGAGAAACATTCACATTGACGCATGAATCGTTTTGACAGGACAGTTGAATCATGAGATAGAGGTGGTCAAAGTTTGGTCAAACTTTATATTTTGCTCTAAAATTTTGGCATTGGGCCTAATTTGACTAGGTTTAGTCGGGTGAAGTTCCGAAGGTGTTTGAGTGGGTTTTCTAGTCCTAGTTTGTGTCTTGGACAGAATTAGGATTTTAAGGTTTGTTTGTCGGATTCGTGCGTGGGCGATAATTGGTTTTTAAAAGGGCAAAGCTGGGTGGCAATAACGATCAAATGAGGTTTTGTGAAAGCAAAATTCTAATTAAAAAGCCGGGCGAGAGAGTTATCAACTTTTTTATTACTATTTTTATTTTGAATAATGGTGATATATTATGAAGAAAGAGAAGGGGAGAGCCCAATCCATCTCCAAACTCTAGGGCAAGAACCCAAATGGAAGGGAGGAGATGGTAAGAGGCCTGTCTCGATTACAAAAAGCAACGTAACGTATCAAATTGTGTGCCAAAAAGTTTTCATCTGTAGGAAAAACCCAACAGGACAAGTTTGAGAGCAAATTTAATTTTTGATACAATTGAATCTAGGGACACTAAGAATGGGGTGTTGAAGTTCTGCACAACATGAATGAGGGTTTGGAATCCCCCTAAAGAATTCTAAACCTAAAGTTGTGGTGAATAGCCATTTTGACCGCCAATGAAGTAGTTGAAGCTCAACTCCAAACAAGATAAGGAGGGAGTAAACTTGAATGGGCAAAAGAAAATGTCACCTAATTCAATCCTACCAAAAGTAGCTATAATGTCAAAAAAGGGACAAAATGGGCTTTTGCTCTTTTCAACCAAATTAATTAGCCTTATGCCCTCATTCCCAAACTAAATAGGGAAATGCCCCTCTTTTAAAACTCGATTTTTGATAAATCAAGTTATAAAAATAAAATAAAAAATCTGGAGCCCTATAGTGACGTTTTTAAGGACCTATAGTGACGTTTTCAAGACCTATAGTGACGTTTTTTAACTCGACTTCCATTAAATCGAGTTATAGGCAATTTTTTTAATTTTTTTTACCTATAACTCGATTTCATATAAATCGAGTTACAAAACGCCACTATAGGTCTTGAAAACGTCACTATAGGTCCTTAAAAACGCCGCTATAGGACCTAACTCGATTTATCAAAAATCGAGTTTTAAAAGAGGGGTATTTCCCTAATTAGTTTGGGAAGGAGGGCATAAGGCTAATTAATTTGGTTAAAAAGGGCAAAAGCCCATTTTGTCCGTCAAAAAAGTGATCAACTTTCTAATATATTGGCGTAACTATCGAATTATAACTTAGAGGGGGGACTTATCATATCATGTGTCAAATATTTTCCAATTTTTATAAAAAATAGGGCATTTTAGTAATTGCAATGATAAACAATCTCAATAAGCACTTGCATAATTTATGTTGTATATACTTCAAGAGCAGTAATAGTCACATTCCTTGTTACATATTTATCGTACATACTATACACATGAATTAAAATCATACTTTTGAAACACGGTTTCAAAATAAATATATACAAATATGCAAATAGCGCCTATCAATATATATATATATGAAGATCATTTCTCTAGGCTGTCAGCCTCGTGCTCGTGCTACGTGGCAACCTCCCCCGAGCGATTGGATATTTTGATGGTGCTATTTTTTCTGTAGAAAACAAATCTGGGCTTGGGATTGTGATTCGTGACAGTGCTGGTTTGGTGATTGCTTCATGCTCTTAACTACTACCACAAGCTTACCTTACTTGTGAGGTTGAAGCTTTGGCTGTTGCTGTGAGGGCCCTTACTTTTGCCCAGGTGGTTGGTGTTTCGAAGGCCATTTTGGAGGGTGACTCGGAGATGCTTATGAAGGCTTTGGTTTGTGACGATGTTTCTATGGCTTCGCATGGATCTTTGATTGAAGACGTGAAGTTTAATTCTAGGTTTTTTTCTCAATTACATTACTTTCATGTTAAGAGAGAAGGTAATAAAGTTGCTTGTTGTTTAACTAGACATGCTATTATTGTCTTAGATTTGGCTGTGTGAATAAAAGATGTTCCACCACAATTTGTTCCTGCACTTCAACTGATTTAGTAGATTTTTCTTAATAATATGATCTATGCTTTCCTCCTAAAAGAAAAAAAATGCAAATAGAGAGTGTATGATAAGATATTTCTTGTACCGTGAGCTTGTCATTTTTAGCACAAGTGAAATGTGGTATCAAAATTTAAATAATAATAATAATAACGCAAAATGTTTTGCCTATATAATAGACCTGACAGTCGACACTAGTGGGGTGGAGACGAGGACAGTCACGTGGCGTACAGAACCTTAGCACGGAGTTGGGGCCCAAGTAAAAGCTAATTTGTCACTGACTCGCATTTTCTCACGTTTGGGAAAGACATTAAGGTTCCAATTGATCTAATCTAGGGTGTACCATGCAAGCGGTCGGTGGCTTGGTCCTACAAGCACATGAACTTTTTGTGGTCTCTGTCTCTCTCAGTCTCTGCTTTGAAGTGGATTATTAAATTAAATAGTTCTAGATGCCCAATTTATCATCCACAAATAGATCCCAATTTACAATTATTGATTATAGCTCAGCCAAATCGGCAGAAATCAACTCATTCCAAGAAGCAACTCGGATTGCTTTTAAAAGTAAGAGACCGTTTGGTAATGTTGTTCTAGTAACATTGTTTATATTTTTTAGAAATACGTGTGATTAAAAAAATATATAAAAATACATACAATGTTGTTTAAAAACTGAAAAGTATTACTTAAACTACTCTACCAAACAGCCCATAAATTTCTCCTTCACGTTTATTTGAATTTCCATATGACACCAAGCACCGAAAAGCCAAATTTTCCCTATTTGCCTCTTGATTAAAGAAACCAAAAAAAGAAAAAAAGTAATAAGGTTAGTTTGTTATTTAATAATTAAAATATAATTAAAAAAAGGTTCTTACCACAACGCGTGGGCTTGGCAAACCATGTTGGACTTTTTTGGAACCAGAAGAGTTCAATTGAAGTTGGTGGTTACTGGTTTACTGGTTTGCTATGCTATGATTTGAGTCATTTGACTACTAATCGTTGGGGCCAGAGTTTCCAGCGACACCGCTTTCATGAATCTCCAGACACGTTAATCATGACAAAATTTTTATATACAGAAACATGATTTTTTGGATCTAATAATATCTTATACTATTCGCATCAAAGTTTATTTTAAGGGTTTTAGTTTTTAGCCACTCAAAAAGTTATTTTATATATTTTAATATTTTATTTTAAAATACATATAATATCACATACTTTATCCTTTTACCACTTCATTTACAAACTCTCTCTCTCTCTCTCTCATTTAAATAATATTTTTTGTGTTTACCATCTACTGATCTAGGTGTTAAAAAAAAATTGACTTTTGACATCATTGATGTATTGAATTTTTTAGGGTTTTGACTGCTATAATAACATTCATTTGATGTGAATGCTCTCAAAGCATTAGCATTAAGGGTACAAAACCCCCCCCCCCCAAGTCGCTATTTTACAAACATACCCAAAATGAGTTTTACCCATGTGTATATTACTAAATTTTTTTAGTAGCTGTGAACAGTGAATTTGAAAATATACTAACCACTATAACAATGTTGGTAAAAACTAAATTTATCATTTTAATAAAAATATATCTCTCTCTTCATTCTCTCATCTCTCTTAACCACCTCTCTCTCTCTCTCTCTCTCTCTCTCTCTCTCTCTAGTTAGTCGTCACTACCGCTATTTTACAAACATACCCAAAATGAGTTTTACCCATGTGTATATTACTAAATTTTTTTAGTAGCTGTGAACAGTGAATTTGAAAATATACTAACCACTATAACAATGTTGGTAAAAACTAAATTTATCATTTTAATAAAAATATATCTCTCTCTTCATTCTCTCATCTCTCTTAACCACCTCTCTCTCTCTCTCTCTCTCTCTCTCTCTCTCTCTCTCTCTAGTTAGTCGTCACTACATTTGGGTTGAGCATATATTAAATGGAGTGGATCTCTAATCTAAATGGTGGGTTTGGAAGTAGTGGGTGTTGATGCAGTGGTGGCTGAAATTTTTGTTGATCTTTCTAGGTTTGTGGTGCAGTAATGTTGTAGTTGTGATGGTAGGTGGTTTGTGGGTTGTTGTGGTTTAGTGGTGGTTTTTTGTTTTTCCATTTCAGTAGTGTTTCAGTATGTTGTGGTGATGGCTAGCTTTTGGTGGTTTTGATGGTAGGTGATTGCTGGCGCTGGTGGGATTGGATTTTGGTGGTAATTGCTGATTGTGTGGGTTTGATGGAGTAAGAGAGGAAACAGAGAGAAGTTGATTGTTTATATTATTGAATATATTATTTTAATAAGCTGTATGTTAAATAAATACTGAAATGTTAAGTTATAAAATAGTATAGTAAAATAGATAAAGTGAATTTTTAGAATTTAACGCTTCCATAAAGAATTTTTACTCTTCCCTCCCCCCAAAAAAAAGAACTTTATACATTAAGAGATGCCAATTAAATTACAAAGCCTATTAAGAAACAATAGATACATAAGATTAGATTCAATAGTAGAATTTTTAGAATATAATATCCAATTAAATATTGACCAAAAACATTAGCAAAGAAATACACAGGACGTATCTTAAACATGTGTTAAATTTCATATATATATATATATATATAGATGAGAGAGAGAGAGAGAGAGAGAGAGAGAATCTCAACCTTATTTATTAAAACTTGATATGGCAAATTTAAGTGTCCTTTCCATCAACTAAAAGAGGCACCTACAAACCACATAATGCCTCCTAAGAACATAATTTTCTGATTGATAAATTCATATTTTCTGACAGTCCATATAGAGATAACTACAGGTATGCCACACATTAGACTAATCCAAGGGTAAACAAGGATTTTCCACAACGTTTCCCAGTGGGGCCAATAAAAATGGCAATAATGTGTTAGCCTGATCCCATATTACCATTAATATTGTCTCCTACAATAAAATTATTTATTACTCCAAATATTTAAGGGTGTGGCCAGAGCCTAAAACTAAAAATTACATCCGGGAGATCAAAAGCGGGACAGACACTGAAGCTTCCTCACCCATGACTGGCTGGAACAAATCCAACTCCCCATATCGTTCCAAGACTCTCATCCTACAGTCTTCAGCAGCCATCATTCCTGTAGAGAATGCACCATGCACTGACCCTGGGTAGTTTGAGCTTGTTGCCTCCCCTGCAAAGAATAGGTTATCCACTGGGATCCTAAGCCTCTCATACAGATCATGGGGTTTCCCTACTGTATCATAGCTATAGGAGCCAAGCGAGTTAATATCAGTGCCCCATCGAGAAACAAGATACTGAATCTGCACAATTCAAACCAAAAACAAAAACTTTTAGTTAGACTCCTAGGAAAGGCCTTGGTATGGGAACTCATCAAATTTAGAAAATAAATAAATGAAATGCATAACAGTCTTATGTATATTATTCAAACTAGAAGTATTACCGGGGCAGAAGCATTTGGAAGTATCCTTTTGAGTTGCAAATAAGCAAAATTAGCAGCAGCTTCATCAGACATTTTCTCAATGTCTTTGGCTAGCTGCCCAGCTGGCATATAAACAAGGACAGAGTGACCAGTAGCCTTGTGAAGATTTAGAAAGTAACTGCACCCATAAGATGTCTCTGCAACCACTCCTAGGAACTCAACATTTGGCCAAAACACTTTTTCAAAGTGCAACACAATTTTATTCTCAATCCCCACACCAAGTTCAGAAATGGCTTTTTCCTTCCACTCCGGCAGCTTTGGTTCAAACTTTATGCTCTTTACTTTTAGCACTCCCAGAGGTACAGCAACAATTGCAGCATCTGCCACAAATGTTCTCCCATCTTCAACTGTCACCTTCACTCCATTATATCGCCTTACAATCTTTGTAACCCTGAGGGCAAGGACAAAAATTGCTAGTAATTAAGTAATGAACAGATTACAGCACATGTAGGGCTGAAAAACAAAAAAATTGTAAATAATTAATTCATACCTGTGGCCCAAGCGGATGTCAAGACCTTTAGCAAGAGTGTTTATAACAGGTATGTAGCCCCTGACCATAAGCCCATGACCGCCAGGGAGCAGTTCTTCCTGTATGTTTGGGAGAAAATTTGCAGAATGCACTCAATATATAGCTATTAGAAATATAGCATAAACCAGGAAAACCCCCACCCAAAGAAACAAACTCCAAGAGATTATATTTGATTTTGTTCATTGAGTAAAACCTTATCTAGCTAAGATTATTTATTTCCTTCTCCTGGAGATGAGGCATTTTCTTTTAATTCTTAATTCATTATTTCTGACATCTATACCCCATACAATAGCCACTAATTCAATATGACAATGTTTAAATTTGAGACAGGAAATGAAAAACACTAGCCCCAAAGGCAAGTGGCCTCTCTCTCTCTCTCTCTCTCTCTCTCTCTCTCTCACACACACACACACACACACACACACACAACTTGCTGGGAGGCATCCCTCTCTCTTGATACTTAGATGGTGCGAAAACATTCTGTGCACTAAATCAATAAATATAGAAATTTGTAAGTTCAAAATAGTTTTATCTGTCTTCATACAGCAATCGGAGCAACAATGACACAGAAAAAGGATAGATGGGTGATCCAAATATGACCTCAACCAAGAAAATACTAGTCAGACTACCCACCTTCTAGCTAGCATTATATTCCTATATCTAATGAAAAAGGAAGGGAAAATAAATTGCAGGAGGAAGGGGGAGAAAAGTGGGAGGGGGGAAGCAATTAGAAATGTAAAAGTCCAGAATTTTGATGAGTGACCATCTTCTCCTACTACATGTTATATGTTATTAATTATCATAAGGATGTCACAAAATTAGTCATCATAAATTATATCCCAATCCAATCAAACTACATTTGATAGACTATTTAATTTTGGGCTAAAATGCCTTTTGATTCCTTAGTATCAAAACTTGCAATTAACACCCTCAACTTTAGAATTTCTATCAATACTCTTCTAAACAAAATCATTTGAGTAAAAAAAGGTAGGAAAAAAGAAAATTTTTAAAATGCACTGTTTTGGGGTATATAAAGATTTACAGTTGATGGAAGGAGCAGATTAAAAGCGATTTTAAAGTTAAGACTGTTAATAGCAAATTTAGAATCTTAAGGGAGCAAAATAACAGAGATGGATAAGTTATTTCAGCCTTAATTTTGAGTTTCAACGAGGAAAAAAGAATCAAACAAACTCAATTATAAGCTCACACATTATAATTATGAGGGGTTTTAAGTCATTAAAGATGAAATCCGATCTACTAATTCTAATGCAATTACAAAACACGACACATTATTGCAATAATGAGAATGAGGGAAAGTGTCTTTGTGCAATAGACCAGCTACATACCTAGAGGTAAGCAGTCATGCAGTTAAACAGGTTAAAAGATTCCAAAATAAACCCTTTTTTTTATAGAATTAGCGAACTGAACAGGTTGCTTTATATTTCATGCATGGTAAGTTACTTGATTACGCTATTCATTTCAGTCGCTCTCTTAAACAAATACATATATATTACATCAAGAGCCAAAGAGTCAGACACCTAGAGTGCATGGCTTGGACAATTGATGAGGAGGAAAGAGTTTCTGGAGCGGGATTTACTAGGTAGGAGGTAGCAAAGGCAATGAAGCAGACGAATGGTGATAAAGCTCCAGGATCTGGTTTTACTACAGCATTTTTTCAACACTATTAACAGGCCCTTGCAGGTGACATTATGACCCCCTTTTTTAAAGAATTTCATGATTCATGTCAATTTGAAAAATCCTTACATGCCTCATTTGTTACATTAATACCCAAAAAAAATTTTAATGCCCTAAATATTTTGGATTTTAGATCCATTAGCTTGGTTGGAGGCATACATAAAATTGGAAGCAAAAATGTTGGCCAACAGGCTGATAGTGTTGGAGAAATTAGTATTGAAATCACAACATTTCCCCTGAAGTGAAGTTTTGCTAAGATTATATGAGTTGTTTCTGGCCAAATTGGATTTCTCAATTTGATAGGTCAGCTGATTTCAAACATATCCACTTTTTATAAGCTAAAAGTAGTAGAACAATAATAGTGAAAATATCAATGATTCCACATAGGTTTTTTTATATAATTAATTGAATAGTATAGTATATAAATGTTTCTAAGTGGTATCAAAAGCAAGTTCTCTATCAGCTATTGCTATTCCAGATTGCCAACTGGCAACCACAAAAGATCAATGTGCTCTGCTTGCTCTACTCATCTCCAAGTTTCTACATAAGACTTTTTTCTTTTTTAGTCCAACTTAAGAAATTACTACAGTGCAAACTTAAGATTCCATTATTTGCCACTATACACTTCTCATTCTGCCCTTCATCTTCAATATGTAAAGATTCCTTTTCAATGCAAGATAGATACCTCAAGCAAGTAGTGTAATATCTAAATTTTTTGAAGGATAGAAACTTGCCTGATCCCAACATTTTAGTGAGATGGTCTCAGCATCCGCAGCAAACCAGCCCTCCATTCTACATAAATACCACTGAAGAACCTTATGAGCAAGCCCCTCCAACCTGTATGCAAGGGCCAACTTTAGGTAAACTATGTCTTGACTGTCAAGAAATGAAAAAATAAAAAATAAAACAATTATTTAAACAACGTTCTATATTGATCAAACCTCAACTCTGGCCTCCTTTTAAAGACAATAGAGAAAGCATTTAGTATGGACATGTCACTGCTCCATTCCTCTCTTATTTTATCCGTCTGCATTCATGAAGGAAAAAAAAAAAAAAAAGAGTGAGAATCAATACCATTTGAAACCAAAGCAATAGAATTTAGAAGCGCATACAAAGAAAACTTAAGCATTTTCACTATTCAGTAACTTGTGACAATGTTATGTACCAAGAATAATGAAAAGATTATATCAAATAAATAAAAATAAAATATCACTTGCCTCCTTTAAAATGCTCTCAAATGCTTCACCAACTTTTGTGACCAACTCTTGAGGAACTTGATTGCCATCCATATCAAAGAGTGCATAGCTGCAGAGAACATATAAAATATGAAAATATGTCCTTTCACAGCTCTAAACATAGAGATTGAAGGAAATCATACCTCATAGACCGTAAAGATATAGCCACCCAAGGAAATGTCACAAAATAGAAACAAAGCTTAAACTTTAGATGTTACCAATGCAATCACATACAAGAAGACAATCTATGAATGAGACACTGCTGATTTGACAAAAATACACAACTAAAAAACATAAAATAATACATATGATGGAAAACTTCTAATCAATGAACATAATCAACTTAGTTCAGGAAGTTTTCCTCCGTTATTGGGATACTAATTACCATACAAGGACCAGTTTTGAGCAATTTAGAAGAAAACACTGTGAGAAGCACAATCACTAAATTCAGGAATGAGAGAGAGGGAACCTACAAGATATAGTAGTCCTCTTTCACAGCTTGGAAGCCACAAACATGAGAGAGAAGAGATAAAAATGTATCAACAATTTTACCACAGTTACTCAAAAAGTATATTTCAAAGTTTTAATTGTTTCTCATTGAATTTAGGTTATTGCTGGAAGCAATTTGAAATTTTAACCTATATTTAATAAATAATAGTACTGCGATTTGTGTAAAAAAAATATGTTAAACATAAAAAGATAGTGTTGGTTGAGAATTTTGAACATACATGAGTACCTCAACTTGATCAAAATCAAAGCAACCAAACTATCTTTTTCTTTCTGTAAGTAACAAATAAACTTCCATAAGAAAACAAGAAAAGAAATCAACCACCTTCTTTGGCGTCAGCCAGTGCACCCCAAAAGTCAAGAAAACAAAGGACCAAAAATTATGAGCAACTGAACAATAAAGCAAAAAATCATCCATTATTTCACTACTGGTCTTGCACATCCAAGACCAATTGACCAATGATATCTTCCTTTCAGTAAGGTTGTCTATGGTCAAATTTTATTCAATGCTGCTGTCCACACAAAGAATGTCACTTTCCAGGGCACTTTGTTATTCCAAATTCCTTTCCACAGAGAACTATTTATGCTAGCATCTCTCAAACATTTTCATTAGTAACAAGAAATCCATTAGTGAATCCACCCACTACATCTCCCAATCATGAAAAATAAAAATAAATCTCATATTCCAATAGCAAGTCAATCCATCCCTCAAATTGGGTGAAAATCTCTGATTCTAAAGCAACCAAACTATCTTAAATCAAAAGACCTAAAAAATATATATATATATATATATATATGAAATAACTTGCCATGCCACAAAGCAGTGTTTTAAAGTGATTGTAGATTCACAATATATTTATAGAATTAGGCAAAATACTGCTTTGTGGCATGGCAAGGTAGGCATGCAAGTTAAGTAGAATTAGGCAAAATACTAGCAGGCCAAAGGCAACAAACTGAAAGACATATTTACCTTTCCAAATCATGATCATACAACACAGAGTTGTCTCCGCTAGTACGGTATAAGGGCAGTCCCAGTCTCCCAATCAATGGTGCCAAGGGATTCTCTTTACATACTCCATGCAACCTAAGCCATCATGATTGACATATAAGTTTTTATAATTAATAAATAAGCAACACCGAATATTCAACTAAAAAATGGATATTGCAAAATAGTAAGTTTACCATGATGCACCCAAGTCAACTGGAAAACCAAATGAATAATCAGTGTGAACTCGACCACCAATTCTATCCCGTGATTCCAACAGGACAACCTGGAAACAAAAAAGAAGAAGAAAAAGAAAAAGCCCTCTCCTTAGTCATTACATCCAAGTGTGATGCACCTTGGCGCACGCACACACCAAATCACAAATATAAGGCAATACATATTCTTTTAGTATCTTATTAGTTTGTTACCCAATATGCATATATATCTATATAGGGTGAAAAAAGCTTAACAATGGTCGTATTTGCTAAATTTTAGGTGATACTAATTACTAAGTCAACCAGAGAAATGCTAAATAAATTTCCAATCACAAGATGAGCTCTACCACATTACTATTATAACAATCTAAGACCAAATAGTTGCAGCTCAAGTAAGTCTTAATCAGTTAACCCCAACTAAACTTGGGTAAGCTTCATTTTTTTTCCCCTTTCTAAGTTAATGATCTTCATAATTTTTTCAATCAAAAGCTGTAATGCATAAAATCTCAGCTGCTTTCAAGCAGGGAGTTAAGAAAGAGCTGACAAAATCCAGGTAAGCATGATGTATGTCTATAAACCAGTGTCACAACTAGAATAAGGCATCACTAAGAATGATCATGATACTTTGTTGTTCATGATTATACCTGAAATGAGGCATCGTAAAGAGCACGCGCAGCTGCAATTCCAGCCATACCACCGCCAATGACGATGACAGATGGTTTTCTCTCCACATTTGAATAGCACAGACCTACATCAACAAAAGATTCTTAACTCACAGAGCTCAATTCCACAATACCAATTTAAACTTTCCCCATCATATATTCATAATTAATTCACCCTTTTTTTTTCTTTTTTCTTTTTTGAATTCATGATTAATTCCCTTAGAGTGGTTTGGGTTTAGGACCCATGATTAGTAACAAAAATAAGTTAAAATTGCAAATGAACTGAAAATTTCAGCTCATCCCAAACATCTCTTATTTCCATTTCCACCATCCAAACAGAACATAGTTAAGAATGTCTTTAATAAAAAAAGGACCTAATATTTTAGCAAAAATTAACAGCTTTTGCTTTTTCTTGTTACCCTGGTCCAAGTTCAACAGCAACTAAGGGAACCTTCTTACTTCTTGGTGTGCAATTTGAAGCCAAAAGAAATGAATAATCTCAGAGGCTTCATCAAACCATAACCCAAATATATATAGTTAATATATGGTCAACAGTCGCAATAATTTTCACAACTATCAAGGCGGCAAGTTCTAAGTGACATCAGTGGTGAGACATATTAGAATCAACAAAAGCCTAACTCAACATTTTTTTTTTTTTTTGGAACATATGAAAATCAATATTAAAATAGTAGTATCACTAGTATTAGTGCTCATATAAAAATTAATAATAATCTATCCAACCGACTATTGTGAAATTTGTTAGGTTCTTTTCTCTTTTTGGTAAGTAGTATTTTTTTATAGGAAATTTTGGTAAGTAGTATTAGTAAACAATAATACAACAATTCTCACCGCTTGATGAGTTGGCACAAGGACCACCGACATCAAATTTTTTTTTTTTTTGGTAGTATGATCATCAAATTTTAAAATGAAAAAAAAAAAAAAAAAATCTTATAAAAACGCATACCATAAATATAGGGACGGTAAAAGTAAATTTTGTTGTCCTTTTAATTTTAATATATATATATATACATATATATATATATATTGTAGATACGTTTTAAGGCAACAACAAATCGATGAAAACCAAAAACGAAAGCTTAAGATTGAAATAAAAATAAAAGGCCAGCGCAGAGACACAGTAAAATTAAAAGAAGATACAAACCTCTGCGCAATTGGGGATTACTCGTGGTGCGTCCAGACTCCATTTTGCAACGAAATTCGGCGATCAACAGTAAAACGACAATTACTTAAATAAGAATAAAAATGACAACTACTAGTACTACTATTATTATTATTATTATTAGTTAATAATAATAAAGGATCGAGGGTTTTTTTGTGGAATTTAAAGAGGGAAGGAGGCAATTGAGGTGAATAATGAAGAACAAAAATTAAAAGACACGTAATAAAGTGATTTGAATTCGAAGAAGAATTCGAATAATAATTCAAGAAGAAACCCAGCTTCCCAAACCAGCTCATACAGCTCTCTATATCTCTTAATCTTAACAATTCAATCGGATTTCAAAATCCTGAATGAAATGGTTGAGGCTGAAGCAGAGAGAGAAAAATTGTTTGCGTTGGGAATTGATTTTTTTGTTTTTGGTTTTGGTTTTGGTTTAGTTGCGTTTGGGTTTGGTTATATTTATAGAGACTTAAAAGGTGGGTGGGTTGGTTTTTGTGCTTAACTCCCCCACACGGAAATACTCATTCTACACGCGCCTAATATGCTAAATGTTTTTACTCGCTGTCTTTTATGATACACGTGTTTAACACCTTTTCGTTTTTTTTTTTTTAGAAGACACTTCACAATTTCTTTTTGCTGAATCACTTCGCAATTGAATGTATATTTAAATTGGGGTTGATAAAAGTATAACATTGGTACCTGCCTACTTGGTAGGACTTATGGTTTGGTTTACGAAATAGCAGTAGTTTGGTGAAATATAATATTCTCTTTAAAGTTACTCCCACTGCCACTACTTTTTTTTTTCTTTTTTTTTTCTTTTTCATGATGGAACAAAAAAGTTGTTGCCACTTGAGCCAACGAATTTTTTTTCTGTCGTTCTCTGCATCGTGGGCTCCTATTATGAAACAACGTCAGATTTTTTAACTGCTTCAACTTTTCCTAATTTAGAACATTCACATCAGAAACCTAACAAATATAATTTTTAGAAATTTAAGGGGCATTTGAATATGGTTTATTTTGCTAAAAATTAAAAATATTAAAAAAAAAATTATTATTCATGCGTGGGTTATTGTTTATTTACCTTGATGTACTGTTCATGAACATGAACAGTGCAAGAGCGCTGATATCAAAAAAAAAAAAAAGCCAAAAACGCAGAAACGCAAGACGCATCAGCCCAATCCAAACATATATTTAGTAGGCATTTAGATACCACTTATTTTGCTAAAAACTAAAAACTTATTGCTAAAAATACTGTAACAAAATATTTTTTTATTGTTGCAAATTACTATTCATGCGTTTTTATCACTTGACTGGTCCATAGAAATATTTTTTTTATTGTTGCAAATTACTGTTCATGCGTTTTTATTACTTGGTTGGTCCATGAACAGTGCCATGGACCAGCCCAAAAAAAAAACACAATCTCAAAAAACGCAGCCACAACAACTACACAAATGGACCCTTAGTGTGCGTTTGGAAAATAATGAAAATTATCAATTATTTCACTATTCAACTTATTTTTACTACTATTCATGGGCCCCACTACACTTTTTGATACTATTCATAGGCCCTACTGTATTATTTCAACTAACTTTTACTTTTTTCTACAGTACTTTAAGCAATAAGTTTTCAGTTTCAGTAAAATAAGTAGTATTCAAACGGACCCTTAAAAGATTACTTTGTGTTAGTTTGGATTTTTGCTAAAAACGTTTTTCAGTGCGTTTGCGTCTCTGTCAGTGGGTCCCGTGCACTGTTCACGAGACCCACAAGTTGTCTAATTCAGCAAAATTTTCATTAAAACTAGGTCCCACGGCACTATTCACACATTTAAAATTTATTTTACTACGGTGTTTTCAATTTTCAGTTTTAACAATAAGCGGTATCCAAATATACCCATTATCTATTTTAACAACATATTTTACAATACACCCAACATTAAAATATTTATATTTTTTTACCATTTTATTTATTTTTTTTTTATTCTTTCTTTATATTTCTTTCTCTTCTTCATCTTCTTCTCTCTCTTCTCTGAAGCAAACCAACCAATAAACTCAACTCTCTTTCATCTCTACCAAGCAAAACCCACACCGCCAGCCACCACCTCTAAAAATAAATAAATAAATAAATAAAAGAAACCACCAACCACAACCCATTAGCATGTAACCCATTCAACAATCGCAACTACAACCACCAAAATCACAACCAAATCACAAAACCAAACTCACAATTGCATCACCACCACCAGCCGAGAAAAGAAAAAGAAAAACACCAACCACCGTTGAAATCAAAAACCCACCGCAAACCCATTAAAATCCACACAACCACTACAACCCTCGATGCACAACTAGCGCCACAACTTTGACAAACCCATAACCACACAACCCAGCAAACCCAAAGATCTCAATCACACAAACCCATCCTAGCGACGGCGATGATGACAAACCCAATCTAGCCACCACGAGTGACGACCACCACAACACCCAAATATAGAGGATTTTAATGGAGTGATGCAGTAATGGAAAACCAAAGGAGAAGATGGAGTAATGGAGAACCAAAGGAGAAGAAATGGAGCGGCTGGGCATGGGCGATAAAAACAAAGGAGAAGATATGACACAATTGAAAGAAGAAATGATTAATTTAAAGAGAAAAATGGATGGTTAAAGGAGAACCAAATAAATTAATAGTTTTTATTTATGAGAAATGCTAACGAATGCCCTTAGGGCATTTTTTAATAATCTATTTAAAGAAATTTTTTATGGGGAAAGAAAGAAAAGAAATTAATGTTTTGACAGCTTTTTTCATTTTCCATAAAAGTGATGTCAAAACTTTCCTAAAATAGATTGTTAACTAATGCCCTAAGAGCACTCATTAGCATGACCCTTTATTTATAACTTCTAGCTACAGTAGGTTGTCATCTTTGACAACCTACTGTAGCTCCATTGCTTTTTTTTTTTTTTTTTAACTATAACTCCTTTGGTGTAGCCCGCATTTTAGTGTTTGTGTTATTAAAATAGCTTTGAAGCTATTTTAACAACCTTATTGTGAATGCTCTTACAAGGATAAATTGCAATTTATTTATCTATAATTTGGCCAAAATTTAAGTGATATTTTTATCTTTTTGAAGTTAGCTTAGTTAAAAAATATGCCTCATTCACCCGGAGAATCCCAAAGATAGCAAAGAAGTGTGAGTTCTTTGACAAGTAGTGTGAAGAGGAAGGAAGTTGGAAAAACGTGTAAAGAAGGCAAACTTGGTGGGTCATCCAAGTGGGGGCCTTAGATCAAGGGACGAAAACCAATCCATTAGAAGGACCAGATCTTCTACAGAGGTAAACTCACATTTTATCCCAAAAGCCTATGCCTACGCTTTTGACTTCGATGTGAATATTGAGAAGGATGGAGAATCAGATGCTGAAATGTCTAAACTTGCTAAATGAATGGCTGCTGTTAAACTGTCCAAAAACACCAGTGGGCTAAGGGCCTCATTATCAGAGTTTTTGGTGGATTAGTAGTGATAGGAGTATTTTTTACCACAAAAAATTTTCTAACTCTTTTATCCATCAGGCCCATTAAGATTCGTTGTGCTTAAGTCCTCCATCGATGTAGGGACGTTCGTCGAGCCTAAACCCATTTTGACCTAAGGACCATAAGGGCACCTTCCATACCGTCACCCCAGTAGCTCGTTAGGCCTAAAGATAAACTGGCAAGATGGTGAACATACCGATGGATTGGCAAGGACACTGATGGAGTAACAAGTGTATCGACAAATAATAACACTTGTCCTCTACACTATTTGTGTGTTCCCTACTCATGCATCCATATATGGAAAGAACTTGAACACCACGTCAAAAGACCCTACTGCACATTCACGTCTTCCCAGTGTAGGAAGAAAAGCCCTAAGATCTCGAGGCCTGAACTCCAAATCTTTTTTACAAGGAAAGATCCTACATTCTAAGGATATTGGTCAGCTCTCCACCACTGTATAAGTACCAAGTCTCCTCTTCCTTAAGGTATGTGAAATTTTCTATCTCTCACATTTTTGAGTTCTTGAAGATTCTTCTATCACTGACTTAACCTTCAAAGAATGTTTGGCCGGCACCCCATTGATGCTCTCTGTAGGTTCTTCGTTCTCTTGTTCTTCAGGTACCCTAATTGACGTGCTTATGGACTATCAACTCACTGACAATTTTGTGCATCATTAGTTGGTGTCGTCTGTGGGAAACGAGTGATTAGCCATATCACCGTTTCTAAGACAAAGAATTGCATGGTCCAAATCAATGGCTACCACCAACCAAAAGGCTGAAAACCCTTCCAACACCTTGGAAAGGCAAGTGCAAACCCTCACTGTGGCAATCGAATGGCTTACATAACAAAATCAGGAGGTGGAGCAGCAATTGAACTAGAGGAATGAACAACATCCTGACAATCAACGTGACGAACAGAACAATGTTGAGAGAACCTACCGAGGGATTCGAAACGCAACCGAAAGGTAAAAGAGCACCCACGAGTTCCGCTTGGGGAAATACGAGTAATTGTAGGAGGAAACACGATGGCCGGTTCCTCTATGAATGCAAGAAAGACCTATCTACTGATGGTGTAAGGCATGCAGATCACCGGTCATCTGCCCAAGCTGACAAAATTTGAAGATCCACCTATCAATTTCTCTAAAGAAGATGCCTGACGGCTCCACCATCCTCCTGACAATGCCCTAGTCATCACTCTATCAATAGCTAACTTCACTACCCGACAGGTCTTGGTAAATAATGGGAGTTCAGCTTACACCCTCTACTATCTTTCCTTTCAATAGATGAGGACCGACAAAGAATGGATTCTACTATCAGACACATCACTCATAGGGTTCGGCGATGCCAAAGTATTCCCTATTGGGTCCATTACCTTACCAGTCACCATTGGCACCTGTCCTTAGCAACTCACTAAGGAGATCACCTTTTTAGTCATCGACTGTTCTTCAGCCTATAATGCCATCATTGGGTGACCAACCCTCAATGCATGGAAAGTAGCCACCTCTACTTACCACCTATTAATAAAATTCCCAACGAAACATAGGATAGGAGAGGCACACAAGGACTAGATGGCAGCTTTCAAGTTCTACATAGCCATGCTAGAAATAAATGATCATTTGCAAGCCTTGAATATTGAAGAGCAATGGGTAACGGTAGAACTGACGAAAGCCTTAGAAGACATCTCTCTAGACAACAATCACCTAGACCAAATTACCTACATCGGCACCTAGGCCAACCCTTTGGTCCGTTGGGAGCTCACATTCTTCTTGAAGAACAACTTGGACGTTTTTGCTTGGAGCCATGAGGATATGCTAGGAATTGATCGAAGTGTTATGGTTCATTAGCTCAACGTCTCTCCATCCTTCCCTACTGTCCGACAGAAAAAAAAAAAAAAAAAAAAAAAAAAAAAAAAAAAAAAAAAAAAAAAAAAAAAAAAAAAAAAAAAAAAAAAAAAAAAAAAAAAAAAAAAAAAAAAGTCTACGCCCAAGAAAGGGATAAAGCCATAGTAGAAGAAGTTCACAAGCTACTAGAAGCAGGGTTCATTAGGGAGGTCTACTATCTTGACTGGTTGGCCAATGTAATAATGGTCAAAAAAGCAAATAGCAAGTAGAGAATGTGCATGGACTTTACCGACTTGAACAAAAGCATGCCTGAAGGATAGCTACCCACTCCCACAGATCAACCTATTCGTAGACTCAACAGTTGGGCACCAATTTTTAAGCTTCATGGATGTTTTCACTAGTTACAATCAGATCAAGTTTGAGGATTATGAGCAAGAGAAGATTTCATTTACCACAAGTCAAGGACCTTTTTGCCATAAATTCAGGTCATTCTGACTGAAGAATGCTGAAGCAACCTACCAAAGACTTGTGAATAAGACATTCATCTAGTAGATTGGATGGAACATTGAAGTATATGTAGATGACATGCTGGTAAAAAGTAAGAGAGAGGATCACCACCTAGATAACCTTCGAGAAACATTTGAGACTCTTCATCTCTACGACATAAAGCTTAATCCCAACAAGTGTGTATTCGGGGTATCTTCAAGTAAGTTTCTTGGCTTTATGGTGTCCCAAAGAGGTGTCGAGGCCAACCCCAACAATATTCAAGCCATACTAGAGGTAACGCCTCCCAAGAACATTAAAAAGGTATAGAGTATGAACAGAACGGTCACCGCCCTTAACAAGTTCGTCTCTCAAGCGAAGGACAAATGCTTGCCATTTTTCAAGATGTTGAAAAAGGCCTTTAAGTGGACCGATGAATGTCAGAAAGCTTTTGAGGAGCTAAAGGCATATCTTGCATCTTCACTACTGCTCAACCCATCCAAGCCCGACGAAGAGTTTTCCCTCTATGTAGCCATATCTCTCACGGTCTTCAGTTTGGCTCTAATTCGAGAAGAAGATCGCACGCAATTGCCTGTGTACTACACTAACCAAGCACTCAAAGGGGCAAAAGAGAGATATCCTCCTATGTAAAAGTTGGCATTTGCCTTGATTACTGTCATTCCTAAACTCAGGCTGTACTTCTAGGCACACACCACAGTGGTTTAGACAAATAAACCCCTACGAAAGACAATGAACAATCGGGAGGCAGCCGAACAATTGGTTTTATGAGCAATAGAGCTGAGTGAGTTTGATGTACAATACCGTTCAAGAACCACAATCAAAGCCCAAGCATTAGCTGATTTCGTCTTTAACCACGAAAGAAGATAAAGGCTGGGGGCAACCCCATGGAAGGTCTGGACTGATGGACTGTCCAATCTACGTGTTGGAGGAATTGGAGTTGTCCTACAGTCCCTAGAAGGGGACTTAATAGAGTGTACGATCCACCCTTAGTTCCCAACTACCAAAAATGAGGCTAACTATGAAGCTTTTTAAAAAAGTCTCAACTTAGCAAAGGTAGCAAGGGCTTCATCGTTGGTTATACATAGTGAATCTTAAGTCATCATCAAGCATGTGAATAGGGGACTTCGAGGCCAAAGGCGAATAGATGAAGAAGTATCTGAGTTTGATCAAACGACGCGTTAGTCAAGACTTTAAGATCAAATTCATACAAGTCCCAAGGGAGGAAAATGAACACATTGATCATCTAGGCAAAGTGGTCTGCAAAAAACATGGTCATCAATAGCCAAGTATTATCATTTATACAGTATTCACCTGCTTTTGGTGAAGTGGATGTACATGTGATCCGGATAGGAAATGACTGGATGGATCCAATCATCTTTTACCTAAAAAAAGGGATGCTTTTGGACGATCACAACACTTCCTAGAGGCAGAAGGTACAAGCATCACATTTTGTGTTAATGGGAGATGTTCTTTATAAGAAAGGCTTCTCCCACCCGTACTTAAGATGCTTAGGACCTGATGAAGTAGACTATGTCATGAGAGAAGTCCATGAAGAAGTGTGTAGAAACCACTCGAGGGCAAGGTCGCTAGTTCACAAGCTTCTACGAGCAAGGTACTACTAGCATACCATGTAGAAGAACGCCTAATCCTACGTAAAGGCATGTGACAAGTGTTAACACTTCAAAAAACATCATAAGATAACCGTTGGAATAGCTCATTCCGATGATTACCCCATGGCCTTTCGCTCAATAGCGACTCGACATAATAAGGCCTTTTCTTACAACAGTACAACAGCTCAAGTTCCTTATTGTGGGAATTGACAACTTCACCAAATGGGTTGAAGCAGAACCCTTGGTCACCATCACCGAGAAGAATGTCCAAAGCTTCATCTAAAAGAGCATCATTTGTAGCTTCAGAATCCCTAGAGTTTTTGTTTCTGACAATGGAAAAAAGTTTGACAACGACACATTCAAGGACTTCTGCTAATAGCTAGGGATAAAAAATCACTACTTTTCACCCGCCCATGCACAAGCCAACAAATAAGTCAAAGTGACAAACTGATCCATGCTAAAAATAATCAAAACTCGCCATGAGGGGGCAAAGGGGATATGGCCGAACGAACTGCCAAGCGTTTTGTGGGCATACAGGACGACGACTCAAACTCCCACAGGTGAAACACCCTTCAAACTTGCATTTGGAAATGAGGCTATTATCCCAGTAGAAATTGGGCTCACAAGTTATAGGGTAGCTCATCACGACAGAAAGAAGAACGACGAAAGAATACGCCTACATTTGGACTTCTTGGATGAAGTCAAGGTGATTGCTGAACAGCGAATGGCCTGCTACTAGGACCTTATGGCCAAACACTACAATACCAAGATCAAGCCTAAATACTTTGATGTTGTGGACCTCATCTTGAGGAAGTTGACAATTGCAACAAAGGATCCCACACAGGGCAAGCTAGACCCCAACTGGGAAAGACCCTACAGGGTCGTCGACTATTATAGAAGGGGCACCTACCACCTAGGGACGCTTGACGAACAAAGGCTACATCACCCTTGGAACGCCAAGCACCTAAGAAAATACTACCAGTAGTGCACCAACTACGAACTATGTTTTATGCTTTTCTTTTAATTTTGTTAACTAGACTACTGCAATTTCCAGTTTTTCAATTTTTGCTAAGTGAACTCCAAAGGCCCTTCAAGCAATTTATCTACGTATTCATGTATTTCGGTTATTTTCAATAAAAGTATTATTCTTGAGGAATCGTCTAACTACAACACGAAAAAGCGAAATTAAAACTAAGTCCTATCTACGGGATGGACCAATGACCATAAACACCAATAGATGCCTAGTCCTTCATTTAAAACTAAGCCCTACTTATGGGATGGACCGACAATCATAGACACCGACGGGTGCCTAATCCCTCATTTAAAAATAAATCATATCTACGGGATGGACCGATGACCATAGATACCGACAGGTGCCTGGTCCCTAATTTAAAACTAAGTCCTACCTACCACAAACATTAACAAGTGCCTGGCCCTTCATTTAAAATTAAGTCCTATCACAGTGGGGACCAATGACCAAGACACTAACGAGTGCCTAGTCTTTCATTTAAGATTAAGTCCTACCCACAGTGGAGACCAACAACTAAGACATTAACGGGTGCCTGGCCCTTCATTTAAAATTAAGTCCTACCACAGTGGGGACCAATGACCAAGACACTGACAAGTGCCTAGTCTTTCATTTAAGACTAAGTCCTACCTACAGGGAGGACCGATGGCCAAGGATACCAATGGGTACCTAGTGCTCCATTTGAAACCAAATCCTTCTCACAGGGTGGACCAATGGCCAAGGATACCAACGAGTACCTGGTCCATTTAAAACTAAGTCCTATATATAGGAAACGCTACAATCATAAAATTGACGAGTCCCTACACTTAAAGCCTACAACAAATCTACAATCATAAATCCACAGTTGCCTGCAAGGCAGCCCTGACGAATTGAACATTGCCATAAACATCCTCAAGATGCGTTGTCATTAAAATAAAAGCATAAGTATATATGTTCAAGTAAACATTCAACAAACATAGAGATAAATACTTCATAGAATGTAAACGGGTCCAAAACTTGACAATAGTACGCCAAAACAAGGCCCATGAATAGTTAAAGAATTCGTTTGCACCAAAAAACAAGACACCTCAACTATTTTTAAATAACATAAAAAAAAAATTACAAAAAATTAGGAAAGGGGTTCCATAGCCTGCTTAATCGTCTCATGTGGCCCATCATCTCTAATTGGCTCAACGGCCTTAGGCTCACCCATAAGGACTAAATCGTCAGGAACTACATCGCCACCTTCTAGAGTCGTCGAGGGAGCAGAGGGATGATCTTGAGCAAAGAAAATTCTAGGCCATAGTTTAGGAAAAGAAGAAGAGCTTGCTCATGAAAGTGGTCAAAGCCCTCAGCATATTGATCTCCCAGCTCATCATAGTAAGGTTAGGATGTCTAGAACTCATTAACAACATTAGCCTTGGCCTTGTCCATTTGCTTGTGATGATTAGTCAGGTTGGTGTTTTCCTTAGTCAACTCATCAACCCGACAAGTGCTCTTCTCCAATTCACTGATCCTGGCTTTCGGAGTGTTGACCATTGCATTTAAGGTGGGCATAGATTCCTTATATTCAGTAATCCTATCACCATCGATCTCCAAGCGTTTCTTTAGGCGCTTGACTGACGCCTCTTATACAACACACCTAATCTGAAGGGTCCTCATCCTTACCAAGGCCTAGAAACAAACAGGCAAAAGTGTTACAACTTGTTAAAATCTCCATACCTAAATGAATAAAAGACATAATGAGAGACTAAACTCACCCTCATCAAGTGAAAAAGACCCAAGTCACTAAAGGCATCAATTTCATGCTCTGAGCACTCGTCAAGGTTAGCATCCTGGATGAGCGAGCAGGCTGTGTCTACAGTGAATCCTTTACTCCTCACTGACAGGGGAACAAGAGGATTGGCAATAGGACCCTGAGAGATCATTAGGCCTTTACCTACGCCATGGCAAGGAGGTTCAGGCATTTTTTTGGACCATCTCCTCTTGATCTGAACAATTGGCAGGACCTTGAACCTTCTTGCTGGACTTTCCCCCGTCTGTCAGGTGTTTCCTCTTCTAGTTAACCTTCATAGAAGGAACCAACAACCCACTAGACTGTTGGGCACAAAGGGCAGTAGCCTTCCTTATTTCAGCCTATTTCTTCTTTCCAGCATCCATTTCTGAAACCCAAAGACATACGAGAGAAAGATAATTAAGGTTCTATACCAACTACTAAAAGTAAAACTAACGAAGGATGAAACTTACAAGTTCGAGAGAAAGAGTCAAGTCGTCGAGCTTCAAGTGAAGGTTTAGGCCTACCGCAAAAGGCGTGGAGGGTACCAAGTGTAACTAGGGCTTCCCACAACCTCTCTTCAAAGGGAATCATTAGTATCTAGTAGAGGAAATCTTCTTGTGCTGGGGTGATCATCGGGCGAGGTTGGGATGCAAAAAATAAGAAATAAGAAATACACAAGTCAACTCAGCAATGATATAGCAAGCCCGACGATTAAAATAACAAGGTAGATACCAAGGAAGCCAAGGACTTACTAGACTTATCCATAATCCCTCAAGCATGGTTGTAACCCTCACCTATAATTTCCCACTAGTCCGGCCTACACACCTAATTAACCCCCTAAACGAAGAAAAATCTACTCTTCCAGTAACGATTAGAATCAAGCATGTCGGATACCAGCCTCAGCCATGCCTGACGGCACACGAAGTTATAAAAACCCTTCGAGGTTGAAATCTCTTGGCATTTGTAACAATAAAAGAACTCCTCGAAGGAAAAGGTCTAATAGCCTCCATACATTTGGCCCTACAACATTTCAGCCCCTATGAATATTATCCATGTGTTGGGAGCTATCTGACAGATGGATATACCTAAGTAATCCGCTAATCAATGATGAAGGTAACTAAAAGGCAACCTCAACCCTATAATGAAGGTTGGTTCATAAAAACTGACGTCACTCGTCTCCCTCGTGTAACATTTTTCCCCTACATGCCTTCCTAATAGGGACATTGCCGAGAATCTAGAAATGAGGGTGAAGTCCACCAAAGACATCCTTTGTCATTTTTCAGAGGAAAATCATTTACTAACCAAATTCGGGGACAGAGAATATCCCTATAGCTCTGCCCCAATGGACTTGCAACCCCCTCTTCCTCCAGAAGTGAATTTATTGATGACTCCCTCTTGGAGCTAAATTAGTCATCCACCACAAATTTGTATCTCGATAGGTAGACCTTATCATCGCCCAATTCCAAATAGACCAACGATGAATGCTTACTCGTCGCTTTATTACTCCCTAACATTCCCTCACCTTCAAGCGACAAATGGAAACTAAGTTTCTACTCACACATCTCCCAAACATAGAACCGACGACTACTTATCAAAATAAGGTAAGTGAAGTAAATTAGAGAAGAAAACTTACGCTATAGTAGCGATGATGGAGTGAGCGACGAATGGCAAGAACAGATGATTCTCTAAGGTGATGGACAATCCTGAGGAAAACCAACGGAAGAAAAGAAGCTCTGCTCAAATGCTAGAAAGTGAGAAATAACAAACAAATGGTCAATAGGGGCATTGGACTATTTATAAGGCGAAGAAACACAAGAAACAAAGCGACGTGACTATTCAAGTCACCCAATCAGGGATTGCCACGTGTCACCTAGCAACCTTAAATGACCCCTTTTCCCCCTGTAAATGGCATGAACCCCAAGGAAAAATAATTAATGACCATAAAACATTTGGATATACTCCATGATTCGTTGGTTATCCTGACAAACAACGAAGTAAGGGGCAGCTGATAGGGGTATTTTATACCACATAAAATTTTCTAGCTCTTTTAACCATTAGGCCCATTTAGATCCATCAGGCTTAAGTCCTCTATTGATGTAGGGACATCCATTGGGCTTGAATCCCATTTTGACCTAAGGACCATAAGGGCACCTTCCATACCATGACCCCATAACCCGACAGGCATAAAGATAAACTGGTAAGATGACAAACATACCAACAAATTGGCAAGGACACCGACGGGGTGACAAGCATACTAACAAGTAAGAACCTTTGCCCCCCACGCTATTTGTGTGTTCACTACTCATGCATCCCTAAATGGAAAGAACTCGCACACCACGTTCGAAAACCCTACTACACATTCATTTCTTCCTAGTATAGGAAGAAAAGCCTTAAGATCTCGGGCCTTAACTCCAAATCTTCTCTACAAGAAAAGATCCTACATTCCAGGGATCTTGGTCAACTATACACCACTATATAAGCACCAAGTATCCTCTCCCTTAAGGTACGTGAAATTTCCTTGCTCTCACATTTTTTAGTTCTTGGAGATTCTTCTATCATTAACTTAACCTTCGGAGGGTCTTTAGCCAGCTCCCTACTAGTGCTCTCTGTAGGTTCTTTATTTTCTTGTTCTTCAAGTACCCTAATTGGCACATATGTGGACAATCAACTCACTAACAATTTTGTGCATCATCAAGTAGGCTACAATTTTCTGCTTAACATAGTGATAAGTCTATGGAAACCTGTGGGAAGAATGGACTGCATGGATCTTAGGAAGGACAAGTTCCTCATTCATTTTGAGGAAAAAGATGATTTTGATAAGGTATTAAAGGGAGGACCTTGGTTTATTGGGGAGCACTTCCTCACTATCAGGGCGTGGAAACCAAACTTCAAGCTAACGTTAGCAAGGGTCTCTTCAATTGCACTCTGGGCTAGGTTGCTAAAACTACCCATTGAATACCATAATAAGGAAGTCCTTAAGGAAATAGGTATGCTATTGGCCCACTCGTAAGGGTGGATGCTAATACTACCATGGAAGCAAGAGGGAGATTTTCTCACATTTATGTCTAGGTAGATATGGACAAGCCTCTCATAAGAACAATCCTTATAGACAGGCTAGGTCAACAAGTCGTTTATGAAGGTATTAGTTTCATGTGTTTCTCATGTGGTAGGTTGGGACATATGAGGAACAACTATCAATATGTCAATATATAGGGCACCAGCAAATGGTAGGTGTTGACAAGGGTGAGATGGATCAACTTCAGCCACCGCCTAGTGTGCCTGTGCTAAGGGAGACAAGGAGGCTTATAAGCCTTGGACATTGGTTACTCGTAAAAAGAGTGGGCCAAAGACTAGGAAACTATTGCCTAAAAGAAAGGCTAGTTGGATTTGGATCAAATTAGTTCCAATCCAGCTACCTTCCAACTAAAGGTGCATAGAGATTCACACGTGGAGGGTTTTAATAGACAAGGTGGAAGTAGGTGGAAGACTCCCCAAGACACGATGCAAGAGAAGGACTTTAAGTAAAAAAAAAAAAAAAGACATGTCTACATCAATCAATGAGGGGTGCAACCTCAGACTTACCATTGGCAAGAAGCCAAAGCTCTAATACAAGAACCATGCCTTGCTAGAAGCATGCCAGGACAACTCGTGTGAGAGCTAGCTCAGCTTTCAAAGGGTTATTATCAGGTGTATTGCAGAGCAAGAGTATGAAAAAAATGGGATGTCATACCCATTAAAGCCTTCACCAAAAGTACTTCTCTTGACAAAATCCTCTTCAATATTGGTCTTGTAGACACCTCATTTTGTACCCAGTTAATAACCTTTAGTCCCTAGTCCCAATGATGAGCTTAATATGTCAAAAAATGATAATTGAAGTTGTTTTGATAGTTCAAAAGTAATCACAACTCAAAAGTGCTCCAAATCGCTTTACTCTAAAAATGATGCTGAAAAATGACCTTTGCTCACTTGTTTGATCATAACTTTTTAACTACAAAGATTTTTTAATCGAAGTTTATTCAATTGGAAAGTAGACATCTTGGGCTTTAATTTGAACATAAATTTTTCATACTTTAGATTTAAATTGAGTGAGTTATGACCATTTAAAATTGGCCTAGCAGTGTAGTGAAATTTCCGCACATGTATGTTTTGAAGAATACATGTAGATGCCCAAGTATGCACGCACATGCTCAGGTATATGCCCATATGCCTAATTCTAGAACCTTAAAAGCTCTATTTTAAGCCTGTCAACTCCTTCAAGTACTATTGGTATGGCTTTAGATGTTCCTCTTTCACTTTCCACAGTTTCAAGGCTTGGGATATGACTAATGTTGAATCTCCGTAGACCTCAGTCTCCTTTGCCCCTAGTTTCCGTATAGCTTCTATCTCGGGGATAAAAGCCTCAGATTCTATCATATTATTGGTTGCCTTAAAATTCAACTTAACGAATGTGTGATCCATCGAGGGTAATCAAAAATACTCCTATCCCATTTCCATATTGGTTTACCGCTCCATGAAAGTACATCTTCCATGCTTCAAGTTCTATGTTCAATATGTTCTCATTGGGAAAGTCTTCCCTACTACCCTCTCCCTCTATAAGGGTTTCTGGCACAAAAGTTTGATATGGCATTCCCTTTAATGGTCTTCCTAGCCACATACTTCAATTCAAACTTGGCTAGAAGGATCAACCATCTTGACAATCTTCCACTCAAGGGGGGTTTTTCAAATAAGTACTTCAAAAGGTCCATTCTAGCAACTATCCACACTTGGAATGCTAGGAAGACATGTCTCAATTTCTGTACGGCCCACATAAGACCCAAATAGGATTTCTCTATGGGTGTGTATCTAGTTTTATAATTATGTAGCCTTTTGCTTAGGTAGTACACGGTGTGGGCCCAAGCACCCGCAATGAGTTGGGTTCTCCTCGTGGGAAGAACGTCTCAACCTAGGGTGGACCAAACGAAGGGTGTAAATGGAGTCGCCACCTAGATTAGGTCTAGGAAGCATATATATATATATATATATAGCGTCATTATGGAAGAACTGATCTTTACCAAAGCACGTGTTCGGAGTTTAGGTATGGGGATGGGAAGGTGTTAGGCACCCAACCCCACCCGACTCATAGGTCGATCTCCACTCATTATGTTCCAAATCCAAGTCCCCTTAAAGGGTCTTCTAATAGGCTATTCTAGACTCACATACACACTAACATGCATCTAAATATACAACATGGCATATCATCCCAAAAACCTAGCATTCATCTATAATGGCATTCAATAATCACATTTATCCAAAGGCAATGAGTATATCACAAGGCAATAGCATCAATGGAGCATTAATCAAACCCAAATACTCAAGCACGGCATCATGGCATCAATCAAGCATATTCACCATGTTCGTCAAACAACTCGTGTCAATCAATCAAATATGTTCATATGCATGTACATGTCCATAATTATATACATGTTCATGGTATTCATGCAATCATAAACCATAATCATGCAATCTAAGCAAGAAGGAATAAAAACATGTTATACTACTAACCTAAGACCTAAACATACAAAATCTCACTTAAACTAAAGCTGAAGTATGCATGTAGACAACATAAAAACACAATTATAAATTTGGGTTTCTGGGTCGAACCTGCATATGCATACAGAAGCCTGCATATGTAGGGACACAAGCTTGCGTACATAGGCATGAGCCTGCGTATGCAAACTTGCCCAGAAACATAACAAGCAAACACCAATCAATACCTAATTTAAATGACCTAACATGCTTTCCAAAAAAGCAACAAACCTAGGCTACATAGGAAGATAAAGAGACAAACAAACAAGAATGAAAATAAACAAAAAGAAGGATTAAAGCAAGAACAAGTACCTCACACAAGAAGCTTGTTAGAGCTTGATTTTGACCATTCCCTTTGGTCAATCTATCCAAAAAAAAAAAAAATGATAGGCCACAAATTGAATGACCCCTTGTGATTTAAACTAATTAATTAATTTAGCCAAGTTATTAATTAATCAATTTATCATGAAAACGGTGGCAGCACAAACAAATCACCAAAACTAAATATGCAGCGGAAAAATAAATAACTCGGTGATTTGTTCACGAATGGGGAAAACCCTAACGGCAAAAACCCCACCGGGTGATTTTCAGGTCACCACTCCCGAAACTCCACTATTATCAAATCAAGCGATTACAAGTAAAGGAATCCCAAGTACCTTACCAACCTACAGTTGAACTCTTACCCCAATACCCAATTGGACTTGATCTGTAGTGACAGTTTCCCCTTTTGATGCACGGCTCCCAAGTACGTGACTAACCAGATGCGCGGATCTCAATACGCGACTTCAAACACCAACTTTAGAAAGAGAGGTTGGTTGCAAAGTTCTTCAGTTCATCCTATGCGATGAAGATCTGGAAGATGCTTGGTCACAAAACCCTATGGTGCAAATACACAGCAACTTCTTTAGAGAAGATGAACTAGGTCAAGAACTTCGTCTTTGATCACAATTTGCTTGAACAAGGATTGCTCAATGCTTTAGCAACTTGTGTCTATGTTGACGGCTCTTAAAACACTCCATTTATATGTTTAGGGTTAGAAGAAAAGAAGGCCCAAAAACATATTCACGGATCCCAAGAAAATCAGATTGAAATTCTGAAATTTTAAATCTCGACAGATAGCAGGTGTCGAGGTAGCTATCGAGTAGGTGTCGAGCTTTAAAAACTATGCACTTCAGCTTGCTTTTTCTTGGACAGACTTGATGACTTCAACACTTGATCTTGAAACCTTGTTTCTTGAAGTATTAAAAACACCTAAAACTACCCAATTACAAGTAGAGTGCGTTTTGTCAAAGGATTAGCCAATTTACATAAACATTATGACATATGTTCTTAACATGTGAACACATATGTCCTAACAAAAAAAACCAGAAAATAAGTCCTAGCCAAGAAAACTTTAGTTTATGATGCTTTTCAAAGTAAAAGCTTATCTTTAAATCAATTTTTTGGAGTAGATTCTATGTGTTTTGGAAAAAGGGTCGTAGGGACCTTTTATAATGTCCAAAGAGAAGGGGTGGAGGCAATTCCACACGATGTGGGATTGCCTCTGCCAAGATTTTTGTAAAAACTTGTCTTACAGGGGTTTTTAGTATGCAAGTTCGTGGCCGCGTACATAGGAGTTAAGGATGCGTATGCAAGCTCAAGGGCGCATACGCACCCTTAGGGTTTTGTAAGGATTTTCATCTTTTCAAAAGCATCTTTCAACTCAAGCATTTCCATGGCTAGGCCTTAGATCAGCCCTAGACCTCCTTGTGCTATCATCATTGGGGAACAGGGGCTCGAGTCGTAAAGGGTACAAATTGACATGTCTACAGTTGACCCTCTTTTAATTCATGAGCTTCCCTAACAAAATCAAAAGAAAAAGAGACAAAAAAAATAAAATAAAATAAAAAAATTCGATGTACAGCTTGAGCCCAACCCACTCACACAGCAAACAGCATGAACATATGGGGTAGGGTGTAACTTTTAAGAGTTGTATGGGATTCATATGTCCAAAGTCTCACGGGTGTTACTCGGGAAATGAGCAACTATAGGTTCATTATCCAAGAACCTGGTTTGCCAATTCTCAAGCAAAAGGCGAGTGACTCACTATCCTAAAGTCACTAAAAAGAAAAACAAAAATGGCTGACGGTCTCAACCATCAACCAATCAAACAAAGTGTTCTTATAAGCTAAAAGGATGCATATCTGTGGTGTCTATATGTGGCTCTTGCCTTAAATTTTTCCAGTTGGCTTCCGCCTCTTGGTAGCTTTTGTCTCTGTCTCAATCTCTTCTATGTTTTGGGTATCAAGGTTAATATGTTCAATTCCAATAAGGATATGTGTCCAAGTTCAGGCTTTTTCTTGTTTTGATATCTAAAGTCTCTAAGAACTTGTCTTGCATGTTCAATTCCCGAAGGATATGCGCATAAAGTTTGATGTCTTCTCATAGTGATGGTAACCTTTTGTAACTTTGATGTAAAAACTCACTCGAAGGGTCCTCCAAATATTTTCCAACTCATTGGGGGATTTCTTTTCTAAATCCTCACATGGGATCAATTTTTATCATCTTTGAAACGTTGAGGAATCTTGGTTTGCTTCCAACTCCTTTAACTCATTGGGAAGATTTTCAGAAATTTATCAACTGATTGGGGGAAACCTTGGTACTCCCGGACTCTCCGAGCAATTTCTCTCAACCTACTAAAGGGCATTTATGTAATTTTTGACTCTGAAGGGGAAATTCTGGAATTTTGATCCTTTTTGATCTACTGGGGATGACTTAGGGTTTTCTTTGATCATTCTTCTTTCCTTTGGGGACCATGGAAATTCTATAGTTTTTTTTTTTTTTTACTAAACTACACGTAGTTTAGCAATAAGCAAAAATGCACTTTTTGTCCCTACATTTTGGGCCTATTCTCATTTTGGTCCCTAACTTGATTTCACACCTATCTCAGTCCTTGAAAATAGAAAATCACATCCATTTTGGTCCTTGCCATCAACCCACTAACAGAAAATTCATACATGGTAGAAGAAGTGCCATGTTTGCATAGTAAATGTTAATGTGGCTAATAAAATAATTATAAAAAAATTTGTTTGGGCTTTGGAAAATGCCAGGTTAGCATATAAATTAATTAAAAAGATAATATTTTAAAATTTTAAACTAAAAAAATTCAAGAACAAAAAAAAAAACTTTTTCAATTTTAAAGATTAAAGAAAAAAAATTTATAGCAACTATCTCAATTTTTCTTGAACTTTCTTAAGAAACAAACACTAAATTAACACTCCATCTCACTCTATGTTGGTGCGTCTATGTTTGTGTTTGTATCTATTTCATTTTCTTCTCTCTTTTAAGATAAACAAAAAAAGAAAAAAGAAAAATCTTATCTATTTCTCTTGGTATCTTTCTTTTTTTCTTTATTTTCAGATCCATAATTGTCTCTTCTTTCTTTCTTTTGGTTTGTGTGTTGTGTTTGTACTATGCATCTTTCTTTTTCTTCATTCTTTCATGATCCATGACTTTCTATCTTTCTCTTTGTGCGTGTTTGTGTTCGTGTTTGTATCTTTCTTTTTCTTCTTTCTTTCCAAATCCATGACTCTCTCTTTCTTTCTCTTAATGCATGTGTTTTCTATTTGTATCTTTCTTTTAAAAATTTAAATTTTTTGGATTTGTGTTCTTGTGTTTGTGATGTTGTGTTTATGTTCCAATATCATCAATTGGTGAGTGTGGCCATGGGTCTTCAGCCATGGGTTTTGGTTATGGGATTCGATCATGAGATAGAAAGAGTATACATCATCGACTTTTGGCCATTGGTTTGTGGGGGAGAATGGTTTACCGACCATTGGTTTATGGGGAAGATGGGTTTTCGGCCTGGGTCTATGGACAAGATGGGTTTTTAGCCATGGGTCTTATGGAAAAAGAATATGAAAGCTATAGAAATTCAGCCATGGATCTTAGAGAAGAAGAACAAGAAAAACTGTGGAGATTTCAGGGTATGACTTTGGTAAAAAGCAATGCAGTTTTATCGGTTTAATGGGGAAAAGCTATGGATTTTGGCCATTGGTTTGATTTGGTTTTAGTTTCATATGGGTTTGATGGGTTGGTCAGCTTTGACTTTGTTTTTCATATGGGTTTGATCAATTTAATCTCAGATTGGTAGCTTCTGTTTTTGTTTTGGTATCATTGTTTTGATGGGTTTGCTAGGTTTCAAGAACATGAACAGTCATGTTATGGGAAAGAATATGAAGACATGTTCTTCCAAAAAAATAATGAAAAGAAAAAGAAATTAAATTAATTATTTTATTTTATTTTTAAAAAAATCATAAGTTTAGAATTTCATTTTATTGTTTTTCTGATGTAGTTTTTTAAAAAATTAAAATGTTGATGTGGCATTTTTAATATTATTTTATTAGCACGTTAACATCTAACGTGCCACCTATGCACCCTGTTTGCTAGGTAGGACTTTTCCGTTAGGGGGTTGATGACAAAGATCAAAATGGATGTGATTTTCTGTTTTTATGGACTGAGGTAGGTAGAAGATCAAGTTAGGGACCAAAATGAGAATAGGCCCAAAATGTAGGGACCAAAAGTGCATTTTCACCTTAGCAATATGACCTAAAGTACACGTCGTTTGGCCATCAAGTGCCTTTCCCATCTCTTCATTTTCCAATGGTTACCAATCATTTATTTTTTTTCCTTTTACTATTCATCTTCTTCTTCATTTCATTTTTTTTTCAACCCTTCATATTGTTGGAAAATCTGGTTTTGCTTCTCATACAAAACACATAGCGAAAGCAACAATCACATATCTACTTCATTTATGAGAGATAACATGTATCCTTGAATTCTAGAATAAAGAATAGAAAGCATACCTTGATGCAGTGAAATTCAAAACCAAAACTTGAGAATACCTCTAATCTTCATCTCAATTCCACATGGTGCCCAAGAAGTGTGGTCTCTTAATCAATTTACATGCATGTGTTCAAGGGAGAATAAGAGAGTAGCTTACACTCACATACACACCATTTCCATAGTCTATATTGAAAATTCTGTATATTTCTCTCCTTATACATAACTAATTATCTAATTGGGCTAGCCTTTTGGGCCTGCCCAATTGGGCTTTAGTTTGTGGCTTGAGATGGGACCAAAGGGAACAAATAAGACTCTGGCTCAAATGGGCCTTGGGCTTTTCTGTCAACTCTTAACAAGTCCAAAGTTACCATTAATTATATTTAATACTACTATATAAATATAATTGCACTCTAGGCCTTATTAATAAATTATATCTCAAGACTCTAATGATATCATTTGACCTCTCCATGAAATATCCATAGTGAACAAAGTCATAATAAACTGTCACTTTGTAAACAACTATTTTATTCTTAAGTACCCGGTTTAATCTTTTAGTTATTCACATTTATTGAAATCCAATTTCAATAAATATAAGCTTTAGTAACTCCTTACTAAAGTGGGCACCCTAAATAACCAGTTCCCATTAAACTTATCTCAGGGGGATATTTCGTTTCTCTATAAAAAGATATTATGGATTCCATCTTAAGAATATGTGTTCCCTCAACACTACATGTGGTTACCCAACATACTGAGGTTTTGACCGTGAATATTAGATCTCACTCCTAATATATCAAAGTAACCTACATTTCATGATCGAGTTCACTGTCCTCTGAGGATTGAGAGTCTATGAAATTAGAAGTCGTGAGATTAATTATTCAGGTGACAGTTGTTGATTGAATAATTTATCTCACAACGGTTCAGTTCAATATGTCTTAACTCTTAAGACAATCAACATATCAACTAGAAGTCTCCACTTCCATGATCAAGATAAATCATCTTAGTTGATGTGTTATAGTCTTCGCAGATGAAACGCTCAATTTCATCACCGACTACAAACTATATTTTGAGTTTACAAGGAACTTGTGATTTATATCTTCTATGACTAAATCACATACAATGCATCTCAAGGACTATGATAATGTCTCATTAGTTCATTTATAAATTGTCTCACATAATTAAACAATTTAATTATTTATGACATACCAATAAATTGGATTTTAGGGTATAAACCCCAACACATATTTTTTCTTCGCTCCTACAAAACCTGCCATCTCCTTCTCATATTTATCTCTGCCTCTCAAATCCAAACATCCTTTCCCTTCTCTCTCTTTCTCTCAAAAAGAAAATCATGGCACCAAAACCCTCCTATACCATTTCCGGTGACAACATCAACTTCAGTTGTTGGGTGGGTGCCAAATGTCTCAGGGAGTCTCCTACACTCTTTCACAGGCCTTGACAACATCTTTCTCACATTGCACGGGCCGAATCTGTAAGTTTTCTCCACTTTCTCATTTTTCAAGTTTTCCTTCAATCTTGTGTTTTGATTTGCTTTTAGTCTTGAAAATTCTTGGTGTTTGTTGTGGGAAGGGTTTAGATGAAATCCCTTGGCTAGAAAAGGGGTAGGAACATGCTTAGGAGTGGTTTTGATCCAAAGGGCATGAAGAACAGCGATGAACAACTTTCTAGGTTCAAGCTTGTGTATGCGGGCTCGAGACTATGTACGCTTCCTTAGATTGCTGTGTACACATGCCCGAGCTTGTGTATGCATATTTGTTATTAAAGCCTGCATACATGGGTTCCATCATGCGTATGTAGGAATGGCAATGGGTTAAGTATGGGGCAAGTTTCTTTATGCCCGAACCTACCCCATTTAATAAACGGGTTTTTTTAAAAACCCAAACCCACCTCGTCAAGCACTCGTTGGGCCTAATCCGTGGCCCAATAAAAAAATATATTTATGTTTGCTTGAATGTTAAGCCTTATACCATGGCCCAAATGCCAAATTAAACATAAATAACCAAAAAAAATTATGTTTTCCTGAATGTTAAGCCCTAAAATTTCATTCCACAAACAAAACGAAACCCATTTGTAATATAGATTTCCCTCGTATTATAAGACTACCAAATATAGGATTACTTAGCTTAAACTCAAAGATTCCAATCTTATGTTCTAATCTATGAATTAAAAGCAACAAAAAAAAAGGATCCAAAGGATAAACCTAACCCATCAACAATCCAAATGCAATTTGAAAAACCAAATTCACCATTGTTGTACTGCAAAAACCTTAAACCCAGCACCCAACTTAAAAAACCCCACCACCCTGCCTTCTACCACCACCAATAACGATCAAAAATTGAGCCCACCGTAGTTTTCCATCCACCACCACACAAATCACAAAAAATAAAACCCATCCATCATAGCAGATCCGGCCATACACACTACCGACAACTTCAATACCATAACAAATTACTGCAGAGGTATTAAGAAACCAAGAAACGAACCAAAAAAAAAAAATGGAGAATGAGAAGTCGAGAACAATGAACCTGTGAGAAACGGCAATGGACTGAGAGAGTGAGAGTGAGGGTATGGCCAGCGGTTGACTAAGTGAGTGAGTGTGAGGGTGTGGCTGACTAGCCAGCGACAGAAAGAGTCAGAGTGAGAGCTTGAGGCTTGAGCTTGAGAGTTAAGACTTGAGAGAGTTGGCTAAGATGAGATTGATTAAGTTTAAGGTTTAGAAATATGGTTATATATATAGTTAGGGCATTTTAGTAATTTAACTACAGATTCAAGTTCGAGTTTGGGGTGAGTATTACTAAAACCTGCACTAGACCCGAACTCGCTTCGGGTTTGATACGTACACCCAAACTCGACCCTACTATTTTGCAAGTTAGGTAAAACCCGACCCACTAGGGTCAAGTCAGGTACCTGAGTGGGTTTTGCCATCCTTATGTGTACGCACGCTGAAAGCATACGTACACATGTCTGGGAATACAGACACAGTTTTAAGCCCGTTCCTACATTCATGCTTTTCTTTCACTTTTTTTGTTCCAATGTCGTTCTCATACATTTTTTCTTATCCATTTCAGTTCATTCCACCCTGCGCAGGCCAAGGTACCATGGCTGCTGCTCAACTTTGGTATGATAGGCTTCTTCTAGAGACTAGGGAATTGGTCTGAGATGCTAGCTTCAAGGTCTTCGTTACCTATCTATCTGAAGCCATGGCCAGTGGGATCCTGGTGCAAGCCCTTGCTGAAAGGTGGTGGGACAGTACCTACATGACTTCGATAGGCTGACAAGGTTGAGGTCTTATGGTCATCCTATTGAGCTAAGGCATGTTTCTTATCAGAATGAGACCGTCTGATATTATGTTCTTGCCAAGGAGTTTAAGTCCCAGTCACAAGCGACACCTGAGGATTGAGCTCAGATGGCCAAAGCTTTCTTGCTCTATGTGATAGTGGCCACTTTCTTTGCCAATGGTGGTCAAACGATCAAGTTCCGATGGTTGGAGTTTTCAGGGACTTTAATGGTACCAGGGAGGTCAACTAAGGGAGTTCTTGTCTATCTTACATGTATTGTGTCATGGAAGCCATGAGCCAGGAGGTCTACTTCCAGCTTGCCAATCACTGAAGGTTGTAGGAGGTAAGATTTCTTTTCTTTTCTATACCATGCATGCCTATTCAACTAAATCCGCATGTGTTCTTGGAATCTTATTTCTTGCAAATCGTTCCTAACTTGCAACTGTATTTGTTTCTTGTTTCTTGTAAACTGTTCCCAACTTGCAACTATATTTGTCTCTTGTTTCGTGCAAACCATGTCCTAATTTGTGAACCCTCTTTGCAGCAATGGGCCGTCTCCTATGGGTTTGTCTACCAGGGAACCGAAGTGACTTTGAGGGAATTTCACTCTATGAGAGCTCAGATCGTGGCTGATCAAGTGATTTTCCCTTCTTTCTCTTACTTTGGTATTCTCACACATTTCTTTTGCTAAACCATCCCTTATATGTCAAGTTTTATGGATGCCTGGGAAGGACACTGATCCCATTATCTCTGCTAAGGAGGAGAAGGCTAATTGTGCCTTTGCACATGTGTCTATATCTTGGGAAGGGCTAGATTAAGGTTAGCATACCTCACAGAGCACGTGGCTCTTCAGCTTAAGCCTATGGATGAGCCTCGAGTTCCTGTAAGTCCTCCTCCCTTTATGTTGGCCCCGGAGAGCATGATCGGCAAGGATCTTGACCTTTGGGAGGATGGGATCGACTTCTCAAAGTGACTACTGCGTGAGGAGGAGGATTATGAACTCTTTAGCGAGGGCTAGCTCATGCCTCCCTTTGAGGCGGTCCTAGTATGCTAGCTCAATCTTTTGTCTTTTTCTTTGTTCACATGATTCTTTGTCACTACTTGCCCCTCAAATTCTCATCTCTTAACTTAAAAGGAGCCTATTGTCCCTCCAGCTGATGTCGCACCTGTTGGTGGGAACCTTGTGAGTCCAATATTCCCTTCATATTTGGTATATGCCTATGGTCTAGATGGGGTTACTAGGGAGCGTGCTCTTGCACGTAACCCTAATGTGATAGGCTATCCTATTGCCTAAGGAGCTCGAGATGTAAGTCTTTCGGCCTTTTCATCTTTCTATTCATGCTTCATCCATTCTTTTACTATTCTTTCCATTTTTCTCTCTTTCTAACACAATCTTGTCTTGAAATTGCAGCCTACTCATGTAGAGTGTGAAGAATTGATTCTGTTGGATGGGAACCTTAATCTAGAGGTGGCCAATTACTCATAGAGGATCTATGGCATTGATGGCTATTTCTAGAGGGTTAGTGGTAGCAACACAAGGGGAGGTCATGATGATGATGGGGGTGAGAGTTCTGAGGCCACAATTTTCAGGAGAGATTGAGTACCTGCATAGCAACATCAACAAAAACACATTTTCCTTACTTTTTGCTTTTATTTCATTTACCTTTTATGCACTTTTCTTTTCTTTGAGACATTGGGTTGTATTTAAGAACATCTTCATATTTCATAGCTTTTATTTTGAAACATGTACTTATTCACAACAAGAAATAGGACTCTTATATGATATGTGTGTTGGTGTATGTATGCTTTAACATGCCCCAGCCTTCATTTATCTTTCTTTCAAACTTGCATATTGAATGAATGCTTTTAGCATGAGGATTTGAGTACATAACTATCTCAGGAATAAGGGAAAATTTGCTTGTTTTAGTGATTTTGAGGAAAGGGCAAAACTTTGACAAAATCCCAAAATCTAGTCAAGGGTGCGTACGTGGGCTCGAGACTGCGTACACATCATTAAAGCATGCGTACATAGGCACAAGGTTGCGTACATAGGTTAGGTGGTAGAAACCCTAACCAACCTTCTCACTTATATATAGGCATCAAAGGTCTTTCCAATCCTTACAAACACATAGCCAAAGCTTAGAAAAAATTTCCCTAGGGTTTCCAATGGCAGAATTCTCTCCAATGGAAGTTTCTTTGTAGGTTAGCAAGCTCAATCCCAACTTCAAGGATGCTCTAATCCTTCTTGGTATCTCTTGTGCTTCTCACATCCTTCAAACCAATATTGATGAGCCTCTTTTACATGCAGTTGCTGAGTTCTGGGTTCCAATTTGTCATTTCTTTCAATTTAATGGTGTGGAGCTATGTCCTACCATAAAGGAGTTCGGTGCAATTATGGGTGAATGCGACTTTGGTTCCAGTATCCTTCCTACTCTTGAGGAGGATCTTTCAGTGCTTGCCCATCAACCCCTAGGAGTCCATCTTTCCATGGCCAAAAGGTGGTGCAAGTCTGGAAAACTAAATGTTACCATGGTCTTTAAGTATTTTACCAAAAAGGTTGTACCCTCATCCAAAGCAAAACATTCCCATTATCTCAATGCCTTTTGTCTTTGTATCCTTGCAAGTTTTTTCTTGGTGCATGAAACTCCTTGGGTGGATCCCAAAATCCTTCACATAGTCAAGAATTTGGGGAATGGAAGTCTCGTGCCTATCATCTTGGCTAAGACTCTCAATGGTTTGGATGCAATCCACAGGGAAGAAGCAACTTTCTTTGTGGGGAGGCCTCTCCTTCTTCAGGTATGATCCCTAATTTTTGCTAAGGTTTCCTTAACCTAGTGGGATTCCTCTAATTTTTGCATGGATTACCTTTCGGTTTTCAACCCATCGAGGCTCCTTATATCATCTTTCAACATCTCTTTCTTTCTTTTTTTATCTCATTTTTCCACTTATTACACATGCTTTCTTTTTCTCTCCCTCAAACATGGTTGTATGAGAAACTCAAGTTAATTCATCATCCTCTTATTCCATTCAATCAATACCAACCAAAGCATTATCGGGATCTCAAGCTCAAAGACAAAGAGATGGAACCTAGTACATTCACTGAAATCCTGAAGCTCTCACTCTTACGGACGACCATTGGGCAGTTAAATGGTGGCATATCAAGGTCATGGCTAGCTATGGTTTTAAGGAAAATTGTGTCATCCTAGCTTGGCTTTGCTGTTGCTTTTATTATCCTACATGTCACATTGCAAGACAATTTGGGGATTGTCAAGGCGTGCAAAGTGATAAAGGCTCTTACCATACATTGGCACTCACTAGAAGGCTCTTAAGTAGGCTTTTTGAAACTTGGCCTTAAAGGGCAATGAACAAAGACATCTATTTTCCTCAATTCCTTATTCCAACTTCAGGATACAAGACTTAGTTATCCACTAATATGAGAGCAATCGAAATGGAAGAAAATGATCACAAGAAATCCAACAAAAGAAAGAGGACTTAGTGACTACCTAGACATGCCCCAAATTTTACTTATCTGCATTTTTATGATTCCATGTCTTTTTATTTGAGTTAATAAAGGATTGAAATGTTCCAAATCCTCTATAAAAACAATTTGTCATCTTTTAATCTAAGCAATTAGAGAATTAGTCATTTATTATATTTGCTTATTGTCTTTTTTTTTTTTTCTCTTTCTGTGCCATGTAATTTTTGCCCATAACATCCTTGTAGGAATTTTCACCATGCCCATGGTCTTTTGCCCTAATTTTTTCCTAGATCATCCTTTTGGGTTTTCAACCTAGTGGGATTTGTTTGCCCTAACTTTTGCCTAGGCCGCCCTTTCAGGTTTTCAACCTAGCGGGATTTTTCCTTTTTTTTTTTTTTTTTTTTCCTTTTCTTTTAAGGGTTGTACTTCCAAAGTCTATCCATGTTAATTGGTTGGAATCTCTCTTCTCCATCCAAGTCAGTAATCTTCACAGCTCCTCCTGACATGATCCTCTTGATAAAAATGGGTTTGGATCATCTTGGCTTCATCTTACCTCTCGGGTCATAATTTTGTCCCCTAAGCTCCTTCAGAACTAGGTCCCCCACCTTTAGATTTCTTAACTTAACTTTCTTGTTGAATGCTCTTGCAATTCTCTTCTGATAACCTTGCACATGGTAAAGGGTTCACGACCTCTTCTCATCTATTAAGGCTAATTGTTCATATCTTTCCCTCATCCAATCCCCTTCTAAGTCTTTGGCCTTCACGAACACTCTCAAAGATTGTATCTCCATCTCAATGGGAAGCACTTCCTCATTCCAATATACCAAAGAGTAGGGGGTTGCCCCAGTTGATGCTCAAATAAACGTGCTGTAGCACCATAGAGCGAATGGAAGCTTTTCAGCCCAATCCTTATATGTTAATACCATCTTGGTTAGGACATTCTTGACATTCTTATTGGCTACTTCTATGGCTCCATTAGTCTGTGGTCTATATGTTGAAAATTTGTGATGCTCAATCTTGTAAAACTCTATGATCTTCTGGACCTCCCTTTCAAAATGAAACCCATTATCGGAGATGATTTCTTATGGTACTCCAAATCGACAGATGATGTTCTTCTCTATGAATCGGGCCACATGCTTGGCTTTCAGAACAGAATAGGAGGCGCCTTCTACCCATTTAGTAAAGTAGTCAATTGCAACCAAAATGTACTCATGTCCATTAGAGGCCTTGGGAGCTATCCTCTCAATCACATCTATGCCCCATATAAAGAAAGGCCATTGAGAGGTCATACTGTATAACTCACTGGGTGGCATATGGTTTATATTGGCATGCATTTGGCAATCATGGCAACACTTCATAAAATCTATGCAATTGATCTCCATTGTAATCTAGTAGTATCCCATCCTTAAGATCTTCTTTGCTAGCATTTTCCCATTCATGTGGGGACCACGAATCCCTTGGTGGACTATGTTCATGATCCTCTTGGCTTTATCTTTCTTTAATCACTGAAGGTGTACCCCATCATAGGATCTCCTATAGAGCTGACCTCCATATAAGATATATTGCATCGCCATTCTTATTGAACAGTGGTCTTTCTTGCCAGCTTTCTCAGGATAAATGCCTAACTCTAGGAACTTCAGGATGTCATAATACCAAGAGACTACTCCCTCTTCTATGCCTAGGATGACTAGATCTTCCTTTTCCTTATGCACCACTTAATACTTTTGTTCAATCTCCAAAGGATGTGTCCACACCCCTTTGGGTATCTTAACCATGGAGGCCAAAGTAGCCAATGCATCTATAAACTAATTCTGAGCTTTAGGGATAATGGCATACTTAATTTTATCAAAGGTTCCCGTCAACTCCTCTAAATATTGTTGGTATGGCTTTAGATGTTCTTGCTTCACTTTCCATAACTTTTGAGCTTAGGCTATGACTAATGTTGAATCTCCATAGACCATAGCCTCCTTTGCCCCGAGTTCTCATAGAGCTTCCATTCTGGCGATACAAGCCTCATATTCTGCCATATTATTGGTTGCCTCAAATTTCAACTTAACAGCCATGGGTATGTGTGATCCATCAGGGCTAATCAACAATACTTCTATCCCATTTCCATATTGGTTCACTGCTCTATCAAAATACATCTTCCATGCTCCCTGCTCTATATTCAATATGTTCTTATTAGGGAAGTCTTCCTTACTACCCTCTCTTTCTATAGGGTTTTCGACATAAAAGTCCGATATGGCACCACCATCTCAACAATCTTCCACTCAAGGCAAGTTTCTCAAATAGGTACTTCAAAAGGTCCATTCTGGCAAATATCCACACTTGGAATGGTAGGATAACATGTCTTAATTTCTGTATAGCCCACACAAGAGCAAAACAGGATTTCACTATGGGTGTGTATCTAGTCTCATAGTCATGTAGCCTTTTCTCTTTCATTCTTGCCATCATCTTCTTGGGCCAACATGCTTCCCACGGCATCCTCTATGATCAAAAGGTAAAGGAGTAAAGGATTTTTGGGTTCTGGAGGTATTAAGATAGGTGGGTTGAGGAGGTATTTCTTGATGGATTCAAAGGCTTTCTGAGACTCTTAGTTCCATCTATAGGGTTCATTTTTTCACAAGAGTTTGAAGATTGGTTCACAAGTGGAAGTGAGTTTAGCAATGAATTGGCTAATGTACTGTAGTCGACTTAGGAATCCTCTTCTCTTTTTCTCACTCTTCGGTGGAGGCATGTCCAAAATGGCTTTGATCTTTGAGGGGTCAACTTCTATCCCTCTATCACTTACTAGGAAGCTTAGCAATTTTCCAATGGTCACTCCAAACGTACACTTTTGCAAATTCAACCTTAGCTTGTATTCCTTGATCCTTTCGAAGAATTTCCTTAAGTTGGTTATGTGGCCTTCTTTATTTTTGGACTTTGCTATCATGTCATCAACATGTACCTTTACCTCATTGTGTATCATGTCTTATAACAAGGCTATGGCCATCCTTTGATAAGTTGCCCCTGCATGCTTAAGTCCGAATAGCATCACTGTATAACAGCAAATTCCCCATTTTATGGTGGTTTTGGTCATGTCCTCGAGAGCCAAATTGATTTGGTTATATTGAAAGAAACTATCCATGAAAGACATCAAAGCACTATCGGCAATGTTCTCCACTAAGACATCTATATGGGGTAAAGGGAAGTCATCCTTGGGACAAGCTTTGTTTAGGTCTCTAAAGTCTACACACACACATTCTCACCTTTCCATCTTTCTTAGGTACGAGCACAACATTGGATATCTACTCGAGTTGGTGTACAGGCTTGACAAACCCTACCTTCAATTGTTTGGTCACTTTTTCTTTGATCTTAAGGAGCAATTTGGTTCTAATGCGTCTCAACTTTTGCTTGACAGGTACAATATAGGAGTAAGTGTCGATGCGATGTTGTGCTATCTTGGGGTCAATGTTTGGCTTATCTTTATAGGACCATGCAAACACCTCTTGGAATTCAGTGAAGAGTTCCTTGAGATCTCTCTTTTCTCGTTCATTTAAAGTGGAACCAATTTTAATTAAGCGTGAATTCTCATCATTGCCCAAGTTAAGAGTTTCAAGCATTCGTTCCATAGGTTCAATTTTCTTTTCTAATTATTTACAAATTTCATTTTCAAATTCATTGGAATCATTTAAGTGCAAAATTTTGATATTATGGAACACATCAAAATAAGTCAAATAAGAATTCATAATATTAAAAATGTTGAAAAGTACATCAAAACTTGTGTTACAGGACATTTTCCCCATGACTTTGAAAAACTAACCTAAGTCCAAATGCTAAGGTGCCCATTAGTAGGCACGATGAATGTAGAAGGATCATTTGGCTTTTTATTATACTCCTCTTTCTCCTAGTTGTTGGTAGTGTCTCCTTCGCCTCCTTCCTTGAACAAAGTCTTCAGCTCCATGGACCAATCTTCCTCTTCCATAGGACTCCATATATGTATTGTTTCAGCTATATCCCATTGGGCATCTTCTTGATTGGAAAAGGTGTAATCCTCTCCTCCAATAGACCAGTCATGGTCACTATCAGTCTAATGCTCCATACGGCCATTCTCTTCATCTTCCTCCTCTTCCTCCTCATCATTTTCAGCTAAAACAAAGTATCGTCCTTCATTGGGGGGTGAAGTAGGGTCTCGTTCAATCAAACTGTGAGTTGGGGCATATTGGACTGGGCTTTCTATTCCTGTCGAGTCTTGATCTTCCCTAGATCCAACACTCCTAATTTCAGAAAAGTCATTAACTCTTGTGATGATCCATGGCCTTCAAACATCCTTCAACACCGAGAAGAGCAAGCGAACCACTCCTTCAATCACAACAAGATCAATCTTCTCTTGAGGTGAGTAGCCAGATATCGTGGTACGTGAAAAAAATCTACAAGAGACCCTTCGAAAATAAGCGCATGTCCCAAATTAAAAACTTCTTTTATTTAGATGTTCTTACAAAAATATTTAGGTCCATTTTATTGAAGTCCCAATTATAAAATCACTCATTTTCCTCTTATGAACTTTGCCCCTTGCTTCATGTGTTTTGGTCCATTTACAAAATACTTTCATCTTACACTCTTGGGCTTTCATGAGACTGTGCTAATAGATTTTCAACCCTTTGTCTCTAACATGGGCCAACAATATATTCATCACCTTTGGGCTCTTCACTTTCATTTATTTTATTCACTTTTTTTTTTTTTTTTTGAAGTTGCCTTCTAGCTAGAATACATCATAGCCTTCCTCTCAAGGCCCATGAGACTCATATCACTTTGGCCTTTACATATAATAAGGAGGCCTAAAACTAGAGAGATTCATTTGACTTTTTAGGATCTTGGATGCTAACCATAGCATATTTGTTACCCTAGGACCAAGAATTTCTTTATCAAAAAGGTCTTGATTTAGGCTTATGATAGCAAATGGGCTATGGGCCTATGAACCTTTCAAGTTAAGACATGCCTTTGGGTTTTAGGATAAGCCTCTTATGTGAGATACTTTTTTCTTTCATCCCAAAATATTAGGGTATATGCCATATGTTGGAAAAACATGTTTGTATTGCATACAAAACATATGCAGCGGAAAATTAACGGATTTACTTCATTCGCAATTGATAACATATACTGGTAAATTTTAGAATATAAGAACAAAAGAATGTACCTCGGTATGGTGAATTTCAAAACAAAGATTAGAAGTTCTTAGGAACACTTTTAATCTTCACTCCAATTCCACTAACGCCCAAGAAATATGGTCTCTCAATCAGTTATATGAATTTGTTCAAGAGAGAATTAGAGAGTGTCCAACACTCACATACAAACCGTTTCATGTACTTTGTTAGTTACAAAATTTTGTATATTTCTCTCCTTATAACTTATTATCTAATTGGGCTAGCCTTTTGGGCCTTTCCAATTGGGCTCTAGTATGTGGCTTGGAGTGGGACCAAAAGAGAACAAATAAGACACTAGCTCCAATAGGCCTTGGGCTTTTCTATCAACTCTTGACAAGTCCAAAATTACCATTAATTATATTTAATACCACTATATAAATATAATTGCACTCTAGGCCTTATTAATAAATTATATCCCAAACTTTATTGTACATGCAACCCCTTCATAAAATTTCATAGTAATACAAAGTCTTGAATGAAGACTACCACTTTGTAGATTACTACATCTTAATCCTTGAGTACCCGATTTAATCCTTTTAAGTTATTCATCATATATTTATGAAATCCAATTTCATAAATATATACTTTAGTAATTCCTTACTAAAGTGGTTAAGCCTAACTCTCTAAATAACTGAACTCATTAAACTTATCTCAAGGGAATATTTTGTATCTCTATTAAGAAATTATGAATTCCATCTTGAAAATATATGTTCCATCAATACTAAATATGGCTGCCCCACATACTAAGGTTTTGACCGTTACTTTAGATCTCACTCCTGATATATCAAAGCAACTTACACTTCATAATCAGATTCATTATTCTCTCAAGATTAAGAGTTCATGCAAATAGAAGTTGTGAGATTTATTATTCATTTAACAGTCATTAGAAGAATAATAAATCTCACAGCAGTCCAATTCAATATGTCTTAACTCTTAAAACATATCAACATATCAACTAAAAGTCTCCACTTTCATGATCAAGACAAATCATCTCAGTTGATATATTATAGTCTTCGCAGATGAAATGCCCAATTTCATCACCGATTACGAACTAAAATTCTAAATTTACAAAGAACTTGTGACTTATATCTTTTGTGACTAAATCACATAAATCACATACTATGCATCTCATGGACTAAATGATAATTTTCGGATATTCATGTTACCATTATTTTAGATAATAATAAAACAACTTTATTAATCACAATATTAAGTCATACATAATGTCATACTCAATATCATACATAACATCACATAATATCATACATAACTAATCCTAACACCATAACTCTTAGGTCACCCTTCCAATTGCTTGGTAACCTCTTCTTTGATTGCTTGGTAACCTTTTCTTTGATCTTGAGGAGCTATTCAATTCTCATAGCCTTAATTTCTGTTTGACAAGCACAATGTAGGAATAAGTGTCGATTCGGTGCTATGCTATCGCAGGGTCAATGTGTGGTATATCTTCATAGGATCATGCAAAAACTTCTTGGAATTCAGTGAGAAGTTCTTTGAGATCTTTCTTTTCTTATTCATTTAAAGTGGAGTCAATTTTAATTAAGTGTGGATTCTCATTATTGCCCAAATTAAGAGTTTCAAGCATTGGTTCCATAGGTTCAATTTTCTTTTCCAATTTTTTATTAATTTCATTTTCAAATTTATTGGAATCATTTAAGTGCAAATTTCAATATTATGAGACACATCAAAATATGCCAAATCATAATTCATCTTATTAAAAATTTTGAAAAGTACATCAGAACTTATGTTATAGGACATTTTCCCCATGACTTTAGAAAAACCAACTCAAGTCCAAATGCTAAGGTGCCCATCAATAGGCATGATGAATGTAGAAGGATCATTTGGCTCCTTACAGGGATGATGGCGAGCATGTCCCCCTTAACCTTCAACATTGCTTCTATTGCTTCAGCATCCATGTAGTCCATCTAGTTAACTTCCTCATGAATCTCTTCAATCACAATTGAAGGATTTTCCTTGAAAGTGAGTTTTTCCTTAAAGAAGATCTCCCAACTGGGATATATCTTTCCATTCTTACCCATCCAAGGCTTAAGAAAACCACAAAAGGGGAAGTCTCTTCCTTCCCTCACAAATTTCCCATTGAGAGTATCAAGGTTCTTCTTGATTCCATCATAGCCTTCAAGGAATCTCAAACCTTCCTTAGTCATTTGAGTCCTGAAATCGGGAAATTCAACCACTCCCTTTCCTTCTTTTCCAAGACCCATACTGGGCATGTACCCAATATTCTTCATCATTGGAATCACCTTATGCCTACAGTAAGGAAGCAAATCCGTAGTGTACTTCTCATCCTTCAATCCATAATCAACCATGTTCACAAACTCGAAGCCATTAATTTGAAGCTCATTATTCTCACTTTCTAGTTCACAAACGGGAGCCAAGATCTCCCCATCTCCATGTATCACGACAACTCCTCCTTTTCATTGGATCTTTATATTTTGGTGCAAGGTGGAAAGGATAGCTCCCATAGGGTAAAGCCATAACCTTCCCAAGAGAAGGTTGGAGCTTGGAGTGATGTCCATCATATGGAACTCTACAATCAAATTCAAAGGGCTAATTTTGCAAGCGGCCTTGAAAGTTCCCATCACCTTCATAGAAGTGTTGTCATAAGCCTTGACAGTCAAGGGAGAAGGGATGATAGTCTCCACATCTAGATTAACCTTGAGAGTGGTCCTAAATCGACATACGTTCAAGGTGAACCCCCATTATCAATCAGCACCATTAGAACCTTAGCACCTATGCATTCGATAGTGAATTGTAGGGACCTAGTGTGATAGCCCTTTCGGGAGGGAGTTCTTCATCGGAAAATGTGAAAGAAGGGTTAGACACAGCTTCTAACCCCCATGATAGATAGAACCTCTTAAGGTGTAGTTTCCACGAATACCTCCTTCCCAATCAAATCCTCTAGGACTACATTTTTGTGCTTTTGAGAAGCCATTGGCATGCCTTGAAAGGATACATGTGCTTGAATCCTCTTCATTTGGGTCAAGACCCTATCCTTTTCTTTCTCTTCATTCCTATCGAGTTCAATGGGGTGATCCTTCTTTAGAAAAGATGGTTTGTAGTGCTTTGTACTCCTAGTGACATTGGCAACATTACCTTCTTGGATTCTTTTCTTTAATTCAGACCTCCCTTTGGGGGCAATCCCCCACACGGCTTTCACACTCTTCAATCTTTCTCCTTCTTCATCGTAAATTCCTTGTACTTCAACCATGTCAATTTCAACTTCTATCAAATTAGAACAATACCAATCAATCGCTTCAACCTCAACATAATTCTGGTATGGAAGAGTAGCTTGATGATAATCGGGTAGAGGGATTTTCCTAATATTAGGCTTGGTAATGATGTTTGGATTTGGAAGAATTCCATTGTCTATCAAGTCTTGTATTTCATGCTTAAGGCAAAAAAAATTATTGGTCTTATGGCCAAATTTCTAATGGAAGTGACAATATTCATTAAGGTTCCAAGTAGGAGGTACAGGATTAGGCGTAGGTGTGGGATCTAAAGGTTTGAGATATCCTTTGGAGGTCAAGTTCTCATATGCTTGGGCGATGATCATTCCTAGGTCCGAAAATTCTTGGCAGGCTTTCTTTGGGAAGCTTTGGCAAGCTATGGCTTATTGAGGTATGACGTTACTTACATTCATAAGGTTGGGTGCTTTGGCATTAAAGGCTCTTCCCCTATATGTCTTCTTGATAGAAGGCTTGCTTTCCCTTTTCTCCAACTACCTAGTGTTGATAGCTTTTTTAATTCTAGTCCCACAATCACATAATTCTCCAAAGGAACTAATAGGCAATGATAGAAGCCTACTGGAAGCAAGTTCTTGATAATCATGTTGATTTGGTCTTTCTCATATGGCCTATTGACCATCTTGGAAGCCTTCCCCTTCCATCTTGTCATGTACGCAGAAAAGGTTTCTCCAACCCCTTACTTAGTGGTCTCCAAATCTTTTAAAGTCACATCGCTCATGGTGTCGAAGATGAATTGATCCATAAACAACTTTACTAACTCATTCCACACCTTGATCTTGCTTGGGTCCAAACTAAAGTACAACCTTGATGCACCTCCCGTTAATGACAGAGGGAAGGTGTGCAAATTTTGCTTTTCATCGAAGCCCTTCATCTTGACTATGCTTATATATCCCCTAATGTGTTGCTTAGGATCCCCAGTTCCATCAAACTTTTATGCATAAAAAATCTTGAACTTGGGAGGCAATGGGACAAGAGCTTTGGTCCGCAAGCTACCCATGTTCTAGAGATAATCATCCATCCCTTGAGCCTTACAAAAGGCTAATTGCATCTTTTCCATCTTCTCTTTCATAGCAACAATTTCTACAGTAAGCTTCTCAAACTTCTTATTTCTCTCATAATCGGCCTTATCCTTCTCATTCCAATCTTCTGTTTCCTCATCCTCATTCAATTTTACCACTATAGGCTTCTTGAGCTTACCTTCTTCCAACTTAGTGAGGTAAGTCCCTTCTTCGCAAATACCTTGCCTTAGTCTTCTATCATCTTGTATATCTTATCTGCAAGGGCGGCGTCACTTGGAGTGGCCATTTCTTCATGAGATGTGATATCCACCTTGGTCAAATGGCTTCTGTCACTTTGTGGAACCCAAGTTGAGGTGGGGACGTGCATACTTCATCTTGGTGGTGCAATGGTGACTAAAAAGAAGTCCCCCTTTTTATTAAGTTCAAATCCCAAATTAAAAGCTTCTTTTATTTTAGATGTCTTTAAGAAAAAATATTTAAGCATATTTTAATGAAGGCCCAATAACAAAATCACTCTCTTTCCTCTCATGAGTCTTGCACCTAGCTTCATAAGGCTTGGTGCATTTACAAAGTGCTCTCATCCTACACTCATGGGCTTTCATTTTTCATTCTTTTCATTTTTCATTTCCAACCCTTTGTCTCAAATATAGGCCAACAATTTATTCATCACATTTAGGCTCTTCATTTTTCATTCATTTCATTTATATATATATATATATATATATATATATTTTTTTTTTTTTTTTTTTTTTGAAGTAGCCTTATAGCTAGAACACATTATGGCCTTCCTCTCAAGGTCCATGAGTCTCACATCGTTTTAGCCTTTACATACAATAAGAAGGCCCAAAACAAGAGAGATTCATTTGACTTTATAGGATCTTGGATGCTAGGACGATAGCATATTTATTACTTTAGGCCCAAGACTTTCTTTTTCAAAAAGGCCTTTATTTGGGCTTATGATAGCAAATGGGCTATGGCCCTATGGACCTTTCAAGTCAAGAAATGCCTTTGGGTTTCCAGATAAGCCTCTTATATGCGAGATACTTCTTTTCTTTTCATCCCAAAATCTTTAAAGTATCCTCTTTTTGATAGTATCTAAGATCTCTCTATGTGTGGGTAAGATCTTTAAAGATAAAGGGACAGATCAATAGGTCACTCACAACTAGATGGGCCAATATTCCAGCCTTGGGCCTAAATGGACCCATATGGATTGGTAGCAAACCTTTAATGTACTCAAAAACCATCATAGGCAATGGTACGTATTATGGGTTGAACTTCCGAAAGTCTTGATCCTAAATGGAGCCTCCACTTCCTAACTCATCTCCAACCATGGCAAAGGGACAAATAACCAAGTGAGAGTGTGTGCAAAACCATAATAAAAAAAACATTTGCTATGATTAGGAAATCGTACACATTGGAGTCAAACTTCCCTATCCCTAGTGGAGTCGCCACTATGGACACAAGCACCCACGACGAGTGGTTTCTTCATGGGAAGTACACCTCAGCCTAAGGTGGACTGGGAGGAGGGTAAAAATGGAGTCATCACCTAGATTATGTCTAGGAACTATATACATAGCACCCATGTGGAAGGACTAATCTTTACTAAAGCACATGCCCGGAGTTTAGGTATGGGGATAGGAGGTGTTAGGCACCCAACCCCACCTAACCTGTAGGTCGGCCTCCACTCATTATGGTCCAAATCCTAGTCTCATCAAAGGGTTTTCTAATAGGCTATTCTAAACTCTCTCACACACAAACATGAATCTAAGCAAACAACATGGCATATCATTCTAAAACCTTAGTATTCATCTCTCATGGCATTCAAATATTTTATCAAATGGTAGTAAGTATATCAAGGCAAAAACATCCTTACATAAAATCAAATGATTCAAAGCATGGCATCAGGGCACTTGTTCATCATTTTTATCAATCAACTTACTTTATACAACCAATTTAAATGCATTTACATGTGATTATGCGCGCCTCACTACATCACAGCACATATGCATCATTGCATGTTCATATTCATGTGCATTTTCATATTGTTCATCAAGCACAAAACCCTAATCATATAATCTAAGCAAGAGATTTTAAGACATGTTATATTGTTGACCTAAACATGTGAAAAAGAATTAGATAGAGCCTAAAACATGCATTTAAATTAAATAAAACATAAAGAAGACGAATTTTGGTTTCTGGGCTAGAGCCTGTGTACCCATACTTAAGCCTGCGTACATAGGATGAAGATGGTGCATATACACGAGCTTGTATACGTAAACTTGCCTAGAAACCAGCAAGCACACACCAATCTAAACAACCAAGCATGCTTTCTAAACAATCAAACAACAAACCTAAACTACATAGGAATATTTTAAAGCAAGAAAACAAATTAAAAAGGAAATAAATAAAAGGATAAAAGCAAGAACATGTACCTCACACAAAAAGCTTTAAGAGCTTCATTTTGACCGTTCCCTACGGTTAATCTGCAAAAAAAAAAAAAAAAAAATACCCAGAGAGTTTTTTTTTTTCTGATAAAAATTCCCAGAGGTTTAGTTTGTTTAACTAGAAGGCTTTGGACTAAAATAAGTCCTAGCAAAGAAACTTTAGTTTAGGATGCTCTTTAAAGTAAAAAGCTTCTCCTGAATCACTTTTTTGGGGTAGATCCCATGTGTTTTTGGGAAAAGGGCCGTGAGGTCTTTTTATAGTGTTCAAAGAGAAAGGGCAGAGGCAATTCCAAGCAATGTCAGATTGCCTCTGTCGAGATATTTACAAAAACTTTCCTTATAGAGAAATCTGGAACCCTAGCTATGTACACAGGCTCATGACCGCATATGCAAGAGTTAACGCTACGTACGCAAGCTTAAGGCCATATCTGCACTCTTAGGGTTTTTGTAAGGATCTTCTTTCTCCCAAAAGCATCTTTTAACTAAAGTGTTTCCATAGCCACGCCCTAGATTAGCCTTAGACCTCCTAGTGTTATCGTCATTGGGGAACGAGGGCTCAAGTCATAAGAGGTACAAAATAAGGTGTCCACAATGGTCAACACCGTTCCCTCTACCTTGCACCAAAGGTTGAAGTTTATAATGGGAAACCAATTGGTCACTGTCATGATTGAGGAGCTAATGCCAATCTTTTAGGATATTTTTGTACCATTTATAGGAGGCGGTGGCCCCCTCGATGCTTCTTTCCAAAGTTTCAAATTTGTGTCTGTCATCCATGAAATTGCAACTATACTTCTAGTTTTGCCAGAACTAGCCATCATGATGTTCAAAGAAATGCTCAAGTTTTGCTACTACCCAAGGAATGGATAGGTATATACGAATAAGGAACTTATGATTCCATTAGTTTGCCAGAGAACAAATGAGGTTACGGTCTAGGCTTCAAACCCACCCAGAAAGATCATGCCAGATCAAGGGAAGCCATGAAGGAAAGAAGGCAAGCCAAATTGCACGATACTGAGACAAGCTCAAGCAGTATGATTATCCTGCACATCAAAGTCACCTTTCTAGCTCCGATGGAAGTTATGATCCTTGAAGGCTGGGAGGATGAGCTTGACATATCCCCCCTCTTTGGTCGAATCCCTAAAAAACCTAAAGTTACTGCAGCTGAGCTTGTGGAAGACGTCCCTGAAGAAGCTGCTAATTGTTGAACTACCTAGCCTTCGAAGACCATATGCGGTTTTTAGGCTTAGCAAAGGGAGTCTCCATAAAACTGTCCCTGTTTCCTTTTTGCTTCAATCAAGATCTTTTTATCTTTACCATGCCTTTTTATTTCTACAGTTGGTTTGTACTTAGTATTTCCCTAATTTGTGCATAATATCTGCTAAATTTCTCCATTTCCTATTTCATTATCATTGCATACTCACTGATCCTAAGCCGAACCCTAATTTCTCAATAAAGGATACGTCCTAAGCCCAAGTTATCCACGAAGTAGAAAAGTATCTAAACTTAGTCATAACCCTAGAAGTATTGAGAGGGAAATAAAAGTAGGTCCACCTTACCCTTGATGGAACATCAACCGAGGCCCCTTCTTGGTCATTAATTAAGGGATGGAAGGTCAAAGGTCACATTCCAAAAATCATAAACATAAACCTCGAAACCTACACATAGTATCACAAAACAGTTCATATCAGGACATTCACCAAAATTAAGTTTCTATTACAAAAGCCATACCCATCACCCAAACTCCACATAAATGTACAAAAGTGCCACCCAAAAAGTACACCCAAAAAAAAAAAAAAAAAAAAAAAGAGAGAAAAGCATTGAAAAGTGCATCCTCAAAAACAAATCCTTCCCCTAGAAGGATTGCATAACCAAAAAATGCAACTCAGAAAATATATGTACTAAGAAATTAGAATTGCTTACAAACAAAGAAAAACCATACAAAAAGGGTTTCACAAAAGATTTGCAATTCAAAGGTGCAACAAAAAACATTTCTTGTAGACACCTCATTTTGTACCCTTTATGACTTGAACCCCTATTCCCCAATGACGACATCACTAAAAAAAATAGAAAGAGGAAAGCATTGAAAAGTGCATCCTCAAAAACAAATCCTTCCCCTAGAAGGATTGCATAACCAAAAAATGCAACTCAAAAAATATATGTACTAAGAAATTAGAATTTCTTACAAACAAAGACAAACCATACAAAAAAGGTTTCCACAAAAGATTTGCAATCCAAAGGTGCAACAAAACAAAAACCTTATGTAGACACCTCATTTTGTACCCCTTACGACTCAAGCCCCTATTCCCCAATGATGACATCACTCAAAGGCCCAAGTTTGATTTAGGGCCTAATCTTGTTGTAAAGTTGTAATTTACAACTATGTTTTTGTTGGCTTTTATTCCGTGCCAAATTTGATTGTAATTATGTTCAATCGTTTAAACCCTGTATTTGTTGTGGGATTTGTTGTAAAGGTTGTGTGATAGAGAGAGTGTATGAAGACTCAAGCATTTGAAGATTGAAGGATTCTCGCGGGTGTCTCGCGACCTAGCATCCCGCAAAGTGAATCATGTGCTAGGCACATGCTGGAATGCGAAGAGTCAGGCCAAGTGAAGACATCTATGTCTCGCGAGTATCTCGCGGGTAAGGCCTTCCCGCGAGACACCCGCGAGGCAATCTGTTCTGCCAGCCTGTACTTTTTGAGTCACACCTTTTGCACCTATCCTATATATACCATCATTACCCACAATTGTTGAGGAATGCTTCAGAGAGAAAACCCTAGCCAAACACATTGGTAATTAGAGATTGTCTTCCCCATCTTTCTCTATACAATTGCTTGTGGTATCTCCTCAACCCTTCCCTCTCCATTATCCATATCTTTGAGAGGTTGATAGCCCAAACACTTACCACACCTTTGAGAGTGCTGAGTGACGTTTTGGTGCTGCTGGGAAGCATTGGAAGGAGCCTTGAATGGCAGATGCAACATGGAGCTTGTTGTGGGATCCAGATAACTAAGACAAGACACGGTTCCGAGAAACCTTGTTGGAGTAGGAGCTTGGAGGGCTTAGGTACATCGGGTAGACTAGGCTTGGAGGGTCTTTTGCTAATCCATGTATCCCAACTGATTGTCTAGTGGATCGATTTCCGCTTGGAGGGCGGCGGAGAGGTTTTTTGCCGAGGTCTTCGGTTTCCTCTTCGATAACACGTCTCGGTGTTATCTGTGTTTGCATCCTTCTTCCCTACTCTTGTTCATTTCATTTTTATTGCTGAGTTGCTTCAAATATGGATTAGAGTAGTTATATTGTTTATACGCTTGTGTTTACACTATTCCGCACTTATTTTTAAGTTAGTGTAAAATCAACCAAGCCGTAATTTTAATTTGAGGGTCTAAACCGCTCGTGTATTTTCAACACATTTTCTAGCTTTCAATTGGTATCAGAGCGGGTACACTTGCTGAGGTTTAATTACCTAAGTGTGATCCTTGACCGTTCTTGAGATGGACAAGTCTCAATCGCTCAATGTTCCACCATTTTTTTATGGGAACAATTATGCATTCTGGAAAGTTAGAATGAGAGCATTCTTATGCTCTATCGATGATACCGTTTGGGATGCGGTTGAGATAGGTTGGACCAAGCCGGAGGCTCCTAAGTCCACTTGGGATAAGGCAGCTCTAGCGGCAGCCAATGCTAACAGTAAAGCTTTAAATGCTATCTTTTGTGGTGTGTCCCCTGATGAATTCCACAGGATCTCTCATATGACAGTAGCCAAGGAAGCTTGGGAGATTTTGGAGACTACCTATGAGGGTACAAAGAAAGTCAAGGACACAAAGTTTCAGATGCTCACCACCAAATTTGAAGAACTCAAGATGAGTGATGATGAACCATTTGATTCATTTTATGGGAAGCTCAATGAAATCGTCATTGCTAAACTCAATCTTGGGGAGAAGATTGAAGACACTAAGGTGGTGAGAAAAATATTGAGGTCCCTGCCTGAAAGTTTTAGAGCAAAGGTTACAGCCATAGAAGAAAGCAAAGACTTGGATGAGATTAAGATTCAAGAGTTGATCGGGTCTCTCCAAACGTATGAGCTGGGACTGCCTTCCCATAAGACGAGCAAATCGCTTGCTCTTAAAACCATCACCGAAAGAACAAATGATTCCTCCGAAGAAGATGGAATGGAGAAGGAAGTAGCATATCTTGCAAAGAACTTCCGCAAGTTTCTGAAAATGAAGAACAGTGGGAAACCGTTCAACAGAGGAAAGTTCTCTCCTTCAAGAGGTGATAAGAAAGAGTTTAAGAGAAAAGAAGGGAAGGATTATCAACCTTCTCCAGACATTGTGTGCTATGAGTGCAATGGCCATGGACATCTAAAGAAGGAGTGTCCAAATTTTCTGAGGGGAAAAGGGAGAGCATATGCTACAACGCTCAGTGATTCTGACTCTTCTGATTCGGACTCGGAAGAGAGCTGTGACGGTGAGGGAAACTACTCCGCCTTCATGACCATTGCTCATGTAGATTCCTCGGACGACTTGGATGCACTTGTGAAGGAACTTGGTGAGCATTCTGACTCAGAGTCTGTTGAAATTGTGGAAGAATCAGATGCTGAAGAGGAAGAGAATACAGCTAATCTTCAAGAAAATTACTCCTTACTTCTTGAGAAGTCAGGGGAATATGCAAGAATAGCCAAGGCAGCTGTGAGAAAAATGAAGAAAGTAGAGGAAGATTACCGAAGTCTCATGGTTAGACATAAGGAGGCCAAATGCGAAATAGAAAAACTGAATGGTGAGCTGTCAGAAGCATACTTGAAGATCAGATTTCTTGAACAGGATGTGGTGCAAGTGCAAGCCAAGATAGAAAAGGTCTCCTCCAGAAAGTTGGATGATGTTATCTCATCCCAAAAACATTCCTCAGACAAGTCCGGATTGGGATATACCGGAGTGAGTAGCTCATCAGTCAAAGCTACCAAAGAAGTAAAATTTGTGAAGGCCGTAGAGCCAATTGTAGAGGAGGCCGTTCCTGAGAATGTTAAGGTTGAAAAGAAGAATGTAATTGAGCAACGGATGATGAATAAGCCCCGAAATCAGGCTGTAGGCAGACACGAAACCAGAGCAAGATCTCTCTCAAGACCACAACGGGGTCCTAGGACGGATTATGTGTGTCATTATTGCGGATTGCAAGGAGACACCAGACCCAACTGTCAAAAATTAAGAGCAGATAATAATGCAAGCGTTCCTCGATCACGAGGAAGAAGGAATGACAATAGAGCTTGGGGTGGTGAGAACTCAAGAAGCCAAAATCGTGATCCCGGAGTGACAGACGTGATGAAGATAATCGGTGCCTTCACCACTTGCTTGGAGAGTTTTACTAGGAGGTTTGAAAGTCCCAACTCTCGTACCCAATCCGTCAAGGATATCACCCCAAACACACGTGACGTGTGGGTGAAGAGGGGTACTCATGCATAAGCACTATAATATGTCCATGCATTAATTCTTTCCATTTCTAGGGACATTTGTTGTTGCATTTTATCATACATTGCTTTCATAGTATTTTTTCCTTTGTCTAGTTTGCACCTGTTTTTGTTGATCTTACTTCTCTTGTTCTGTTTTGGGTGTGTTTCAAAAATTCAAAAACCCATAAAAATTGAAAAATCTCTAAAAGTTTGATCACTTGTTTTGTGCATATCTCATGTGAGTTTGGCCTAGTACCTTCGTACTTATGGCGTAGTGCATTTACGATCTTCGCTTGTTCCGTATGCACTCTTTTCTATGTGGAAGAAACCCTGAAAACTATGTGTGACTGTTGTAAATAGATCTTCAAGCCTGTCATGAATGATTGGTCAATAGTCTTGTTGGTCTTGATACTTGCATAGACTTGTGTCTATATCTCTTCCCACTTTATTTTTGTGTTTTTGTAAAAAGAGCTCACCAATTGTAAATCTCCAAATAAAAAGAAATATTGAGCTGCAAAAGCCTGTCGCACATACTAGTATTTGACTAGGAAAAAGGAAAAGCGACTCTTTTAATGTAAATTTTATGGTGCTCAAAAAGCCAAAGGCTTATCATCAATGTTGAAATATCATAAATTTCAAGCACCTACCTCAAAATGAGATGTTTTGTCCATACAAAATAAAATGGACCAATTGTTATACTTTATGAAGAAGCCAAATGAAAAGCTTCTAAGTTATGTTTTCAATGTGTGGGAGGTCATATATACTCATTTCTATAATGGAGATAGTCCACTTGATTTCGTATCAGTTGTGTATGACTCGTGTGAATTGATCATTGAAGCTTCGCTCTGGTCTAAGGACTATTTCACATTTAATGCTCACACATAACACACAAGTTTTTGATTCAATCAATGCCTATCTCATTTGTATGATTGTATATGTCCAAATGTGATGTGTATGCCCATGAACTTGTTGATCAAATCCAAAAAGATTTTTGTGAGTTTTATTAGTTTTTGAAAGTGATTTTATACTTTCTTGTGTTTCTTTTTGGTCAAAATGCTTTCTGTGTGTTTTTCATCAAAAAACTAGTTCAAGGGTTGTTTCGCGAGAAGCTCGCGACTAAGATTCTTCCCGAGAAAAAGTTTGAGGGAAATATTTTTTCTTTCTTGTCACTCAGAGACTTTCGCGACTGTATCGCGACTGTCTCACGACCAACAACTTCTCGCGAAATGCTGTTTGGCAAAAACTGGAATTTTCTCAAAATCATACAGAGAATTTAGCGACTGTCTCGCGGCTGTCTCGCGACTTAGAGCTTCTCGCGAAAAGTTTATGCTTCAGTGGCCTCTTTCACGGTTGTCTCGCGACTGTGTCGCGACTCCCTAACCCGCGAAAAACGCGTGTTTTCAGTTTTATAGGGCTGATGTGACAGTTTTTTCAAAACACAAAAGCTTCCCTCATTCAACCTCCCTTATAACCATTTTCAACCAAATTCATTATTCCATCAAAATCCTTTCAAATCAAGCATATTTTCTGCATTTTCTCTCTCAAGGTATGTTCTCTATAGCATTGTTCTCATGTTTTCGCTTAGATTTTGCAGATTTCTGTTTAGGGTTTTGACAAATTGGGAATTTCAATAATTTGGGTTGGTTTTCAAAATTGGGTGAAATTTTGTCAAATCTTTTGATTGGGTTTTGTTCCATTTGTTGTTTATGCTTCTGTGTTGGCCCCTTGTGGCGTTTTAAATTGTATTTAGGCCTGTTTTCACCATGTTCATGCATTATTCATGTCATATTTGAATTTGTGCATGCTTAGTGTTCGATAAAATGTCCGGATGACATTTTTGTGCCTATTTGAAATCAAGTGATTTCAATCTGTGGATTCTCACTTCTTTGACCAATTTTCACTCCATTTGGTCATTGATTGTGTGTTTCATACACTTTTCTCATTCTGCACACTCTTCACATACCTAAGCACACTTAGGCACACCTCATGCATATCACTTGCACACACATGCACAGTTACTTAACTTTATGCACTATGTGTATGTTTATCTTCACACACGGCACTACATTTGTTTTAAACTAACTTCAATCTAACCAAGCTCTGTGCTCTGTTTTGTGTGTTGTGCACGTGTTTCCTGGTGTTTTTGGATGTTCTTTTGCACAAATGTCTCCGTTCAAGACTTCAGCTGTGAAAGTGGCAGCAACAAAGGGAAAGAACCAATCATCGATGTTGATGAAGATTCCCCGAGACCAAAGAGAGCTCGTGCTTCAACAGGAATCTTTGATCCTAGCTTGTTTCGCTCTTATGCTGCTTTTGAATCCTATAAAAATCTCTTCCGAGATGCTCCTTTGTTGGTTGAAAGAGCTGTTGATCAGTCATCTCTTTTGGATACACAAATTCCCACTTGGTTCGCCACAAAAGACTAGAATTTTCTTCTCTCCGATCTTGAAGATGCATATGAGAACATGGTGAAAGAGTTCTATGCAAATGCTGTTGTTGAAGGAGAAATGATCAAGTGCTGGGTTAGAGGAAAGCGGTTCTCGATTACTCCGGTTTATCTTTCTGAAATTCTTCACATCAACAGGCCCATACTTCCGATTCCACCTGTATATGATGAGTTGGTTCCAACTGAGGGCACACTTCGGACAGCATTAGGAGCTAATTTGGAATTCTCTTCCAGCGGATCATCAATCAATGTGGCCTCACTTTCTCCAGAATTAAGGCTTCTGTCAATGATCATGTGCAACAATCTCTATCCGTTGTCAAGCACAGGTTATATTAACCTTGGACGAGCATTATTTCTTCATGATCTGGTATCTGATGAGGAAATTGATGTATGCTCCCACATCTTCCATATTTTGGCTAAAACGGTGAACCGCACTGCCTCAAGGAATTGCATTCCCTTTGGTTGTCTTATTTCTAGGATTTTAAAGCTCAAAGGGGTGCGTCCCTCTGCTGATGAGCGCCCTTATCCTAGGCCAAGTCCAATTAATGGTCGTACTCTTCAAGCAAGTATGAGACATACCAAGAAGAATGTCAAGCAAGAACATCATGCTCCTACAGGAAGCTCGAGTTCTACCTCTCATTCCTATGATGAAAAGTTTGACACCATCATGGTTGCCCTTCAAGATCTTGGCACCAAAATTTCAGGACTTACTCAGATCATGTACTGCCAACACTCCCGTCTTGATAAACAATTAACCTCTCTTGAAACTCAGATGGATGAAATTCAAAGGAAGCTAGAAGAGAATAACAACTAGCTATTCCATGACAAAAAGGGGGAGATGATGTCAGTGACAGGGGGAGTAGTGATAGGGGGAGAAGCAGCAGCAAGAAGTCTAGTTTTCATATCTTATCTATGTTTATATTTTTTTTACTGCTTTTACCTGCTCTTTTGGATTAAAGCTTTGTTACTATGTGTTTAAAGCATGTTTATATTCTGCAGTATTTTCAAAATTTTGTGTTTATTCCTATGCTTTGTGGCATATGTGCTTTGTGGCATTTTGTTTTGTACCCATGTTGCTTATGTAAGCTTTAAGGGTTTGTTTCATGCATAGTTTGTAGGTCTTTGTGGTTTGTGCCATGCATTTGCTATACCATGCTTATGCAGCCTCTATGCATGTTTGCTTGTTGTTCAATGTCATGCATTTTACTTCAAGTATAACACTCTTGTGCCCTTGTAGGATTGTTCCTAGATGCAAATACTTCGTGTATTTCGCATTGGTTGAGTGTTGGAGTTGCAAATGATTCTCTTCAAATGAGCTTATCATCTTGCATATCCGGATGTTCATTTCTTGTGTGAATGAGCATAGTAATTGCTTGTGTATAGTGGTTACTTGTTTGATCTTGCCATGATCTAGTGTTTCTATTTCATTTAGCTTGATCTTGCTATTATTGCTCCATATGCTTTTCAAGTTTTTCTGCATACAATGATGTTATTGTGTTGTTGTGTTTCAGGAGTTACTTGTTCATATGTTTCAAGAGCATTTCAGAATCTAGAATTAGGTGTGAGTGAGTTTTGCCTTTGTTCCCAAACTCACGTTTAAGTCTAGAGTCTGTTTTAGGGTTTTGTCACGGAATAGCCAAAAGGGGAGATTGTAAAGTTGTAATTTACAACTATGTTTTTGTTGGCTTTTATTCCATGCCAAATTTGATTGTAATTATGTTCAATCGTTTAAACCCTGTATTTGTTGTGGGATTTGTTGTAAGGGTTGTGTGATAGAGAGAGTGTATGAAGACTCAAGCATTTGAAGATTGAAGGATTCTCACGGGTGTCTCACGACCTAGCATCCCGCGAAGTGAATCATGTGCCAGGCACATGCTGGAATGCGAAGAGTCAGGCTAGGTGGAGACAGCTATGTCTCGCGAGTATCTCGCAGGTAAGGCCTTCCCGCGAGACACCCGCGAGGCAATCTGTTCTGCCAACCTGTACTTTTTGAGTCACACCTTTTGCACCTATCCTATATATACCATCATTACCCACAATTGTTGAGGAATGCTTCAGAGAGAAAACCCTAGCCAAACACATTGGCAATTAGAGATTGTCTTCCCCATCTTTCTCTATACAATTGCTTGTGGTATCTCCTCAACCCTTCCCTCTCCATTATCCATATCTTTGAGAGGTTGATAGCCCAAACACTTACCACACCTTTGAGAGTGCTGAGTGACGTTTTGGTGCTGTTGGGAAGCATTAGAAGGAGCCTTGAATGGCAGATGCAACATGGAGCTTGTTGCGGGATCCGGATAACTAAGACAAGACACGGTTCCGAGAAGCCTTGTTGGAGTAGGAGCTTGGAGGGCTTAGGTGCATCGGGTAGACTAGGCTTGGAGGGTCTTTTGCTAATCCATGTATCCCAACTGATTGTCTAGTGGATCGATTTCTACTTGGAGGGAGGCGAAGAGGTTTTTCGCCGAGGTCTTCGGTTTCCTCTTCGATAACACGTCTCGGTGTTATCTGTGTTTGCATCCTTCTTCCCTACTCTTGTTCATTTCATTTTTACTGCTGAGTTGCTTTAAATATGGATTAGAGTAGTTGTATTGTTTATACGCTTGTGTTTACACTATTCCGCACTTATCTTTAAGTTAGTGTAAAATCAATCAAGCCGTAATTTTAATTTGGGGGTCTAAACCGCTCGTGTGTTTTCAACACATTTTCGAGCTTTCACTTGTAAATCTTTAGTTTGAAGGATGTTTTGTTAAAAAAAATATGTAGGAAAACCCTAAGCATGCGCACGTATACTTTAAGCATGCGCACGCACGCTTTAAGTATGTGCATGCATACATCGAGCATACGCACACATACCCCGTGTAGGTGCATGAATGTAGGGTTTTAGAATACCTGTAAGGAAAGTTTTTAGATGTAAAATTATATAAAGAGAATCCTGCATCAACTAGTAGCCACTCGACACCCCTCTATGATCACTATAGAAGGCCTCAAAGGCTTTTTTACCAAGGCATGCCGAATTCACTAGAATTGTGAATCAAAGAGAGCGTTTTTATTCTAAAACATCCTCAAGTTAAAGTTTTACTTGGTTGGGACCTACTTTGTTATTGACCTTCAAGTTTTAAGCTCATTAATCCTTCTGATTTTGTTTTTGATTAGATTGACTGAGGGGAACATTCAAATCAAAGTTTTGAGGAGTTCTAGCGTTGAGGTAAAGGTTTAAACTTTGTCTCTTCATTTTCTTATTTGTTTTTTTGCTTTATTTTGTGTTTTATTGTTTTAATATATCTGTTTTTAGTTTAGGTTGTTTAGTTTGGTTTTATAAGCATAATAGGTTGTTAGATTTCCTGTTTTAATTATCTGTCAATTGCTGTTCTGGGTTTGGTTGTTGGGCGTGCATGCGTGTGCACGCTTCAGGCATACTCGTAGCATGCGTACACATGCACATGGGATGTGCACACATACCATGTGCTTATGCATGCATGCCGTGCCCAAAAACCAAAATTAAGGTTCCTCATGTTTTATTTGTCTTGGTCTATTTTAATCAATTTTTCAATTTCTGTTTGACTTAGTTTTACACGTTTTAGACCATAGGATCTCTATGATAACATGTTTTACCTGCTTATTTATTAGATTGTAGATTAGGGTCATATGTCTTGGTGCATAACATGAACATGCATAATAACATGAACATGCATTGATGCATAGGTGTTGTAATGTAGCAAGGTAAGTATGGTAAGTCATGCATAGGTCCTATGAACATGCATTAGGTTGTTTGAACATGATGTGGTTGATGAACATTATGAATGTCTTGATGCTTTAATGATTGAATATGCATGTGCTGATTCTTAATGCTACTGCCTTGTGATATGTTTGCTGCCTTTGGATATAATGCATGAATTTATTAAATGAATGGTAGGACCTTATGCCATGTATTGGAATGGCATGATATGCCATGTTGAATGCTTGATGCATGTTAGAGTGTGTGTGAGTCTATAATAACATGTTAGAGGACCCTTTGATAGAACTTGGATTTGGAACACAATGAGTGGAGGCCAACTTACAAGTCGGGTGGGGTTGGGTGCCTAACACCTTCCCATCCCCATACCTAAACTTCGGACACGAGCTCTTGTAAGATAAGTACTTCACATAAGGGCACTATATATATGGTTTCTAGAACTAATTTAGGTGGCAACTCCATTTACACCTTTCGCCCAATCTACCTTAAGTCAACTACCGCCGCGATGGGGGCGCTTGCACCCACACCTCCAACATCTAAAAAACCCCTTTTGAATCCAAACACATATCCTTTCTTTCAAACCCAAGCTATGTCTCCTAATTAGAAATAGACTTGAGATGTCCAAAAAAAAAAAGTGTAGATTGAAAACTTGAAATGGTGGTCTATGCAAAAATTAAGACAAACAAAAATAGACACAATGTCTTTGAACTACGTGACGACCTAATCCTTCCTAGAGGAGGTATGTAGGCAGCCATATCCGGCCCAATTACAACTTTTCAAAAATATCTCATCCATCTTTCGAAGATATAAGGTGGGAAGAAGCAACATAATGTCTTTGAACTAAGTAATGATCTAATCCTTCCCGAAAGAGGTACGTAGGAAGCCATACGTGGCTTGGTCACATCGTTTTCAAGACACGCCATCTTCAGAAGGGATAAGGTGGGAAGAAGCAAGACAAGTTCAGAAGACAGAAATTCAGATTCTTCAAAATACCACCAGTGGCATGATCCGAGTTGAGATCATCCCTGCCAAGTGAGATACATGGACAAGAAGGCAAACCTAAGCAGAGGAAGGGTTTAGAATTTGGACCAAGGATTTTCTTTGGTTTATGAAAATTGATTACATTTGATTTTCTTATGTAGCCTTTCAAGTGCATCCTTGTATATATCATCTCATCATATACACATCCATATATGCTTACTTGTAAATAAACTCTTTTGTCAATAAAAACAAATACTCCTTTTTGCTACTTCTAATCCATCCTTCATTACATAAAATTGCATGACAAATTGAAAAAGGATCTTGAAAAAAAGTACAAAGGACTATTTGGACACAAATGGAACACCACTAAGTCTAAACACTAAACAGGAAATCAAGATTGGTGCTAACACTCAGCAGTTTTGGACCATCAAACCGCTAGAACCCGCATAAAACCCACACTGGGGTAGTTTAATTTTATGCGGTCCCCAGGACCATGAACCTCGTCTTCCTCAGAAATCCAAGAGATAATCTGGAGACCCCCAAAACCATCCAAAAATGCACACTAGGGTAGTTTTTATTTTTGGATGTCAACTTTCTATGGAGCCATGCAAACACATACAAAAGGACGACGTGGCACAAAATTCCAAAATCAAGTACACATTACAATGTACAACAGAAAAATGTACACATGCTTAGGATTAATTAACCTGTTTTAATTAACCTGTCTCTTCACATTCTTAATTGACCCGATCTAGTTAACATGCTTAGGATTAATTAACCCGATTTAATTAACCTGTCTCTTCTCTTCACATGCTTAATTGGCACTATCTAATTAACATGCTAGGATTAATTAACCCGATTTAATTAACCTGTCTTTTCACATGCTAGTATTAATTATCCCGATTGAATTAACCTACCTCTCTTTATGCTTGATTAATTGGGATCTAGTTAACATGCTCATATTTCTTTAATTCACCTCTTTGTTCTCATCACATGCTTCGGATTAATTCACTAGATTTAATTACCCAACCATTTTCACATGCTAAAAATTAATTCACTCATTTCTCCATGCTTAGGATAGATTAACTAGATTTAATAAATAAATAAATAAATAAAACAAATAATAATGAGCACATAAGCACCATTCTTGTCACACATATATTATCTATTTTCTTGCTACTAACACTTGAATAGAGAAAAGCTTGTGGAAATACCTCAAGGACCCACAAAGGCGGGGAAGTTGGAAGAACTAGATGATGATGAAGAAATCTCTCTCCAATCCAAGAGCTTATTGAAGACCCTCCAATAAAACAAGCAAAAACAGTGTTAAATAGAAAAGAAAACGAGAGAAAATGAGGGACAGTGCAAGCAAGTGCAAGAAAATAATGAGAGAAGAAAAGAAGAAAAATCAAGAAGAGAGGAGAGAGATTTTCGGCCATATGACCTTTTGTGCAGTTTCACCAAACTTTTTGCAACGAACAAGGATTTTTACAATACAAAATGCTACGGACTTCATAGGATTTAAGGAAAAACATTTTGAAAGTCCAATCCTCATCCGACTTGATCCAATTTTGACTTGAAAATGTCATAAATTTGCACCAGTTTTTCTCCCACAAAATGTATGCAAAAATCGGGGTGGACAAAATACAGAATCTAGTTCTTTATCTAGCATTCATTGTGCCAATAAATATTAGACAAAGAAGGCGCAGCTGTAGATACCGTATTTTGTTCGAATCCAATTAACACGACAAAATAGTGTTTTATATCTCAAAAAAGGGTGAAAACCATGTTTTTAGAAGCCAAAGGTTGGGAACAAATTAAAATAGTACAATTTACCGTAATTAGATGACAGAGCAAAGATCCAAAGTCAATTTTACCATTTCTAGCAATATTTCCACCAAAAACCCTAACCGAATGGTGGTTAAAATATTGACTTTTTGATCCGACCCTCCGATTGAGGTAAATTTTGGTCCATCATGTAGATCATAATTTCCCCTTCGAAAGCATGGGTCACAGGCCAAAATCGGAGTTAAAAAGGATGAGATATCAATAAAATACCCAAATCCTAATTAAATGTATCATTATTTTCAAGTAAAATAGAGCTGTTTTGGAGCCGTTTTCATGCAAAAACCATTACTAACTCAACCATAATTGGAGCAATCTGCCTGAACTAGATTAAAGTATGGTTTCTCAACTACCTTCCATAAAAACGGATCGACGATACCCATCACGGATTAGGAGAAATGAAGTTTTCAAGAAAAGTGCCTTAGAATTTCCTACACTGCATCACCTCCATTCTAGACGTGGAATCTTGACAAGCATAACTCTAGATTGAATTTGGTTAGAGCTTATGGAAACTAGACATCCAAAATTTTCTGGGACACCAAATTTGAAGAAATCGGAGCTCCAAAAGGCCTCCAAATAGAAGCACAAAGATAGGACCAGAATCAAGAAAAAAAGGAAATAGGAAAACTTGGGGAGCAAGTTTGAGACATTTGGTGAGGTGTTGTGCAACACACCTCACCTAGCCGCATGGTGCCATGTGGCTAGGTGTGAAATGTTGCTGCAACACCCCAACTTGGTCTCCCAACTACTATAAATACACCCCTTCCTATTGGAAAAACACACTATAAACACCCTAAAAATTTCTCTTGACTAGGAAAAACTCTCTCCCTCTCTCTTTTCTTTTATTTTTTCTCTCTAGCCTTAGTTTCTTCTTTTTTTTTTTTTTTTTGGGTAATTATACTAAACTCGCCTATGGTTTGGCCCAAAATCACTTTGCCTACCCATGTTTTGAAAAGTGTCACTTAACCCACTTGTGGTAAGGTTTGTCTGTATTCCGTAACCCACCTTACCCTCCGCCGTTAGAAAAACACATTTTAACCCCAAAACATTACACAAATCAAAACACACTATTTGAAATCTTTTCGCAAGAGTGACCATTCGTGTTCTTCTCTCTCGAATATCCGTTGATTGAAGTCACTGGGCTTGAAGTGTTGGAAATGTGCATATACGTAGCGGAAAATAAACGGATCTACTTCACTCAGAATTGATAACATGCATTATGTAAGTTTCAGAATATAGAACAAGAGAATGTAACTTGGTGCAGTGAATTTCAAAACTGAAGATGAGAAGTTCTCAGGAACACTTTCAATCTTCACTCTAATTCCACTAACACCCAAGATGTGTGATCTCTCAACCAGTTATATGAATTTGTTCAAGAGAGAATTTCAGAGTGTCCAACACTCACATACACCATTTCATGAACTTGTTATCTGTCTCACAAATTCTGTATATTTATCTCCTAATAACTTATTATCCAATTGGGCCAGCTTTTTGGGCCTTTCCAATTGGGCTCTAGTATGTGGCTTGGAGTGGGACCAAAAAGGAACAAATAAGACACTAGCTCTAATGGGCCTTGGGCTTTTCTGTCAACTCTTGACAAGTCCAAAGTTACTATTAATTATATTTAATACCACTATATAAATATAATTGCACTCTAAGCCTTATTAATAAATTATATCCCAAGACTTTATTGTACATGCAACCCCTTCATTAAATATTCGTAGTAATACAAAGTTATGAAAGTAGACTGCCACTTTGTAAATTATTACATCTTAATCCTTGAGTACCCGGTTTAATCCTTTAAGTTATTCATCATATATTTATGAAATCCAATTTCATAAATATATACTTTAGTAACTATTTACTAAAGTAGTTAGGCCTTACATTCTAAATAACAAACCCATGAAACTTATCTCAAGGGAATATTTTGCATCTCCGTTAAGAGATTATGAATTCCATCTTGAAAATATATGTTTCATCAACACTAAATGTGGCTGCCCAACATACTAAGGTTTTGACCATTACTTTAGATCTCACTCCTGATATATCAAAACAACCTACATTTCATGGTCAGGTCCATTATTCTCTCAGGATTAAGAGTTCATGCAAATATAAGTCGTGAGATTTATTATTCAATTGACAGTTATTAGAAGAATAATAAATCTCACAGTGGTCCAGTTCAATATGTCTTGACTCTTAAAACATATCAATATATCAACTAGAAGTCACCACTTCCATGATCAAGACGAATCATCTTAGTTGACATGTTATAGTCTTCGCAGATGAAATGCCCAATTTCATCACCGATTACGAACTAAAATTCTAAGTTTACAAAGAACTTGTGATTTATATCTTCTGTGACCTTTCACATAATTCACATACTATGCATCTCATGGACTATATGATAATATCTGAATATTCATGTTACCATTATTTTAGATAATAATAAAACAACTTTATTAATTACAATATTAAGTCATACATCATGTCATACATAATATCATACATAGCATCATACAATAGTATTTAAGGGCACAAATCCCAACATGAAGAACACAAGTTTAGTGAATATCGAAGCTAGGGCTTGTAGTTTCGATAAAGTAAAACAAGATATGTGTGAACATCTCTCTGGACACGTGCAAGTTCTTAGGGTATTTTTTTTTTTTTTTTTTTTTTTTGGCAAAATTTTTGAATGTTACATGATTAAATTTGTGCATTTTGTTATTTATATGTAGAATCAATTAGGAAGTTTAGAAAATACTATTATGGTTGTTTCGAAATGTGTATAGCTGACAAAATCAAGTGTATTTGTTTAGGATTATGGTCGTTTATGTATTGTGGTTTGTGTGGTCCCTAGGAATTTGTTGGGAAAATACTTTTGCATGTGCTATATGTGGTCTTTTATCCGTATGTTGTCTCCCAAAAACAATCCAAATACTATTAAAATGCACTTTATGTATATGTCTGTTGGTCTTGTTGTCTTTACCTATTTGTCAGTATGTAAACAATCTCATTATTTTATTTGCAGATGGATGATTTCACATTTGATTTTGTGGTTAATGTTAGGGGATGTTTTATGTGGAACCCAGACCTACAATATGTGGATGGGACTGCACATAGATTGTTAGAAGTTGACCCCGACAGATTATGTTACTATGAAATACAAGAAATATGTTCTGAGGGTGGGGCTCCTATAAGCAATAGGTATTAGTGTTTAATTCGATGCCACTTGCCGTTGAACATCATGTTCAAGAGGGAGGTGTAGCTGCAGATGAAGGGTTAGGGATAATTGCTATTGAAGGTCGCTATTGTTGATGAATGGGGATGGGCAATTGATGTTGAAAAAGATGGTGTAGCTAATGATGAAGGGGTTCTTGTAGCTGCTGATGGAGGGGGAGGGGCAGCTCATGACACTTTGGAGAGTAATGATGGTGAAGTAATAGTGAATGAAGAAGAAGACGGAGAACATAATGTAGTTGATGGTTCAAAAGTTGAAGATCAGAATGGATCAGGTGGTGTGGATCATGAATGGACATATGAAGGCTTAGAGGGGGAGGACTTTGGTGATGACATTTTTGTAGATACAACCACTGATCAACCCGAGTCAAGCAATGCACCCAATGTAGTCCCACAGTTAAGTGATGCACCCCATATAGCCCCAAAGTCTAGCAATGCACCCCATATAGTCCTAGAGTCTAGCAATGCACCCCATGCAGCCCTATAGAATAATGAGTGGTTTGAGCCAACTGGTGTGGATGATAATGAGTGGACTGAGCTAGCTCTTAAGGATGACTTGGTAAGTATGGATGGGTCTGATGATGAGCAGGTACCTGAGCAGCCACAGTTTAATGTTAAGAATGACATGAGAAATGTTGTATTGAAGAAAGATATGAAGTTTCCTAAAGCAAATGTGTTCAGAGCTGCTTTGAGGGAATATACAATTAAAAAACTTGTTCATATCAAATTAAGCTGAATGAGAGGACCAAAATTTCTATTCATTGCAAGAATGAGTGTGGGTGGAGATGTTATCATTGATGATAAGTGGAGAGCTGATATTTCAGATAAAGACAACTACTGATTGTACTTGCCATAAATAGTTTAAAAACAGCCAAGCAACATTAGCTTATGTTGTAAAGAAGTTCCTGGAGGATTTTGGTAAAAATCCAAATTGGGAGGTGTCTAGTGTGCACAACCACGTTATCCAAAATTTATTTGTAGACCTAAGTGTTAACCAAGTGTATACGTCAAAGAGAAAAGCCAAGAATTTGATCAATGGAGATGAGCAATTGTAGTATGCTTTCCTTAAGGATTATGCACATATGATAACCACTACAGATGTTGGAAGTAGAGTTATATTACAAACAGAAATGGATGATGAGAATTCCTAGCCAAAATTTAAGAGGATGTATGTTAGGTACAATGCTCAGAAGGTAGATTTTTTAGGTGGATGTAGGCCATTTATTGGTTTGGATGGTTGTCACTTGAAGGGAAGATTTGGTGGGCAATTGCTATCTGCCACTGCCAAGGATGCAAATGACAACATATTTCCAGTTGCCATGGCTATTGTGGAGCAAGAAAACAAGGACTCTTAGATTTGGTTTTTCGAGTTTTTTGCTGATGATATTGGGAGGCTAGAGGAGCTTCAGTTGGTCTTTATTTCTGATAAACAGAAGGTATGAAACTGTACCTTAGTTCACACATGGTTTACATAGTTGGTTAGTTGCACTAATATGCTTTGTATCAGGGACTTATACTTGCAATGGAGACATTATTCTCTACTGTGGAGCATACATATTGTGTGAAGCACATATACAATAATTTCAAAGTCAGCCACAAGGGATTAGAACTGAAAGATGCACAGTGGAGGTGTGCTGCTACCACAACTGTTAACGATTTTGAGAGAGGTATGCAATATATGAAGGAATTGGATGAAGATGCAGTACCTTGCAGACATTGAACCTACCCAATGGACAAGGTCGCACTTTACTTCTAGGGCCTTAACAGATTGTTTGGTCAATAATTTAAGTGAATCTTTTAATTCCATGATTTTAAAGTCTAGGGACAAGCCTATACTGGCAATATTGGAGTGGATTAGAGTTAGAATTATGACTAGACTTTACACCAAAAGGAAGGGCAGAGAGAGTTATGCTGGAAAGTTGTGTCCAAACATACAAGATAAGTTTGAGAAATTGAAGGTTGAGTGTAAGTCATTTAGTGCTACACCAGCTGGCAGGTTCCTATATGAGGTGGACAATCAAAGAGAGAGGCATGTAGTTGATCTAATAAACAGGACATGCAGTTGTAGGTTACGGGATTTAAATGGAATTCCATGCAAACATGGAATAACAGAAATGTATAAGAACATTGAGACACCAGAAGATTATGTTGGAAAAAATGGTTTTGCATCTCATACAAAACACACAGTGGAAGCAACAATCACGGATCTACTTCATTCATGAGAGATAACATGTAACCTTGAATTCTAGAATAAAGAACAGAGAGCGTACCCTGATGCAGTGAAATTCAAAATCAAGACTTGAGAATATTTCTAATCTTCATCTCAATTCCATATGGTGCCCAAGAAGTGTGGTCTCTTAATCAATTTACATGTATGTGTTCAAGGGAGAATAAGAGAGTGGCTTATATTCACATACACACCATTTCCATAGTCTATATTGAAAATTCTATATGTTTCTCTCTTTATACATAACTGATTATCTAATTGGACTAGCCTTTTGGACCTGCCCAATTGGGTTTTAGTTTGTGGCTTGAGATGAAACCAAAGGGAACAAATAAGACTCTAGCACTAATAGGCCTTAGGCTTTTCTATCAACTCTTAACAAGTCCAAAATTACCATGAATTATATTTAATACCACTATATAAATATAATTGCACTCTAGGCCTTATTAATAAATTATATCTCAAGACTCTAATGATATCATTTGACCCCTTCATAAAATATCCATAGTGAACAAAGTCATAATAAACTGTCACTTTGTAAACAACTATTTTATCCTTGAGTACCTGGTTTAATTTTTTAGTTATTCACATTTATTGAAATCCAATTTCAATAAATATAAGCTTTAGTAACTCCTTACTAAAGTGGGCGCCCTAAATAACTAGTTCCCATTAAACTTATCTCAAGGGGATATTTTGTGTCTCTATAAAAAGAGATTATGGATTCTATCTTGAAAATATGTGTTCCCTCAACACTACATGTGGTTACCCAACATACTGAGATTTTGACCATGAATATTAGATCTCATTCTTGATATATCAAAGTAACTTGCATTTCATGATCGGGTTCACTATCCTCTCAGGATTGAGAGTCTATGAAATTAGAAGTCGTTAGATTAATTATTCATGTGACGGTTGTTGATTGAATAATTAATCTCACAACGGTCCAGTTCAATATGTCTTAACTCTTAAGACATATCAACACATCAACTAGAAGTCTCAACTTCCATGATCAAGACAAATCATCTTAGTTGATGTGTTATAGTCGTCGCAGATAAAACGTCCAATTTCATCACCGACTACAATCTATATTTTGAGTTTACAAGGAACTTGTGATTTATATCTTCTGTGACTAAATCACATATAATGCATCTCGTGGACTATGATAATGTCCCATTAGTTCATTTATAAATAATCTCATATAATTAAACAATTTAATTATTTATGACATGCTAATAAATTGGATTTTAGGGCATAAACCCCAACAATCTCTCACTTGCCCTCAAAGACAATTTATCAAATATCCGACACTTATTTCCCTTTAGAGTAATTCATAATCACTCTAAGGCAATGTTTGGAAACAAGTTTCAGCCAGATTTATTGCATAAATTATCTTTTCTACTACTACATCTCACGTACTCATATTTCTCTAATGAGATAATACTTATGCTTAATGTGTATCTTCACCACCTAGGATGAACACATATCTTGAAGTCCAACTTCATGAATCATAATCAAACTATAAGTCAGTATTTGTACAACCAATAACCATCAAATCCTCACTTCGGCGGACAAACATATAATCCCTCATTCTCCTAAGATATTTGAGTATATGCTTTACTCCCACTAACTTAAGTGATCATTGATTCAATTGATATTTGCTTACCATTCCCACTACAAAATAGAAATGTAGCCTAGTATATAGCATTGCATAAAGACTTTCTATTGATATGGCATAAGGAACCGTCTTAATATGCTCTTCCTTTTACATGTCTTAGGACTATAGTCCTTTATAAAGGAACTTCAAACTTAAAAGGAAAGAGTCATTTCTTAAAGTATTACATGCTATACTTGGCTAGAATCTAATCTATTTAAGCAATTTGAGATAGACTCAACATCCTAATTTCTGAATTTTAACAAAGTTTAATTCTTAGGATGTGACTAGTCTTTCTCAAGTACTTTATATCAAACTGGACTAGACAACAACCAAACAAAAAAAAAAACTCCATTGATGACAATAACTCTACATCATTTTAAATGATTAGTATATCATCAACATACATTAAGAAATTTATTATTCTATATAGGTTTTACACACATAAGGCCTTTTATTACTTGATTAAAATCAAACAATTTGATTGCTTGATAAAAAATGATATTTTATGATTTAGATGCTTATGCAACTTGCATACTAAACACTACTGGTTCTTTGCTATGAATAAGTCTAGTTACATTATTTAGATGTCTTCCTCAAGATTGCTACAAAAAGAAGCTTTCTTGATATCCATTGCCATATTTCATCCAAATGAAATATAATGAATAAGAGAATCTAGATAGAGTCAAACTTGACTATTGGTGAAAAAAATCTTTTCATAGTCGAACCATTTCTTTCTGAATAAATCTTTTCACCACTAGTCTTGACTTTAAAGGTTTGTACCTTCAAATATATCAATCTCATTTACTTGTAGAACTATTTGAAAACAATAGGCTTAATGCCCTTAGGCGCCTCTACAAGCTCTAAACTTTAAATAGAATCTAATTCTATTCACATAACCTTGATCCAGTAATCCATATTCATATCATCTATTGCTTTTACATAAGACTGAGGATCAAATTCATATCCTTGTGGAAAGATTTCAAAAGTTTATTCCAAAAGTATGAATTTATTTGGTAATTGATAATCCTCCAACTACGATATTGTACCGGTGTATTAGTTATCTATAGAATAATACCTTGTGGTGTATCTAATACAACCATCTCATTTCTAAATGTATTTTATAGTTGTCCTACAACAATTTCTGACATTTTTCTTCCAGAACATTCTACCTTTAAAAGAGCCATATTCCTCTTTTATGTATGCACTGACTTAAAGAAGTCATTGGAACTTCATTCCTTTACAAAAAGGAGCCTTAGATCATATTATCCTCTAAATAGAATTCATAGATTGGTAATATAGCAAAATAATGGTTCTAAAAGCCCATCTTTCACCAATTTTAAATATTATTTAGATATATAAGATCTAGACATAAGTGCCAAACCATACAATACCTAAGGATGGAAACTTTCTCTTTAAAAAGTAAAACATGCAAATTTCCATCTAGAATACAATCATGGACAATGCTTAGCTTTACCAAAATGGAAACACTTTCCTTTTGGTCATACTTTTGAGTCTAATTTCCTTTTGGCAACTACTAGGGCAACTAGCTTATCCAACTGTTTGGTATTATAATTCCTCTTCTTACCACCCTTACCTTTCGGTTCAAGCTAAGAATTCGAATTAAATCATATTGATACTAGCCTAGCTTTTAGGATGTCTTCCGTTGCGTAAAACTCACTCATCAATTCAGATAATACAAAAAGAATGTACTTATTTTCAAAACAATCTAGATTGATCAAATGATTATAACAAGGACTTATGGATCATATCCATATGAGATTAACATTTGATCTTTACATCTAAGAATTCCAATTCAATTAAAATATAAAATATTTTCATAAAATGATATAGAATTAGAACTCCTTAAGCCTTTCTTAGCACTCAATATGATTCATACCAAACATCTCATTTAGACATAATATAGAGTCTAAGTCTAGTATTAACTCTTGTATCTCATGTTGTAGCACAATTGAGATAGAAGCCAATGTAACATTTTAGCATTTCAATGGAGACTATGATTACATCATAAGCTATCTTCCATCAATGTGTCATGTATAGGAAATTATGACAATGCTCAATTGAAACATATTTATGTACTTCAACTCCTTTAAGCACCATGTTCAAAATTATTTCTTAGTTAATGTGATTTAATTAAAATTGTAGTTAGAGAACAAAAATTTATGATAACTTTATTTTGAGACCATGAACATAAATACAAGGACAATATTATTTTGCATCCATAACCATATATTATGGAACCCGAAAACCATATTATGCTAGGCGCAACAACAACCTAATCCTGCAATTAATATTCCTCAGTATAGAGTGAATACCAACTACTATGATCAGGCGAGAATCATTCTCATTATTAATGCTATCATGGTAACTCTTACCAAACAAAAATAATTTGCCGCTTTTCCTTTAGCCTCTAAGTAATATTAGCAAGAACTCAGCATAAGGGATACTATCAAACTTAGTCTAGTGTACACCATTGCCTAGACCCATGTGTAGCCACACAACTCTACCCTTGTAAGGTTTAATCTTGTAGTACCATGATGCAAAACACCCTCCACATGGAACACAAGGCTCGAGGCCAAGATGAGGTGCTTGCCCACACCACTATAAACCAGGAAGTTCAATCTTGTAGTACCATGAAATAAATACCCTTCGCATGGAATGCAAGGCTCGAAGCCAAGATGAGATATTTATCCCACACCACTATGAACCGACAATGGAGGCTGTGAGATCCAACGCTTATATCTCTCTCCCACTAGAAATTTTAAAACAAGTGGATTATCTTGAAATTATTGTGATATTATCACAATTTTTACCCTACACATCATATGTGTTTAATTGTTTAAATTCGATGTGATCTTACTAAGTCACGTCACAATAGTGTAACGAACATTTGCATAATCCCAAAGAAGTTTAATCATGTAATCCATGAATTAAATACCCTCTGCATGGAATGCAAGACTCGAAGTCAAGACAAGGTATCTATTTCACATTACAATATACTTAACAAAAGGGTTATTTCAACATTCCCACTCATTATTTGGGTTTTTCTTAAATAATTGTGATCCCATCACAACCAATAACCTTGCACTTGTTGAAGACTCTAATCTCATTAGAATCACTAACTAAAATGGAAGTCCTAAACTATTTAGGATATCTTAAACACTAATGAATCAAAAATTAGTTATATAGAACACTATCCTTAACTTATTTGATTAAGAATTCTAATCTCATTAGAAACTATATAACTTTAATTATAATTTTCATCCCATTAAAAACCTCTAATTAAAATAAATTAAGGACTTTCAATCATGCAACAATCCCAATCTCATTAGAATGTTTCTTAAAAGAAATGTCCTAAACAAATTAGGACTAAGAGTTCTATTTAACTAACATCTTTGATCTCATTAGGTTTTTTAGTTAGATAATGATTAATAAATGTCCTTAACTTTTAAAGACTATAAAATTAATCACTATATATAGAACCATGTGTAATCTCTTCACACATTACCTTGCTTTTTATCAAAGTTTTAACACTTAATCAAAAAGCAAGTGAAAATTCAAAATTCAGCGCCTTCGATCGGTCGAACCTATTTCTCGATCGATCGAAAAATGAAGAAATTCACCAAAAAGCTACTGCCTTGTTCGATCGATTCTCGATTCTTGTTCGATCATTTGAAATTAACATTCGATAGATCAAAAGGAATTGTAGATCTATCAAGACAATGAAGAATTTCATCATAGAGTTTCTGCCTAACTCGATCAGTTCTCGATTCCTCTTCGATCAATCGAAAAGTACATTCGATCGATCGAAAGGAATTCTCGATCAATCGAAACTCACAAAAACTAAAATTTTCTAGAATTTACAGCAACTGTTTTTGACAGTTTTTGCTATTTTCCGTCAAAACCACCTTTTTGATTTTATGAGTGAAGATTTACAAATCAAACATTAAGGTTTTCAAGATCATTATCAAGAACTCTAATAATGCTAGAAACCCTTGAAAACATAATCCTAATCTCATTAGGAATAAATTTCATAATCCTAGCATTAACATGATAGCATGTATATCAGTAATCTTGATGCAATACCAAAAAAGATAATTCCTAGTTTAACTTTCTCAAAGTAAGATCATGCATATTTTATCACACAAAGGATACAATCTAATCCATGTGAAGTTAGACCATAAATCATATATAATCATTGACGGTGTGCAATACTAATTCAAAACTAGCAAATCTACACCGTCACATATATATATATATATATATATGACATTTGGGTCCACAATATTCATGCCAAGATATTCATTCAATAACTATATCCAAGCAATGTTCATCACTAAAACAAGTACTATGAAAACATGGCACCGTAAGTAAGAAACATGAACATGAGCCACAACGAATGACACATATACATAGCATGGCATATAGGTTTATTGAACATAAATTCATAAACAATAGTCATTAAATAAAATTCAATAACTAAGCCCAATTGCCAACAAACGAAGCAATTCAGTTACATACATATTCTTAAAACTCAAACCATGTCTTTGATAAAAGAACACGACACATGGGTCAATTGATAACATAAATTATGCAAAAAAAACTAATGTAGAATTTTAAAACACCAAGATAACGGTTTTCTTAAATTCTAAAACTCAACCACATGTTATACAAGCATGATATTGAAGACCGCTCTGATACCAATTGTTGGAAAATCTAGTTTTGCATCTCATACAAAACACACAGCAGAAGTATCAAACACGGATCTACTTCAATCATGAAAGATAACATGTAACCTTGAATTCTAGAACAAAGAATAGAAAACATAACCTGATGCAGTAAAATTCAAAAAACAAGACTTGAGAATATCTCTAATCAACATCCCAATTCCACATGGTGCCCGAGAAGAGTCGTCTCTCAATCACTCTTTTTGTTCTTCTCATTGTAGAGAAAAACTGTTTTCTTTTCTTTTCATCATACGTACATTCTAACTACCTTAGTAGTTACATTATTTAATAACTCTTATTAAATAAAAAACTGATTATCTAATTAGGTTAGCCTTTTGGGCCTACCCAATTGAGTTTTAGTTTGTAGCTTGAGATGGGACCAAAGGGAACAAACAAGAGTCTAACTCCAATGGGCCTTGGGCTCATCTGTCAACTGTTGATAAGTCCAAAGTTACCATTAATTATATTTAATACCACTATATAAATATAATTGCACTCTAGGCCTTATTAATAAATTATATCCCAAGACTCTAATGACATCATTTGACCCCTCTATGAAAATTCATAGTGAACAAAGTCATAATGAATTGTCACTTTGTAAACAACTATTTTAAGTATCCGGTTTAATCTTTTAGTTATTCACATTTATTGAAATCTGATTTCAATAAATATAAGCTTTAGTAACTCCTTACTAAAGTGGGCACCCTAAATAACCAGTTCTCATTAAACTTATCTTAAGGGGATATTTCGTGTCTCTATAAAAAGAGATTGTGGATTCCATCTTGAAAATATATGTTCCTTCAACACTACATGTGGTTACCCAACATACTGAGGTTTTAACCGTAAATATTAGATCTCACTCCTGATATATCAAAGTAACCTGCATTTCATAATCAGGTTCACTATCCTCTCAGGATTGAAAGTCTATGAAATTAGAAGTCATGAGATTAATTATTCAGGCGACAGTTGTTAATTGAATAATTAATCTCATAGCGGTCCAGTTCAATATGTCTTAACTCTTAAGACATATCAACACATCAACTAGAAGTCTCCACTTCCATGATCAAGAGAAACCATCTTAGTTGATGTATTATAGTCTTCGTAGATGAAACACCCAATTTCATCACCGACTACGAACTATATTTTGAGTTTATAAGGAACTTGTGATTTATATCTTCTGTGACTAAATCACATATAATGCATCTCGTGGACTATGATAATGTCCCATTAGTTCATTTATAAATAATCTCATATAATTAAACAATTTAATTATTTATGACATGCCAATAAATTGGATTTTAGGGCATAAACCCCAACAGTAAAAACCTATTTTTAGAAAACTTAGCCACCACAGTCACCACCATAAAACCCAACCACCACCGGCCACTACAAACCTAGCCACCAACAACCACCATCAACCACCACATAACAAATTAACCTGAAAAAATCATAATCAAAATCACAACTCATTAATCTCAAAATCAATATCAAAACCCATCTACCAAAGCCCACAACCCAGCACCATTGAAACCCACAAACCACCCCAGCCACCGATCTACCACCCCCAATCGGCCACCATCAAAACCCACAAATCCACGAATCAACCCACCACCGATCATTCAAAACCCAAGAACAAATGTTATTTTACAATAAATAAATAAAACCTCTAAGGGGCAGCGACGACATAGGTGAGGGATGGGTTAAGGTGGCAAGATCATTGGGGTGGGGGATGGGTTGAGGCTGCAAGATTGATGTGTGAGGGATCTAGGCTTGGGTTTAACCGAGTTTTAAATGTGCACCCAAACACACATCAGGGTGTAAAATATTTTCTCAATGTCATTTACACCCAAAACAAACACAGCCTTAGTGTAATTACCCCTTTTTTTTTTACTTCCCTTAGGAAACCTCGCTAAAATTTCAGCCTCTCTCTCTTCCATTTCTCACCTCCAAGAGCCTTAGGTAAGTGGGTAAGCTTGTAATGAAATGGGTTAGCTTACCTATAGCTATACCCATTTATTTTCTCCTTTCCTTGTAAACATTTCATCTCATATATATAAAAAGTCTTGCAGTTACTTGTCTACTTACATTCTTGTTCTTTACTTTCTTGCTTTTTAGTTATTATGCTTGTCTATTTACTTGTTGCGCTATTTATTTATTGTGTTTACATATTGATCTATTTATTTGTTTTGTTCTTCTCTCCCTCTCTACACTAAAAAAAAAAAAAAATCTACCATTTTCTTTTTGGTTGCCTTCTCACTTGTGAAAGTAACCACAACATTATGATAAATCTTTACATTCCTAACTAAAAGGTATGTGACGGCTTAGTCCATGTGCGCAACCAACCTTAGTGGGAAAATAAAACTTTATCGTAAATGGGTTTTTCCAAAATGGGTTTTAAACCCTGTTCCTAGGCACAACATGGGTAGGTTTCCAAGAGAATAGTAGATATTTGAATTTACCCTAACGTCTAAGTGTCCAAAGAAAATAAAACATTTACTATTTAATTTTCGTCTAGATTTTCAGCAGCAACTTGTGAGTTAATTTTGGCCTTTAAAATTGTGAATTTAGAAAAAATCAAATTGGAAAGTTATAGACATTTAAGTCACGGTTCCAACCCATCTAGCCTTGAGTCAATTGGATTTTTGAGGAGAGAGATATGCCTAAAATACTGATCAGTGCTAAAATATGATTTTTCCTTTTCAGATTCTACCTCTTTGATTTCTTTCCTTATTTAAAACTTCTAAACATGGTAAACGACTAAAGCACTCCAGCTGCCCCTCCTTAAACATTTAAGCATGGTCCTTTAGCTCCTCTTTAATTCTAGTTTGGCCTCCATTCTCTCACAAACTCTTGCAAATTCATTTATTCACATGATTTCCTAAAAAAAGAAAATTGCACAATGAATGACATCTTATTCAAAAAATTATGTAAAGATAAATAATATGGACTAATGCAAATCATAGCTTAATTATACAAATTAAGTATAGTAACAAGGAGATAACGTCCACATAAATATATAACAAGTATATATTTTAAGGTGTTATCAGTCTTGCATTCCTCAATATGGAATAGAACCCATAAGACTTGGATGTGGCAAGATTAGAACTTATTAAGGGGTATTTCTTAAATAATGATTTTCCAATAAACTTTACATTATTGTCTTGTATTTAAATTTTTTTACATTTCAAGCACTTTATTTTATTGTCTTGTATTTAAATTCCTTTACATACAAAGCACTTTATTTTATTGTCTTTAAATTCTGTTATATTCCAAGCACTTTATATTCCTTATCTTGTCTTTAAATTCCTTTAAATTTCAAGCACTTTATTTTCTTGTCTTTATGCACTCTTATTTTTCCTTTTTCTTTTCTCATGAGTAATTTAGATTGCCATAAAATAAAAAGCTTGAATAAACAAACTTCTAAAAAATGTCTTCTTTAAAGAAATAAAAATGGTTCCAATGGCCATCCCTTTTTAAAGAAATATGTTTTCAAAAGATTTTCTTTCTAAATCCCTCAAAAGCCTTCCCAAGGGGAACTTTTCCAACCTTTTTTCCAAAAGCCCTTTTCTTTCTTTTTCTTTCTTACAAAAATGATTTTTACAACATAAAAGTTTTGTCATCTTTTTTATGAAATCCTTAAAAACCCCTTTCGAATTCCTCTTAACTAGGTTTTTTGAACTTTGTTCCTTAGAAATATGAGCATATTTCCTAGAGAATGGTAGAATTTCTTAAGGATTCCCATTCCTCTCATGGAAAAGGACCCATGAGCTTGTATGTGATGAGGTTTGAGATTGAATTAAGAGGAGTCCTTAAAAAAAAATAGAAAAAGACTTTTCCAAGATAAAAATAAATTTTCAACATTATGTTTTCTTCAAGAATAAACAAAAACCATGGGATTTTTGGACCTAAAGCCTTTTTTATTTCAAAATAAAACCCATGGGATTTGTTTTGTTTTTTTGTTTATACTATAGGAGTTTTCAGGTTATTTTAATGTGTTGTAATGTTAAAACAAAAAATAGGATGTAACGTGCATTGTTAAATGCAATACTAAAATAGATAAAAATAACTTTTTGGTGTGTTAAAGTAGTAATTTTTTAGCATATCCAATACTAGTGCTCTAAGCTTCTGTAAGGAAAAATAAAAAATTACTATGACTTTTAAGTAGGGTTTGTAGTATGCCTTTGCGTTAGAACATTTTCCCTCCCTCTTGTTTGTGTGTGTGTGTGTGTGTGTGTGTGTGTGTGTTTTTTTTTTTTTTTTTCTCTTAAAAAAAGAATGGGCATTTGTCCCACATTACTTAAGAAAGTGTGTTATATATAGTATAACTTGCTTCACCTTCCTCGAAAGTTACCATGGTTTTTTAATGAAATTTATGATGTGCCTTTATGTTAAAACCATTTTCCTCTTCAATGTGTATGTGTGGGTTTTTGTTTCTAAAAATAAATAAATAAAATTTTTTGCAAGGAAACATAAAGCATTTGGATAGAAGATGTCAGGTTTTCCAAACAAATGCTAACTTGTTATCCATGCAATATTTACACGCGAACAATGCAACCTTGGACACTTTTCTTTTTCTTTTTTGTTGAGAAAAAAATGGGTAAAAAGGGGTGACCTAAGTTGGCATCTTCCACCTAGTCGTGACCATAGTGACATTCTACCCGTTAGGCTCGGGCCTACGAGAGCAGGGGATCCAGATGAGCCATTACTGTACACTCAACCCCATTGAGGACGCTAGTGAGCATAAGTTGAGAGTATGGAGTTATTTCCCAAGCGCTTCCTATTGCAAGATTTGAACTTGAAACTTCCACCTCCCAAACCCTTAAGAGTGAGAAAATGACTACTAGACCAACCACCCCCTGTGGTACACACATTTTATGTATATGCATTTGTTCCTATGATGCATGAAATAAAGATCAAAGAGAAGGGTTAGAGATAGAAGGATTTGGATTTCCTTTGTCAAAGCATGGGTTGTGTTCCTAGTTACCAAGCAAAAAGGTTCTAAGAGTGTGGGTGCTGATTCTTTCCCATTATAGGGAAGAGAGCTTCATTCAAATGAAACATGCAGTTGATGAAAATATATTAGCAGGTTACAAATTGAAAAGATAGGATAGGACGGACGAGTGTTGCAGCATGTACATATATAATAGAAGTATGTGGATTATCTTTTATTACACTATGCTATTGCTCAAGTCAAGTAGTGCGATTTAGTTTTCGAGAACCACAAGTAGTGTATTCTACTTGGGCATCTTGGAAACGGAATTTTGGCAACCTTGATAGTGGGGAGATCCGATAGGTAGTCCCTTTCTTGTGCCTAATGGAGCATTTTGGAGGGAAAGGATCTACTCTTGTTCAACAAAATAAAATTTTGTTGAGAGTATAGTTCAATTTTCTATTTGAAAAGACACTAGTAATTCTATAAATTACTTGTTTAGACTTTTCTAAAAAATAGGTCATTTTCAAAATAGTATTTTCTATAAAACTATCTCATTTTCGCATGTTTAATAGCAATCTTAAATGTATTAGCAAAAACAGATAAAAATATTAAAAGAGTTGGAAAAAGAACACCTAACTTCTCTTATTTAGCTTACAGTTAGATAAAGTTGTTTTTCAAAAACATTATACTGGAAAAAGTCTCAAAGATAAATCAGAATTTTTCTATTGACCAAAAATAATTTTCTTTTAATTTTCTTTTTCATTTTTTCTTTTTTGGGTACCAAATACTAGAAAATGCAGAAAACTATTTTTACATAAGGTTTTTCATCAAAACAAACAAACGCAAAGATCATTTCAACAATATTATTATTATTATTATTTTTTTTTTTTTTTTTTTTTTAGAATCAATAAACCACTATCTTTCAACCAAAAAAAAAAAAAAAAAAACACCTGCCTTTCATATTTTATTATGATTATCTTTGTATATTTATCCTACTATTTAGAATTTAAACTAAATTAAAATTATATATTAAAATAATGCTGTAGAAAAATGTAAGCTTTTAAAGATCTACGTGTGAACATCATAAGAAATCAAGAAAAAGTCTTCATATATATATATATATATATATGCTGGATGTACCACCAAAGATTCTCCCCTCAGAATCCTGAATTTCTAAATTATATATATATATATATATATAATTTGGACGTTAATTTATTTTTATTTTATTTTCTACTCATCCTTCACGTGTTACGTCCACTTTTGCCCGCCTTTCTAAGAAACTCTTACAATTATAAATTTAAATTAATTGATGCATTCATGCCTACACTTCTTGACTCCATTTTGTAATTATTGAAAATTAAACTATGATATATATACCTTTTATAAGTAACTTAAAAAAAAAAAAAAAACTTGAAAAGCCAGCTGTAAATCTTATAACACTTGAGAATTTGAAGCCACGTAACAGCGGAGAATTAATTATTTAAGTGAAACCTCCTTCGCTGTTGCTGATTTCTTTCTCATAGTCCAAAAAGCAGCATAGTAACGGTTCTGCAAAGATTATCAAACTGTTAAGATACTGAAACCAATAAGGTTGTAAGAAATGCTGCGACACGGAGAGAAGATTTGAGAAGAAGCTTACTTGCATCATTGATTTAGGATTTGTAGTGTATGTTGTCTCAATAGTCTTCTCCTTCTGCAGTCCATAAATAAATCAAAATTATCAAATACAATTACGTTCATTGACACATACAGAAGGGAACAGAATATATATGGGCCAAGATACTGTCACTACCTCAATCTGAAATCCATAATTCAATGCTATGCTCTTCACGTCTTCCAAACTCAGTTCAATGGACATTTCCTAAAAGCAATAATGATGATAACAACTTACTCTACACTTATTTCATCTTTTAGAGCATGTGGAAATTTATTATTAAAATAAATAAATAAATAAAGCATAGGGAGAAGCTTACATCTTCTTGTCCATACATATCCGCAAAGTGATATAGTAGGGGACCCAAATTTATCCAAACCTGTAACTCCAATTAATCAAGACATTGAAAAAAAAAAAAAAAAAAAAAAAAAAAAAAAAAAAAAAAAACCTATGAAATTGTTCCATACAAATTGAGGAACTTACTCCCCCATCTTTAAGTATCCTCGATATGATTTCAATATATTCAATGATATTGTGAGCCGTATCAATAAAGAAACATGTCACAACTGCATCCCAAGACCCTGCATGTACCACAAAATTTGCTCCATAAGAGAGTACTACAGATACAGATCTCCCTCTCTGTGGAACATATCTCCACAACCATTTGCCAAGTAAAGCTTAGTTAAAAACTAATAACTTTCTAATCCCCAATCCACCCACATGAAATAGGAACACAAAACTATTGGCCAATTTACAAGTCAAACATAAGTTCATCCATCCCTTCAATTCATATAATTATTGAATAACTGAAAATTAAATTAATTAGTATAAACAGAAGTAAATAGAAAATTCCAGCTAAGGCACCTCAGTGAACTACCCCAACTGACTTGCTTTGACAGCACTTATCCAATGTTATTTCAAGATCTTAGCAGTTAAAGCCAATCATATTTGAACGATAATCTCATGTAATACAATGAAGTCATAGTATTCTCTTACCCATTTGGCTTGGATCACTGTAAACTTCAACAAAGTCACCACCGCACATTGAAAAGCCTTCAGTAATTCCTGCACTGCATGGATGGAAAGTCGAAGACAATTTAAAAAATTATAAATAAATAGTGCTGAACATTAAACTTGTAGAATTTACAGGCTCTCTTTATTTAATAGCTACATGTGACACTTTACATCAATACAAAACTCTTTTTTTTTCATAACTTGGATCAAACAAAACATTAGTGCAACAAAAAACAAGTGCCCCAATTATCTAATAGTATAATAGTAAAATTAAAATATTAGACTTCTCTTGGGATTTCTCTAACTTCTCTAGGTCAGAATTTGATTTTTCAGAGCTATAAAGAGTGCCAAATTGTTATAAGTTAGCTGAAACTAGTTAGAATTCATCTAACACGAATTCTAATGAACTAAAGCAATCCAACATTAAAGGATGAGTTGGATAAATAGATCCATATAATCCCTCGTTGATATCTTGTTGAATATTAATGAAGTTGTTGCCTTGTGCATCTCTGCACCTCAAATCCCAAACACCCCTCTCTCTCTATGTACATGAACACATCCCAAGTTGTTGCCTTGTATAAGTTTCTCTCTAATCTTTCTTTCTCTAGGAAAGATTTTTTATAAGCTTTCTCATCATGGAAAATGTGACTCTTGAGAAAGTCAAAACCCATTCAATGCAAATCCTAAACCCTAAACTCATCTCCATTCAACCCTAGCATTCCCTAAACACCAACCTTTATATTTCCACCATCAAGAACACTTAGAAACACCTTCATATTCTAAATTCTCATCCCTTGAACACATAAGATGGACCATGTACAAGGAAAAATGCCTAATAATATGAAATTAGAAACATAATATTATGAGGCTAATTCAGAATATCTATTCTTATTCTTGTTTTATAGACCAGTAAATAAGTTCCCAAACTTGTAAAGACTGACATAGCACTTGCTTTTGTTTGAGCAAACTTGGCATAAAAAATTATCAGACTACGGGGAAAAATCCCAATGGTGTTCAAAGACAATAAGAAAATCATTATACTTGCAAAGGTTTAAAAGGAAAAAAAGAACAAAAACAAAAGGACTTTACATAAAAAGTAGCATGAATACCTAGCTGGGTGAATATCTGGTATTGAAACGGGTCGAAGTTGGTCATTATCTGAAAGTGAATTACAATTGCTGTGGATCCACGGATATATAGTCCACTCTCCAGCAGTTTGTGTACTAATAAATCAAGCAACCCAATTAGAAAAGATTTTAATACAGAAAATGAACAAGAAAACTGGGGAAAAAAAGGTGTCACAATGATATTCTCCAGTTAAAAATAAATAAATAAATTCACCATGGTCGGAAGATGCATAAGATTAAGATTAGAAAGAATTTGTCACGAATTCTCACTGATTAAGAATAAAACTTGAGCATATCATCATGTAGTATGAGAACTCATTTCCTTGGCTTATAAAACCTGTTTATGATATGAGAAATATTAGGCAGTAAATAAAATACATGTGAAAGTAGAAGTATAACTATCTTCAATTATGTATATTACCTAGACATGAAATCTCCAAAGCCAACCGGCCAAGTCCAGCACCAGGAACCAAACAGGAAGGAGGGCTGTTAAACATTTTTTTTCTTAGTACAAAATACACTTTTTGAACAAAACACAAGAACCATCCAAATGATCCAACTAGAAATGACAAATTGATCATTAGAATAAACAATTTCAAGATGCAGTAGGAAACTACTTTGAATGTAGTCAAAGAAACAAGAAGAATTTTAGTTACCTGCTCGTTTTGCGATTTGGGAATAGGACATCAAGCTCCTCAAGAATAGGTTTGTAGCACTGGTCACGTTCTTTCTGTCCCTGAATTAAATAAAAATAAAAAAAATAAAAAAATAAAAAAAAAATTACAGTCGGACATATATACTTTGGATCAAAACTCTTATATGATAACATTGAACCCCAAATTCAACAAGAAATCTAGCAGTACCTCTGCTGCCCAGTCTCTAACTATATTCCTTATTATACAACGAACCTGAAAAAGAAGAAGAAAGATGTCAATACATCTAGAAACCTCATAGCTGCTTGTTTTTGTACCTATTGAAGTCAAATTGCTCTTAAGTATGTTTTCAGCTGTATTTGTTGGATTGATAATACAAATTGAAGCTCAACAGCTTGAATTGCACACTGCTCGTCCTTGTTCAACAATTGCACACTGCACTTCCATGTTCTACTCTTATATTAGATAATTTAGGTAATGTTGCATGTGGCCAATTCATCCCCATTATGGGTCCTTGATTCTGGTGCTGAGAAAAATATTTAATCATCTTTTTTTAATTTGATTCCTATTAAACACTTTATCATTTTAGCTAACTGTTCTTCTCTACCTATCCTTGGGAAGGGTGTTCTTCATCCCACTAAGTCATCATCTTTACCATCTAGTCTTTATATTCATGATTTTCCATTTAATTTGCATTCTGTTAGTCAATTGATTAAGAATTTGCATCATTCTATAACCTTTGATTCCACTTCATGTCTTTTGGGATCTTCGGACAAATAAGATGATTGGTTTAGGGCATGAGAAGGACAGGCTCTATTACTTGATCCTGATGGCTCTCTCTCTCTCACCTTCTCCACGTTGAGTGCTACCGTGTCTTTGGCGAAACTCAAGTCCGTCATCCCTATAGTCTAGAATGTGAAGTATCACCATACTACCTTTTCGAGTAACAGTCATAGTTGTCAATCTAAGTTATTTGATGTAAACCATAGAGACATAAAGCGTCCTCACACTCCTAATTTGAGTGGATTTCTTTTTTTCTTTTTTCTTTTTTTATTTGTTGATGACTATTCTCAAATGATTAAATTAAAATTTCTTAACAACTTAAGCATTGGGGACAATCGGTAATTTAACAAGATATCAAAGTAAGAGATCTTGAGTTTGATCTTTGGCTTTACTCTACCTCCCATTTAAAATGTTAAAAATCCCACGTGTTTGGCCCCACTTAATAAGAGGGAGTTAAGACCCACACGGGAGAGAAGTGTTAAAATTATGGTTAAATGATTAAATTCACCATTTACTAATAGCTTAAGTTTTTGGAATAATCGGGTAATGTAACACGCATTGTTGCTTTTTATGAAAGTTATGAATAACCTAATTGTTTCTAAATTCAATAATGAAATTTTTGTTCAATTTAATAAGCACGTTAAGGTTCTACACATTGATGATGCATCAGATATGCATAGTTGTGATGAATTCTTTTTATTGCAGATCATATTATGCATCAAACTAGATGTGCTCACTCCTCTCAACAAAATGGTGTTGCTGAGAGCAAGAATTTAAGAATTTACATTTGTTAGATGTTGCTCACACCTTGTTGCTCTATGTATGTACAAAAACACATATGGGGTGATGATATTCTCACCACATGCAATTTAATTAATTGCATGACCTCTACTATACTGCATCATAAGTCTCCATTTTCTCTACTATATATGGATCATCATCCTTTTCCCCTTGTGTTACCTTCATTCATGTCCTTGATCTTGGTTAGGATAAATTATCTCCTCAGGCTCTGAAACATGTTTTATTTTTAATACTCTTGTCCTCAGAAGTGCTATCATTGTTATAGTCTTTAGTCTCACAAACTTTGTCAGTGCTGATGTTATCTTTTTTCAGTCAACTTCATTCACTTCCTCACATAGTCAAAGTTTCTTTTCTGATTTCATCCTAGTCGTGAGGAGTTTTCTCTTCTCCTACTCTTTTGATATCTAAGCCCTCTCCTTCAGTACCTCTAGCTTCCCAACTTAATCTTCCTTTGCAGATTTATCAACAATCTTAAGATAGGCACGTTGCTTCTTATAGACCCAATACAACAACTGTGTCTAAGATTCTAGCTCCTTCCTCATTTCTTTATGACACTGATGGTTTGCCTATTGCTTTACAATGAGGTAAACATACTTGTACTCAACCCTATTGCTATTTTTTTTGGTCCTATAATCATGCTTCACCACAACTGCATTCTTTTGCATGTACCATCTCTTCCATCTTTATTCCTTAATCTTAGGGATTTATTTTGTGGATGTAGGCCGTTGGCTAAACCACATAATCGCTCGTGTTCTACTCTCTTTCTTGCTTCCGCTTCTTTATATTATTTATTCTCGTCTTTAACAGAGAACATAATCTAGAATCTGTCTACCTCCAACAAAAGAATTCTGAGAATCAGAGATGAGTTTTTCCAGAATACAACGAAGTCTATTAGCCAAAACCTTTTACAATATATAAACTCCCTACAAGACTAATAGGACAAAAGTTCTTTGATATTAACAACATTATTTTTCTTAGGAATTAAGGAAAGAAAAGTGGCATTAAGAGACTTTTCAAAGACACAATATCTATGACAATTTGCAAAATAAGCCATCACATCTTCAAGCATACTTCAACACTTTTGAAAGAAAGCCACAGTGAAACCATTCGGCCCAAGCACCTTATCACCTTCGAATACCTTAACACTGCAACGATCTCATCCTTATCACCCTTCGAATACCTTAACACCGCATGATCCTGAATGTCCAACTCACCCTCATAAAAAACACCATCTACCTCCAAACCTCTCATATGATTAACCAGTCCATGGGATAGCAAGTCTATGAAAGAAACAAGTGTTATTAATTTATTATCCCCTCCTTTAACCATAGTGCTCTTTCTTTTTGTCTCCAAGAGATCTCCAAAGATGCTAACTAATCAATCTCCGCCTTGATCGCAGTTTTACGAGTTTTCTCATTGTGGGTCAAACTGTCAAAGCTTGCTCCCCATCTCTCAAATCCAAGCACAACAGCTCAGTCAACAAGCTTTTTTTCCCTAAATGACACATCCCCAACTCCTGCTTATTCCACTGCTTTAAGTCCTCTTTAAAGGCTTTTAGCTTACAAGCTAAAACAAAACTGGGAGGACCCAAGAAATGATATCCATTCCATCACTATTGAACTTTCTCCCTAAAACCCTCCGCTTTCAGCCACATATTTTAAAATTTGAAAGAAAATTTCCCCCTAGACATACCACCTACTTCTACAAAAAGAGGACAATGATCAGACACCACATGGGTTAGAGATCTATGGGTTGCATCCAGACAATGATCCTCCCAACCTTCTGAAACCAGATTTCTGTCAATCCTAGACTGCTGAACTTAGAAGGAATGTCTGAATCCCTAAACCACGTGTAAGCACTCCCTTCCAATGGCAAGTCAATGAAGTTATTATTTTCGATCAGTTTGCCTTTGTTCATCCTTTGCCACTTGCTTGTCTTGATTATTTGTGGAAGATATTATTATCTTTGGAAATGACTCCAAAGGTATTGATGTTTTAAAAGATATTGAAGACAACAATTCAACACCAAGGACCTTGCCACTCATTGTTTTCTTGAGATTGGAAATACATTCTTGATCTTCTATATAAGATTGGTCTCTCAAGTGCTCAACTGTTGATACTCCTTTGGACTCTACTATTAAACTTGATGGTTAGCAAGGTGATATGTTCTCTAATCTCAAATCTCTATCGACGACTAGCTGGGAAGTTGATTTACCTTATCTTGCTCATCCCAATATTACTCATACAATTGGTGTGGTTAGCCAGTATATGCATGCCCTCCCTATTGTGTTACCTAAAAGGCGCTGTTGGACAAGGACTATTTCTACTTCTCTATATGTGACAAGTTTTAGGGTGACAATTGGGGTAGTAGTGATTCTGATGATGGTCCACCTTTGGCTATTGTATTAATTACTTTTTGCAATAAAAAGAAAAATGTTATTGCTCATTTTAGTGCAGAAGTGGAGTATCAAGTCATGGCTCTAACTGCTTCCGAGATGTGAAAATCAAGCTAACAATCTTACTTGTTATTTTTTATAATAGCATGTTATTTAACATTAGAGTAAGGGTATTCTCCTAATCATGCAATAAAAAGCCTAATATAAATATGTGCAAAGATGAGGGACTCACTAATGTAGCCCTAAACCTTTTCTCAAATATCTCACTCCTTTAACCTTAATCCCTCATATTTTACAACTCATCTTGCACATTCTCTTTAAGCTATTGAACATGATACCACCATACTCCTAAGTCCTGAATTATTAAATATTATTTCACTATTGTTCTCTTCTGAAAATACATTCCTTTATTTACTTGCACATCCATCTTATTTTTGTCCAAATTGTTCTAAAATATATTTCTAAATAACTGTTGAAAGTGAGAATGCTGCCATGCATATTCTAAATCATAGACTGGTTAATATGGCACAAAAGCAACATAGCTACAAATAGAATGAGCACGCTAAATTCTTTTATGATGTAAATATAAAATTATAAAGGAATGAGACCAAAGAAATTCTCATAATATTAGCAACTAAAAACAAAAAGCCTCATAAAACCAATTCTTATCAACAATAAAACCAACATACCTTGTCAACATCAACTAAAGGAACATTCAACTGGAATGAGGGATCCAACCACTCATGAAATGATGCGGATACCTGAAATGATAGCAAGAAAGATATTCAAAATTGTATATTCTAGGAGCTTTTAAAGTAAACAACATTGATGGGAGAAAAAAAGGCATAAATGAGTGCTTGCTTGAAGAAACAAGTAAATAGAGAGAAGGGGGGGGGGGGGGACTCAAGTGAAACTGTGAAAATGCTAAGCATCTCTTTTATGTGATAAAAAAATCTCATAAACCCATAATCATAATAAATAAAGCAGTATGTATAAAATAGTATTAGTTAGAAAGTAGTAGTCTCTACCAATACGGTTGGAAGAGACAGGCTGAAGAGTTCTGATCCATTTTTAAAGAAAAATTAAGAGCTATTTTATTAGCTTCAACTTTCAACAAATACTACCTTTCCTAACTCCCATTCACCATGAGCTACCAATTTTTTCAAGAGAGCGGGAGGTGTGGATTGACGGTGTAGAGAGATTTCTAGCATAAGCAGTAGTTGAATCAGCGTAGTTAAAAATATAGTAAGAGGTTAGGCATTGAGTTTAACTGAAATTTTCCCTAAAACTTGAAGTTTCCTCTGTTGAAAGGGGGAAAAAAGGCGCAAAGCTTGAGGGAGTAAGATTATTAACTTATTTTCGGTTGGTTTGGCCCTTTCTGAGCACTAAAGAAAGGGTAATACTATTAGGTCTCTATCTACCTTTCTAAGAAAAAATATTAAAATCCTCTGCTCCCTTAGTTTGGAAACAACTCTTTAAGAGTTTTCCACTTTGACAACTAACTACAGTTATTGGCTTCTGGTCCCAGTCACTGATCTCAAATAGGCCCTCTTTTTTTTTTTTTTGATAAGTAAGAATGATATATATACTAATGTCTACACTATGCATGAAAAACATAGAGCAAACCTAGAAAATACAAGAAGAAGAAAACTGAAAAAACAAAGAAGAAAACCAAACAACAAATAAATTGAGATATTCACACAAGAAAACCAAACAATATAAATTCTTGCATTTCTCTCATTGGAAGCATACAAAGGTATGGGCCTATTCAAATTTTGGAGACTAGGAAAAGTGAGATATTCACACAAGAATCATTATTATTCATTAACCGATGAATCCCATTGAAGGAAATACCTCTATTTAAAAGCATTAACTGTGTGTGTGTGGGTGTGTTTCAAGGAAGGGGACGACTGCTGGAGAGGGAAGACAAAATATTTATGACAACTTTTAGATGTTAAAAGGTGAGGCCATAGAAAATCTTGCATTCTCTCACTGTATGCATACATAAGGTAAATTCAGGTTTTGGAGACTAGGAAAAAGGTGAGATGTTGACAAGAGAATCATTCCCTAACCATCAACAGATGCATCCCATCAAAGGAACTCCCTCTATTTAAATAGCATAACCTGAGTGATTTGGACAATAAAGAGTTCAAGGAAAACCGAGATCAAATACCATAAGATTCAAGATTTGTGGTCTATTTTTGTGGGGCTTTCTTGGCACCATTCATAGGTTACTTTACTTAATATTGAGTGTTAGTATTATGTATTTTAGATTAGAAAGCTGCTGTTGCAGTCTTTTTAATAAGTAATAAAGATTTATTGATATCAAAAAAGAGACACCCAAGTACACAGGGAGTATACAGGGGTGTACAGATCAAATATAAAAATTACATAAATCCAGTAAATCCAAAGTTTCTGGTGCAGTCTTAATTAAGTTCTACCATAATAAGGCAAAATTGATAATTTCCAAATTTCGGGAATGGGTAGTCCTTAGCTGTATACCAGTCATTTTCCTATTTGGCTTAGAAGTTCTTAAGAACTTTTTCTTTGTTATCAGTAATACTCGTCTTTCTAGGAATAGGTTTTTTATGAATCATAGTCCTTCTAGAAAGGATTTTAGCACCAGCCTATATAAAGGCTTGATCATAGTCAATAACATTCATAGTGGGATTGATTTTAATAAAACTTCAAAAGCTTATTTTAAGCTTTGAGGGTGTAATTGTCTTCTAAAACCAAAGTGTGGTTGCCTCGTGTCTTTCATTTTTTGTTCCATCCACAGTTTTACACCAAACAGCCATAAAAATATTTAACATCCAATCTTTTTATTACCTAAACCTACCCAAACCCTTAAAAATCAAATGTTAAGAGACATCAAATGTTTTGAATAACTAAGATCCTAAATCAAAATTGGTATTTGAGCCCATTTAAGCTTCTGTCCACAATCTATATCACAAATAATTACAAATAAAGAGACAAGTCCAAAGGAAACAACAAAAGTGATGAAAAAGTAAAAGATGTTACCATCTCATCCTATGTGAAGGTTTAAATCATACATATCTAATCAATCGAGTGATGCACCAAAATCTTATTATATAACCAAGAAACATAGATCTAACTCTAACCACTCACAAAACAGTTCACATATGTATAACAACATGGAAAAAAAAAAACAAAGACATACATTTCCATTCAAATTAGTAATCTCATTTCCACCACATTTATCTCTCTCTTCATCATATTTGAAGCCTGGAGTACACCTCCCAATGATGGGTTCATGATGACTTTCAGCTTCCATCTCCTGTTGTTATCTACAGAGGTCAAACTTCTAAATGAAAAAGACATATATGGAACCAACCATATATTAAATTCTCATGTATTAAAAAGTTAATGAGTTCAAATAGAAGTTGCAGAAACCTCATTGGTATTTTCCCATTTGGGTGATTTGCACATCACATTGCTCCCTTCCGCAGAACAGCCTTGATCAGATGTGGAGAAACACAAGCTTCCAATTGTCGAGTTCAATTGACAAGAGTGAACATTCCTGTCTCCCAAGAAGAGGTGACCATTTGGGACATTCTCACGAAGTGGGTCTTCACCACTATCTACATCTTGGCTCATATCAAGTGGGGGTTCAAATTCCTGACAAGCAATATGTCTTCATGTTCATAAAAGTTAAAATCTGATCCCCACTAGAAGGGATAAAGTGTTGTAGTCAATATATATATTCAGGAAATTTTTTTTGATATGACGAAAAGTTTTATTGAGGGTGAACAACCCAAGCTATTTATATGTGTGTGGGTAAGTATGTGAATATGTGTGGATGAGTATGTGTATATGTGTGCCCATGTATTTAAAGTTTTGCATACTTTATTTTTATTTCTTGCCATTTGTCGCATTCTTATAGGTTATTCAGATTTCCCTAACATCTTATCTTTATCTCATTCTCACACAACGCATTCTTTTTTTTTTTTGTAAGTCTCACTCAACACATTTCACACACTCGTATTTCCTCCATTAGTTGTCTCATCCGTGTAGGTATATTTTGGTGATTTTTTTTCCACTGTAAAAGAATAGAAATTTTTTTTATTTTACATCGTGCCGAACACCTGAAGATGTCCTTTGAAGCATTTTCAAGAATTCAACCAAACACTAAGAATTTCCGTTGGAAAACATGCCCCCATCATTTCTGTGTCTTTCCAACATAAGATGAGCTTCATGACCCCAACACAAGATGAGCTAATAGCATAATCAATTTATATCTGCAATGTCTGCTCAAAGGGTGAACTTAGCTCTCATTGATATTTAAGAACCTTAAAATAGCCCAAAATACCTTGAACAAAGTGGTTCAGGCTAATCTTTTAATTGGGATGGAATTGAGAGCTCTGTGCATTGGGTATGACCTTTTTTTAAAATGGAATTGAGAAGCTGTTTGTACCAGTCTAGTGACTGGTATGAAAAAATCCATTCATAATGATTGGACGGGACGGTTTTTAAAACATTGGTTGTAGTACCACACATCATCAATATAAAGATTTTCTGAAAAGAAATCACTAAGTATAATAAAAGAGCATGGAGGAAATGAATCACAAAGAAGACAGGGAGCTGAAACAAACCTGAAGCATGTTGAATATGAAATATGAATTTATTGAGACACACCTGCAAAAATTAAAAGTGCAACTAATTTAAAATCTGCCAAGATGTTATAATATCAAATCTATATTTGAATATTACAAATAAAAAACATTATAGAGAAGCCACTGAAAGCAAAACTTGCACTTATAATGGCCACCCCACATCAAATTAATAAACATTATTAGTTGGTGGAGCATGCTATGCATTTGCATCTGCAATGACAAAAAATACAAGATAGAATATAGTTTCTTTTAAAAAGAAATGGTAAGAAACATAACTCAAACCAGCAAGCATGTCAGTAAATCACAAGCCCTCTTTGCTAATATGGAATAAAGAAAAGGGAATTAGTGGATGTTCCAGGACCTTATAAACAGTAACATGCTCAGGGCACCAAGAAGAAGAAGATGAAAAGGGTGAGAGAGCAAGAGCGAGAAAGAGAGGGAGACATTAAGCTAATGTGACCCAATACTTCAACACACTTTAACATTCCATTAGGTATGAATCAACACACGTGATATTCCACTAATAAAGTATGCCTCGCAAAGTATATTGACCTCATTTGTTAATGGAATACCTTCACTAATCAAGTATGAATCTCTTGAGTATATTGACCTCATATGTAAATGGAATTCCTTGCCTAGTGGGCTACTATTAGTCGAATTAGGACTTCTAAATTAACTAATAAACTAAGACCAATGGAATTGGAAACTAATTAAAAAATCTTATTAAAATAAGAAAGTCGAAAATATGATAGGCAACTTATTTTTCATAAGTTATAAATAAATAATCATATTACAATGGAGTAGAGACCTCATGTGCACAAGATTTTCTCTTTTTTTATTTATTTATTTGATTGGCAAGTTACACACGCACCTAATAGGTATTGAACCTACAACCTCACTCTCCATCTTATTACTATGGGAGAAGGAAGTGCAAATTGAATTATAACTCATTGGCACCTCATACACAAGATGTGCGTAGACACCTCATTTTGTACTGGCTAATAACCTTTAGTCCCTAGCCCTAATAATGAGCTTGAAATATGTCAACCAAGGGTAATTGAAATTATCTTGATAGATCGGAAGTAATCACAGCTCAAAATTGCTTCGAAAACGATGTTGAAAAATGACATGTTCACTGTTTTGACCATATCTTTTGAACCACATAGAATTTTTCAATGAGGTTTGTTTTGTTGGAAAGTAGACATCTTTAGCTTTAATTTGAACACAAATTTTGCCCAATTTGGATTTAAAATGGGTGAGTTATAGCCATTTGAAGTCGGGGCATCAGTGCTATCAAGAAAGTAGGGTTCTAAGCAAACTTGTGTACGCAGCTCGCAAACCTGCATACGCAGGTCAGTTTCCAAGTCACCTAAACTTCCATATTTAGCTCTCCAATCACTCTAATCTTCCACCCCCCGCGCGGGGGGGGGGGATGGGTGTGGGCGGCCCCCAAACCCTTAGGAAGCCCGAAAACCCTAGTTTGAGTGTATATATATCCTATTATGCCTCCAATCCAAAATCTTGCTAGAGAGAGTGCCTCCATCTTTTCTAAAACTTTATTTCCTCTTATATAATCTCACACACAGCACTAAGCGCATTTTTTAAAACCTCTATGGTGATCATTAGGACAGGAACACTCTATCTCATTCCCAGAAAACCTTTTTCAAAACTATTTCAATGAAGCTTTAGAGAGAGAGAGAGATGAATATTGTGTTTTATTACAATATTTACGCAGCCACGTTTTTGATCTATAATACGTCTCTCTCTAAGAGATTTCATAAAGAAATTATTTTCCAAATTGTTTTCAAAAGAGCTTTTCAAGAACATCTTTTATTTTGAATTGTGACTAACAAACAACAATTGATTTTAATATGATCCCTTGATATCTCATTGAATACTATTGTGTAGGCACTAGGGGACTGGTTATAAAGATTCATATCAAGATTCAAAGCAAGGTGAGTCTCTCCCCATGACTCCTCCTTGCTTTTGGCATTTATGATTCATGTTTTGTGTTCTTGATTAGATTTAGGTCTGATTGGTTTCGCAAAGCAGACAACTAATCCAATAAAGTTCTAAAGAAAAATAACTTGAGGTCTGGAACAAATATCTCATTATCTTCAAAACACCTACTATTTTGTTCCTTCCAAAGACACCACATTAAACAATGTAGAACAATTATCCAATGCCCATTTCGATGACAACCAAACCGACCTTGCTAGCAAGCTAGGAACCCCACAATTGACTATGGCATAACCCAACTTACTCTAAATAAACCCAAAACCATAGACCAGAAATCCATAGCAACCAGACAATGAAGCGATGGTCAACCGATTCACCATTACACTTGCACATATAACACTAATCCAATATCCAAACCTTCCTTTTTCTTAAATTGTCAATTGTTAAGCATTTTCCCAAAGCAGCAGTCCAGACAAAGAAAGCCACTCGAGAAAGGATTTTCTACTTCCAAATGCTTTTCCAGGGAGAACAAAAATCATTATAGCCCACTAAAAGACTACAATAATCATTAACCATGAACCCCTTATTTCTATCTAGTTTCCAACTCATCTTATCCTCCCCAAACCCCCTTACTGAAGAGCCATACATGGTATCCATGAAGCTTGACACAGCCTCCAATTCACGAACATGAAAACCCCTAGAGAAACTTACACCCCAAAAAAGGACCCCATTAGTGAACCTCATAAGCTCAGCCACACTTGCCTCCTTATCTCTGCAAAATCTAAACAATTTAGGATAGTAGACAACAAGAGGTATCTCCCCACATCAACAATCTTGCCAAAATTTTACCCTTGACCCATCACAAATATCATACAAAATATAACGAGAAAAGAGGTCATCCTCGACTAATATTTTTTCACAAACCAACACCATATGGACCAAAAACTGGACTGGTACACCAGCCACCCCATCTACATCCATATTTCACCTCTATCACTTGCCTCCAAAGGGCATCCCTTTCAAGCCCAAATCTCCATAGCCACTTACCGAGTAAAGCTTTATTTAAAAGTCTTACTTTCCTTATCCCCAAGCCACCTGAAGATAGAGAAGTACAAACAACAGCCCATTTAACCAGGTGAAATTTGGGTTCATCCCCTCGCCCACCCCATAAGAAATTCCGCTGAAGTTTTGCAATTCAGTTAGCCACAGCAGCAGGGATAGGAAATAGAGATAGAAAATAAGTAGGTGAATTTGTTAGAATACTTTTAAATAAAGTGACTCTACCTCCCTTGGATTAGTACAAACATTTCCATCCCGCTAATCTCCTTACCATCTCCAAAATCGAGTTCCATATTTCATATCCTTGAATTTAACACCCAAAGGAAGACCCAAATATTTCATTGGAAGAGTACGTTGCTTGCAGCCAAGAACATTCAATAATAACTCAATATTATGCACTACTCCCATAGGAACCAATTATGACTTGCCTAGATTTATTTTTAGACCATAAACCATCTCAAACCAAATAAGCACCATACAGAGAATCAGAAACTGATCAAGATCAGCATCACAAAAAATTAGAGTGTCATCAACAAAGAAAAGATAATTGTCTAATTCATTTGCCTTGATATTTTTCCATGTTTAACGATTCTGTTTGAATATGAATATCTAGGGTTAGGGTGATAAATATGTTTGACATGTTCTGTTTCCTTATAAATGTTTGATTAATTTGTCTGATTTTATTGCAATTTAATTAGGCTATAAAAAATAAAATTAAAAAAAAAAATTGATAAGTAAGAAAGTAATATTATTAAAAGAAAAAAAGAAAAGATACACAAAGTTCACGGTAGTGAACAAAGAACAACAAAGAAACAAAGAGAAATAAAGGAATCAAAAACCTATTCTAAGAGAAAAAAGAATAATTGATTTGATTTAATTGTTTTTATATGTTTCCTTTTATATTTTGATATTTGCCTTGTGTGTTTTATTATAATAAATTCATGATTAGAATTTTGGATTGTTGGGCTTTATTAATAATATTTTTAATTAAAAGTAGCCTATCAACATTAGTAAAGGCTGGCCCACAAACACCTTCCCATCCTCATACCTTAACTCTGGACTTAGTTTCTAGTATATAGACCTCCATTTTGGTTCTGGACCTAAACCAGGGGGTGACTACCAAAAAAAAAAAAAAAAGCCATGCAACCCGCAAGTCTTGCGCTCACAATTTGTTCAAAAGATTCTCCTAAAAAATTACATTAAACAAGATAGGAAACTTCTAAGAGAATGCCTAATGGCACAATCATTGCATGGTTAGAGACTCTAGAATACTAAGATGGTAAAGTCCAAAAATAAGTGTCCATGGAAGTCAATTAGATATTTAATATCACATATTACGTTTTACTCGGTTTCTTCAAGAGTCAAGGGTATTTTCAGAATCATGTAATTGTTGTAATAGGTCATAATTAAGGGACTTTGGTTTTATTTTATTATTGATTTTGAATAGGTACAAATAATTTCATTTAGCAAAGAAGGAATCAAACATGGGAAACTAGTGGAGTATAAAAGTTGTTAACCCAAGGTTCTTTACGGCAAAATAGAAATACAATTAATCAATAAAATCAAGTATCGTGGGCAGTCTACTAGCATCCAAGGACAGCCAAGATTTGAATCTCTCATATATAATTCATTTTTGTTTTATAAGTAAGATGATTCATGTTCCCACATCCAAGGACTACCAATAGAATAATGGCCGAACAAACTAAGAAGTGAATCTTTCATAGATAATTCATGTTCTTCAATCGTCTTCCATATTAAACTCTTTTGAATACTTACGCACATCCTCTTTAACCACTCCCTAAAAACTTTAATAGAAAGAAATAATGAAGGTATCTGACTGGATACCTTATCCCAATGCATGTTCCTCACAACTTCAAGAATTTCCTCTTTACAAACTCAATACCATCAACCTTCAAACTCAATTCAACTGATTCCTTGTACAAACTCTTAATATCAGTTAATGATGCCATCTTGGACATCATTTTCTTCCCTAACAATATTCCATATACTTCAAAATTCTCAATAATGTTCAAATGGCAATGGGAATTTGCCAACTTGTGAAAGAACTTTGTATTCCCATCCCCTTTCTAAAGCATATTGCCCCACATTTTTGTCTTTAGCCAGTTTCCTCCAAAAAAATAAATTTTTTTTCCAACTCAATCTTCACTTTGTCTCTACTCCTCTCTTCCATTCTTAAGCCATCTTCCTCCACAAGAGGAAAAAAAAAGTATATATATAACTAGCCATTAAATACTCCACCTACCCCACTTGTTTATCTTTTTGTTATTTTCGCCAGATACCTCATCGGTCATCCCCCACTTCTTCTAAGCCTTTAAAGTTTATTTCTTCTTTCTCTCTCAACTTAGATCTGCTTCTTCTCTCTTTTGTTAGACTTGATTGCCTTGGGCAGCACGCTTGTGCCTGCTCAGATGGTGTCTCCATTGAATCCCTCTCCTCAACTAATTTCTTTTTTTCTTTTTATTACACTCCCATCATTCAAATCAGTGGCTAACGATGGTCATGGCTTCTGCATTTTGATGTTTTAAGCAAAACACTCCAAACCAGTCGAACTGTCCCGATCCACGGTGCCTCCGGTCAAACCATCCAGTTCCGGTTAAACTTACTTTTGTGGTTTTCTAAAACCACCAGACCAAATTAGTGTCTGATTCCTGGTCAAAACTAGCCTGTCCAGTCCGGTTTTTAAAAACCATGGTATTAAGACTCCTAAACTACCAACACTTTTTTTTTTTTGGGAAAGTTAAACTGCCAAAGTACACTTAAAATTTCACAGGGATTGCAAAAATAAAATATTGCCCATAAATTCAAATTTGACCATATTTCACCAAAAAAAAAAAAAAAAAAACACTATTTTATCCCTAAAACATTCATCTAAACCTTTAAAACCACATAACTTGTACTTCAATTTGACTTAACACATGAACCCCATAAAATAAATCTTCAATAGGCAAATTTGTGAAGTAGTAAAAAGTTAATTTTCCATAACTACATCATTCTTCCCCCATTTAGAAATATTTGTGAAGTGGTAAAAAATTAATTTTCCATCTTGGCATAATTCTTCCCCCGGTTAGAAACACATCCGCCTAGAGTTTTACAGTGATAGTTGACAGATTAGTCACCCTTACTGCCACTCTACAGAACTGTAAATGATATTTTCACCTTATACAACTCCTCGTTCAACTCTTTCGAAGTCGTTGGATCCTTTTCCTTGTTCCATCTACTAGACTTGTGACTTGATCTCCCTATGGCACCATATTTCAGGGAGAAGAAGCCACAGGGTTCACGGTTTATCAGTAAGACCAAACCTCTTGATGTGCAGAAAGTATAAGAACCTTTGAACTTGAAAGTTGCACCAACTCTTCAAACGCCTTTAAAAGCATTTAGGATAACAAATTTTTCTTTCCCACCATATCAGTAAGTTCGTTGGGAATGAAGTCAACTTGACTTTTCCATGATCAACCTTATGCTCAACTTGCTCCCTTGCAGTCTCCATTATCCTAGTAATGCATTCTTTTAGCTATTCTTGAAATTGGAAGTGTAACTTGCAAGAATGGATTTTGCTCTTCGATGTAACACCTTGATGCATTGAACTAACACTCAAGGTTGCTGCACAGCAAATTGGCAGGGCCATATCCATAAGATTTGGATGGATAAAAGGCGCAATGTTTGCTAACAATGGTGGGGATAAACTTGGGTCTAACTTAGAATATCTAAGCTCTTGATATATTAATTTTCTATTAGGTTATTTAACCAAAATAGCAACTACCAGCTAATGCAAAGCTTCTTGAATAGTAGACAAATCTTCTAACTTTGCTTATATTGAAGAAACACTTTCACACAATCAGTACGTATTCTTCAATGTTTCTTCGTACACTAGAGAATAAACCTTAAACTTGTAATCTAATTCTGCGTTAGTTACCATTATCCTTTTTTTTTAATAGGTAAATAAAACTTTATTAAAAAACATAAAAAGAAGTACAAAAAACTGCTCCCCTGGTAACAAAAAACTAAATAAAATTACATAAACCTAAGAATTCCAAAAGGGAAGGAATAGAATGACCACTCATAGCAGTCATCCAATCAAACAAAGAAAGTAAGAAGAACGGTTTCAACTCAAGTATGGAACATTCCTCCCCCTCGAAAGTTCAATGGTTCTATTCTCTCCAAATAGCCCACGTGATACCCAACGGAATGGCCCCAAATAACTGCTGTTCAATGCCAACCAACATCCCTGTTCCAACAAGCTAGCAATTCCACCACTCGTTTAGGCATAACCAAGAAACACCAAACATGCTAAACACAAGTGTCCATAGACTATATGCATAAGAACAGTGAAGGAGTAGATGATCTATTGATTCCCAACTATTCTTACACTCACAACACCAGTTAACAACACATACTTCTCTTCCTCAGGTTATCCAATGTAAGAATCTTCCCCATTGCGACTGTCCAAGTGAAAAAAGATACCTTAGAAGGAGCTTCACCTTCCAAATACTTTTCCAGGGGAAAGACCAACATCCTTTGGCTATTAGAACTTTAAAATATGACTTAACTTTGGAAGAACCATTACTGGCAGGCAACCACACCATTCTATCTTCCCCATTCAGACCAATATTAGTGGAATATAGAAAAGCAAAGAAAGATTGTAAGCTCTCCAATTCTCAATCTTGACTTGATCTAGTAAATCTTGGATGAGAAATTTTGTTTAACAATTGGCAGAAGAAGATTTCAGCAAATAACCTTTTTTTTATAGGTAAAAACAATTTTACCGAGACAAGACTGCCTCATGAAAATAGACACAAATTAGCCTAAAGAATTACAAATGGAAAAATATCTACATATGGATCGAATATATGAAGGAATGAATAGATTTCAGCGACGAACTTGTGGCAGGATTTTGGCATACCCAATTGACGTAGGGAAAAAAATAGTTGTATTTGTCGTTGTGCGCTTGTGGTGGGTTTAGAGTTGGAAGAATTTGTGGATTTAGGTTTCAGAATTGTTGAAGAAAGTGTTATGGGGTTCTGACAAGAATCAAAAGGGGTCTGATGAATTATTTTTATGGCTATTTGGTAAAAGAAAGAACATGGGATTTACGGTTTTGAAGGGTTAATAGAAAAGGTTTGATTTGGGGTTGAAAGGAAGGAGGAAAAGAAAGAATTTTATGGTGTTAGGGGTTGTACAAATATTACCCATAAACAGTACTACAAGAAAGAGAATAAGAAAATAGAGAAGAGAAACGAAGTAAATATCACACGAAGGCCAACATGCCTCAATGCTTAAAACACAATATTTTTATTTAACAACTATATCCATCTTTGAGTACATTGAACAGAATTATATATAAGGACTCTAGGACTCCACATTTGACAAGTAAAATAAAATCCTAATAAAAGACAAAATTAGACTGAGAAAATAAGATATAAGATGCTTAGGATCTCCTAGAAATTCTAAACTCAACTTAACTATCAAAATACCCTTAATTTGCAGGGATTACAAAAAATACAATTTTGCCCCTAAATTCAAAATTGAACCATAACTTATTAAGAAAACCCAAATTAAAAAATTAAAATAAAATTATTTCAACCCTAACACACATAACTAAACCTTTAAAACCAGAGAACTTGTACTTCAATTCGACCTCACGCATGGACCCATAAAATAAATCTTGAATAGATGAATTTGAGAAATAGTAACAAATTAAACCTCCATGGTTGCATTAGTTTCACCCTTATTTCCCACAACCCAGTAAAATATGTGGGTGATCTGACATTTGTTCTGGAAGTAGTCTTTGAATTGCACCTTGATAATGCTCTCCCCATGGCAACTAGGCTAAAAGCGGTCAATACGCAAAAGAATCAGCTGCGCCTAACTATTACCCCTTGTACAAGAAACCCCTCCTGATGGAAAGTCCAACTGCTCAAGTTTATTTATGAAATCTATGAAATTAAACCTTGCTTGTCACAAGCTGTGACAGTTTTGTCTCACTTTGGGAAATCTCACTACATTAATTCACCCCCAAGAACTGTGCTGCATCCCATCACCTTCTAGCTATCTTCAAATCCTCCCTCCTACAGGCCAACCCTCTCTACATCATCATTTGCAAATTGACACCATTATATGCACATTGGAATTTCTTCTCCACACCATGTCTATCCTAAATTAGTAGGAAAGGTCCCCCCCGCTTTGCATAACCTCTTTCATAACTTTTTCCATCTTAGCCTTTTGCAAACATAGCACATATCCAATCCATTTCTGTAGCATGTTTTCATTCAATGATTTATTTGTAATATCATTGATAAATTGCTAGTAACCTAACGCTTTCTAAGGGTCCACTCTCCTTTCTCCCCCTTTTCCTCTAACATCTTGGTTAATGGATGATGCTAATTTTTCAATTCTCTACTCCCTTTTAGATTTTTACCTTGGTTGCTACCCATTAGCAATTGTCTTCAAAAATTACTCCTCAAATCCATTAATTGGCACACTCAAAAGATGACTAAGTTGATCAACATGTCCTATAACCCGTGTTGAAACTACCTCATCTTTGATACACCCTCTTCTAGCTTATTTAGTGATTGTTCCACTACTAGAACATCTATTGCCAAAGGAGTACAAATCAGAGGACTAGAAATTAATCCCCCATCATATACGCAATAGAGACCCCCTTGGAACATAGTGGTTGATGTTCAAACTATAATCACTCCCCAAAGAACGCTCCTTATGCCAATCGAACCCAAATCATTGGCCTAGGTCCATTGTATCTTCTACTCCTATATCAGATCCCAACCCAAATCCTCCCCAACTTTTCTAGTGACATTTCTTGCTCAATCTTCTTTCAAGGTTCATAATAGCAAAAGCCCTCCAATATTAGCTTTTCGAAGTGCTCAAGGGTCAGCTGATGGGAAACAAATCAACTTTCCACCAACACCCACTCACTACTGGCAATTTCTTTCACCAGCATATGTTCCAATTTAGTAGCTGGTCCACATTGGTGTATTCATAGGCTAATATAAGAGCATCAAGAAGTACGTTTACCTTAGTGGTTAGCATGCAAGCCAATATTACGGTTCAAAACCTAGCAATAAAAAATTCTTCATTTTTTTTAACAAAAAGGTTGGTCTGGACTGCTATTGAACTGTGACTGGTTCTCGCAAACCATGACTGAACTGTGACCGGTTCTCGCAAACTGTGGGTCATCCAGATCTTGAATTCTATTCAAAAATCCAGTTTTGTACAATTAAAAAAAAAAAAATGGTCCTTAAGTTGGTTCCCAAATAACCCAGTTGGACTGACGAGTTTGGTCCAGTTTTCAAAACAATGGACAGTATTAATGCAAGAACAAAGGCCAATAGCTTATCATAGTCAGGTGTTGAAGGGTAAGGCATTGCACTTGTCTACCTATGAAACGAAGCTGCTATCCTTAGTCAATGTAGTGGAAAGTGGAGGCCTTATTCACTAGCAAAACCTTAGGCTATGTTTGGTAACTATTTTGGGTTTCTATTTTCAAAAACTTGTCTTTAAGAATAAAAATAAAAATTGTTTGGTTAGTTGAAAGATAAAATGGTTTTCAAATATATATATATATATATATTTAGTAATTGATATTGAAAGCAAACGTTTTTTTTTTCCTTTTTTCTTTTGAAAGTGCTCAAAAAAAAAGGGAAGAATTTGATTGAGTTGGTGCTTGATCTGGCTCCACCATCTGTTTGCCCATAGTCCATCTCTATTCCCTTGCTGAAATTTCATTATAATTTCTGTATGAATTATGTACTATATGGAATGGAAAATTTCCATCCCCACCATTTCAACAAGTATCTAATCAATCTCCCACCATGACCAAATCAAATTCCCATGCTCCAGCGCCACACTTATGGGCTCGTCGATTTCTCTTAAATTTTCTCTCTTCGTGGAGTTCAGAGATAATAGAGAATAAAGGATTTAGTTGGGTATGAGAGAAAGAAAAAAAATGAGTTGGGAACTATGTTGTTACTGAAGTATTGGTTAAGTTGCACGGCACCCAGGATGAGGATGCAACTTAGAAATTCCTCCACACTCTTCAATGACAATATCCTCACCTTGTGAGCAAGGTGCTTTAAGGGGAGGGTAGATGTAATGAGCCCAATGTTGTAACATTTACTTCCAATTGTCTACTACCAATTTTTGGAATGGGTATTGCATGCAAGAACCGGGTTTTATTACAATTAGTTGGTTGGTGAGTTAGTTGGATGTTACATTAAATTAGTTACACTTACATACAATTAGAGCCAAAAACTCAAGAACTCGAGGCCAACCAACCTGTATAAATACTTATCAATAGTGTTGAACAGGAATGGGAAATAAGTCACAGACTTCTCTTTCCTTCCACCTATTCCTTCTCTCATTCTCTTATGTCATTTTCTTTTCTTGGAGGGTGACTATCTTGATTCAGTCAAGTTACCACTAATTTCCCTAAGAATTAAACTCTGCAAATTTTTCATTACAAGCTTCAAGTTAAAACCCTTTTATTTGTAGACTGGTTTTGTCATAAATTTAAAAAATTATAGAAGGTTTTAGAATTACTTAGAATATTTTCTTTCAAAGATATAAAATTTGTGTGAACAACATTGTACCACGTTCAAGATTGAGTTTTCCCAAAATTTGATTCCTAAGGTGGCATTGTATTATGAAAACTTTGGTATGTCCTCATTATTCTCCCTAGAATTGACGTATCAAAATAATAGTGAGAGTGGACCCTAAAGAACACTGAATATAAGGCTGAAGACAATGAATTATGATAATAGTTCTTCAGGTTTTCAAAAATAAAAGTGCAGTAATTATTAATCTATGGGCTTAAAGTTTTGAGCAGTAAGACAGAGAGAGAAACTGAGAAAGTAAGACATGAAATTCATAACCTATTTGAACCATGTATTAAAGAGAATATGATAAAAAATAAGGAGCGTCTAGACTCCACATCCATACCTAATCCCAATCCAATATCTATAACTTGAAATTAGAATATGTACATTCGTCCCTCAAAAGCTACTAGTCATAAAAAATTGTCACCTGACTTCCTGAATTAAGTTTATCTTAATTTCTCACGACACAATAATCCACCTTCAATTGAGAAAAGATCTCCGGTCCTTATTGCATCATGATGAGCTCATGTAAAGTATATCATGGTAATTGAACAATACAAAAAAGTGAGTACAGAGAACTTACCGTCTTATTCTTTGAAACTTTAAAGGGTAATGCGACAGTAAAGCCTAGAAAAGCAGAAAAAGATCATTATAATGGAGAAACAAAAAGAACAATTAAGATAGAACATATCAATCATATATAGATGTCTCATAAAATAAACATCACAACAGTAATAATGCAGTTCTAGCAAACATTAGGCCAGCATAGTGATCTTTATGTGCCAAAAAAGATATGGAAGGGGAGGAATGGCCAAACTTTCAGTGACAAGGAGTCTAATATTTTGGAATTGAATTTAATAAGAACATTCAGTATTCCGCATACATTGACCTTTATATTTAATATTATTTCTCTCCTATAATGGCTATCGGAAGATATAGAGAAAACAAAAACCTTAATAGATTAATAGATGAGTAATGCTACATGAATCAAATATCAAGCCCATCTGCTTTAACATGGACGAGAAATCTTAGCCAACAAAATGCAGCTAAACAGGAGTTTGATTTCTTTTAAATTAAGTATGACAATTATGACTCCAGCCTCCAGGGATTCACTAGCAACAAGAAATTGCTAATCAAGAAGAGAAGACAAAATACCTTGTGGGCAGGTGGAAGCATTTTATAAGATCTCTCATATCTTTTGACATCCTCTTCTGCAGCATCTGGATAGCTGTACGAAAAGACCATGCAAGAAAGCCACTTGTATTAACACTAGGGAGAGAGGAACTAGATGCACCATCTTAAACAGTAATGACAGCACATAGATTACAAGCAAAGTTCTGCGATTAGCAACTAGATGGAGAAATTTTGACACAAATCAAAAAAAAAAAAAAAAAATACATACATGCTTTTTTCTCTTTGTAAATACTATAAAAATAATAATAATAAGGCCGAGAGAAACAATTGAAGAAGATGACTGATTTGAAGAAATACAACATGTAACATACTTGCAAATATAAGTTGAATGTAAATGATTGAGCAAAGCATCAATCCCAACATTATTACTTGCAAATCATTATTGCGCTATTACATGAGCGGTCATAAAGTGATCGAAAAACACAAAATTAAATGAAATACCAATACTAGACTAGAGAAATTTTGAACCTTAGGAGATTTCTTTGCAGAGAAGACACTAATTTTCTATGGAACAGACTCTGAACAACTTTGGTAATTGAGATGTACTCTTCTTACTTTGAAGTTATTTGGGGCTTAAATCAATTACTACAGCAATTATAATAATTTGAGGAAAAGCTCTTTTTAACTGTAATTCCCATACGATGAATCAGCCAGAAAAGACATTAATCAATTTAATTAGAGCTATGGATAATTCTATTAAAGTAGTAGTAATCGCAATTAGAAGCACAGCACCCCAGAGTAACCAAAAATAATTAAGAAAGAAGAATGGAATTATTTAGAAAAAAAGAGGAGGTACTTGAGATAGGCGCTAATGATGCGGCGAAGGGATTTGACTTCGAGGGCTTCTTCAACCTTCCTCTGACGACGTCGTTCCTCGTCTTCCTCTTCTTCCTGCTCATCTACTCGCCGCAATGACATTTCGATCAATACTAACCTCGCTAGAGTTCCAACTCTTAAAAAAACTGCTCAACACTCTTATATTATTATTATTATTATTATTATTATTCTTGTATTATGTATGTATATGTATTTTTATAAAACCAAATAACCAGGCTTTTGGGCTTCGGTCTGGGATGTGGCTAGTGGCTACATTGCCTCATCTCCTCGATTCAAAGTTCTAAAAACCAGTTTTTTTTTTTTTTTCTTTTTTTTTAACGTCGTCCATCCGACGTCACCCCGACGTGGGGTCATGACATGAGTCTACAAATTATTATCAATTTTCTTACATTTTGGTCAATTTCAGTATTAGTTTCTACTTTTTTTTTTTTCTTTTTTTTTTTTTGGGAGCATCTATGATAGTCCCTACAATTAAAAAATCGTTATCATTTTAGTTTCTACCATTATTTTAGTAATGAAAATTATTATTTATGTGGTATATAGATGCATTAGCATTTTAATTTTTTTTTAAACCACATAAAAAAATAAAAACAAAATTCTATACTTTTGATTTTAAAAATAATTATATTAAATTATTTTTTCTTTTCTTTATTGTTTGGGAGAAATAACTTTTTGGTTCCTACATTTTGACCATATTCTCATTTTGGTACCTATTTTTTAATTTTACTGCATTTAAAGCATTCACATCAATGTAGCTATTTTAATATTTTAGCAAATATATAGCTAAACGCTTAAAAAAATTCACGCATCATTCTCAATATTTTACCCACAATTTTCACATCACAGAGAAACCTCACTAGACCTAGCGATCCTTTCTTTCTTACTAGAGAATAAAAAAGGAAACAAAACATTTATTTTTCTCGCCCTTTCTCTCTTTCTCTTCAGTCACTTTCTGCCTCTCTCTCTCTCAGCTTCACTATGGAGCTGTCAAGTTCGCGCCAATTTTAACAAGAGGAGGTGATTGATCTCACCGATGTAGAGAAGGAGATTTTTGCACTGCATAGATTAACCAATTGCATGGACTCAAGTATGATGCCTCTTTCTCTCTCATCCCCAAATTTTATTGATTTTAGCAACGAGGAGATGGTTGGCGACTTATGGGTTTGTTTGTGTCTATAGGTGCGTGTGTGTTTAGTGGGCGATGGTCATGTGGTATGGGTGTGCTACAGAGACTGAGAAATAAGAGATGGCTCATCGTTTTGGGGGATATGAAGGAAACATGTATGTTGAAGGAATCTGTTAGAAGTGGTGGCTTGCATCTTTTAATTTTTCTTTTTTGATTACTATTGGCTTTGAGATGTATGTTTTTATAATCTCTGTAATCCTTGCTGGTTTTTTTCAATTTTGAGAGTTGTTGGGGGCTCTTTTAGTAACTAAATTTCTAGATTTTGGTTGGAAATTCTTGCTTGCTTTGTGAAGTTTCTGAATTTTGTGTTGTTAAGTAGTTTTAATTAATGGGTTTATCGATTCTGAATTTTGAGTTGTTGGGTAGTTTTGTGAAGTTTCTGAATTTTGAGTTTTTGGGTAGTTTTAATTGATGGGTGTGGGCGCAAATGCCCGCGACGAGCTTCTCTTTTCCAGGTTTCCCCTAAGAATCCGAGGGAAGTAAGCCTTGACCTAGGGTGGACCATGACATAGGGTGTAAATGGAGTTACCACTTAGTTTAGGTCTAGGAACCATAAATATAGCGCCCTTATAGAATGACTGATCTTTACCAGAGCATGTGTCCGGAGTTTAGGTATGGGAATGGAAAGGTGTTAGGCACCCAACTCCACTCGACCCATGGGTTAGCTTCCACTTATTGTGTTCCAAGTCTTAATCTCGTTAAAGGCATACTTAACATATTATTTTAACTCACACACGCACTAACATGTATCTAAAAGCAAACAACACAGCATATCATCCCCAAGCCTAGCATTCATCTATCATGTTATTAAGTATACATCACCAAAGGCAGAAACATCTTAAGGCAAATCTGAACAAACACATCTAAACATACAAACATCAAAACTCATGGTATTCAACCAAGCATATTAAGTAACTTTATATTCAAAGCTAGAATGCATGTTCATGTGATTTATGCATGACTTACCTCACTGCAACACAGTACCTATACATCAGTACATGTTCATGTTCATGTGTATGTTCATGGTATTTAAACAAACCAAGCTCTAATCAACATCAAAGGATAAAGCAAAACAAGACAAAACAAAAAGACAGATACTTAAAAATACGAAAGCAAGGTTGAATAGATGGTAAACAAGTAAAAGAAAGAGGTCAAACAGAAGTGAATTAAGGTTTCTAAGCTCGAGTGTGCATGCGTATACATAAGGTATGCATGCGCATCCCAACTGCATGCGTACGCACACTTCTAGTATGCGTACACATGCATGAAGCATGCGGACGCATACACGCTCAAAACCCTAATCCAAAACTCAGAATAGAAAAGCAAAGAAAACAAGAAATCTAAAAACTTAGCATGCTTCTAACATAAACACCAAGTAAACTTAAACTAAACAAACATGTTATAAACACATAAACATATATATATAAACACAAAAGCAAAGAAAAGTGAAGAGTCAAAGTTAGAACCATTACCTCAACACAAAGACTCTCTAGAGCTTGATTTTGACCATTCCTCTCAGTCAATTTATTCACAATCAAATCAAAATAGATTAGCAAACTTTAGAACAAGAACATCAAGACCAAAAAGGTCCCAATCAAATAAAACTTGACTTAAAGATATTTTGTGAAAAACTCCCTCTTTGATTCACTAGTGAATCTTGCATCTATTTCCGTATATTTTATGTTCTATTGAAAAAAATAACTTTTATGGCTTTATTATAGTGGTAAAATAGGGGTGTGGGGTGGCTCCTAGATGATGTGGGATTTGTTCAAAATCAGAATTAAGTGCAAAAAACTTTCCTTACATAGTTTCTAGAACCCTAGCTGTGTACGCATACTTGTGCACGTGTGCGTAAGCCATAAGCATGCGTACGCATGGCTTGAGTGTGTGTACGCATACGCATGTACGCGTGCGCACACTTAGAGTTTCCTGTTCCAAAAATATTTTTTATTCCTTTTGAAAATAAGTTATATTTTCCATAAATATTTCCTCAAGTCAATTTTCATCTAATTAGGCCCTAAATCAACCTTGGGCCTTAGAGAACTACCATCATTAGGGAATGGCGGCCCAAGTTGTAAAGGGTACAAAATGAGGTGCCTACAAATGCCCTTCTTTTGATTCGTAAGCTCCACTAACGGAATCAAAAGAACAAGGGACAAAACATTTTGTTTAGACGTACTAAACAAACTTCTTTAGGTGGCTCTTGACTCAAACTTCTTTAGGTGGCTCTTGTCTCTAAGTGATTTCTTGTTGATTTCTAACTTATGAGGGAGTTTTCTTGGGATCTCTTTTTTGACTTACAAGGAAGTCCTTGATGATGTATGATCCGTTGGGGAAAAATCTTCTTTTTGTGATTCACCAAGGAGTTGTGTTGGTGGTTTTGACTCATGATGGAGTTTTCTTGGTGATTTCTAACTCACGAAGGAGTTTTCTTGAAATTTTCATGCCTTTCGACCCACTAAGAGGTATTTCTATCATTTCAATGCCTCTTTGTAACTTCTAACGTTTTCATGATCCATTAGGGATGACTTTGAATTTTTCCTTTCACTTCCTACTTTTTGGGAGTCTATTAGGGATGCCCTAATTTTTTTTTTTTTTTTTACTAAACTAAACGTAGTTTAGTGGGGGCCTAAATTACATGTAGTTTAATCACCAGGTGTCTTTCCCGCCTCTTCATTTTCTCAACAATTACCAACCGTTTCTTCTTTTTTCTTTTTATTCTCTTCATCTTCTTTGCCTTTTCATTTTCTCTCTATCTCTTCAACTTCCTCTCTCTCTGTAAAAAACCTCTACCTACGTCTCATTTCTTCACCCATTCACAAACTGAAATCTCTTCCTCTCTTAAACTTTCTCATCTTCTCTCATGGCACCCAAGAAGCCTTCTTACTTGATCACCAGTGAAGTTTTCAACCTTACCTGCAGGGTTGGAGCCACAAGGCTGAATGAGTCCCCTCCATTGCTCTACAGACCACAAAATCATCTTTCAGACAATGCACGGGCCAGATTGGTAAGTTTTCCCAACTTTTCTCATTTTCGAGTTTTACTTTGATCGTCTATTTTAATCCATTTTTAGGCTTGTAAATGCTTGCATTTTGCTATGGGATGGGTTTAGATGAAAACCTGATGTCCCTGGGGGGGTAGAAACATGTTTAGGATGAGTTTTGATCCATGGTAGGCCAAAAATGTCGAGGAACCCATTTTGGTTGCACCAATGCGTACGCATGTGTCGTGTATGCGTGCGCGGCCAAGCTATATGCGTGTGTGGCCAAGCTGTATGTGTGCGTATACATGTTCATAAATTCACACAGGCGCATGCCTCAGTATGCGCACGCATACACAAACCTTGCGTGCACATACACAAGACTTGTGTACGCATACTGAGACTCAGAATCACAGTTTTTCGCCCAATTTGATTTTTTTTTTTTTCACTTATTTTTTTTCCAAAATGATTCTTATGCTTATGTTTTTTTTCTTCTACAATGTTTACAGCCTTACTTGGTAGGGGTAGTGCCAGTCATCTATTCTCGTAGTACCAGATTTTAACGGCAGAGACAAAAGCCTTGGTGAATGCAGTTGGCTTCAGGCCACTCTTGCGTCTCCTTCCTGAGGGTGCAGCCATCGACATACTGGTGCAAGCCTTTGTTTAGAGGTGGTGGGATACTACCCACATTTTCCACATTGCTGGGAGGGAGATCACTATGACTTCTCATGACTTCCACCAGATGACTAGCTTGAGATCCCATGGGCCCATCATCAACTTGGAGGATGAGCTAGGCATTCAACTGGGCATAGACCTACTAGGGCGTGCCTACCCTAGTGAGCGTATTCGCTACTTTGATCGAAAGAGGGACTATAGGCCTCTTTCTCAGGCTACTCACGATGATCGTGCTCAGATGGCCAGGGCATTTCTGCAATATCTGCTAGGGGCATATCTCTTTGCCATTGAAGGGCTAGACAGTGTCCCTAAGGTGGCTAGCTCTCTTTCGCGACTTTAAGCAAGCTTAAGAGGTGGACTGGGGTCATGCTTGCCTTGCCTACCTCTACTCGGTCATGGACACATTAAGCCGAGGGACTTTACGCCAACTAGCAAGGCCTTGGAAGCTTCTTAAGGTTAGACTCTTTTCCATTTCCCATGTAGTTTACGAATTGTACTTTGTACTCTTGCAAACTATATTTGTTTCATATTTCTAAGATGTCATCTTGGTTTACAAACTGCATTTCATGCTCTTGCAAACTATCTTACTTCCTTGCAAACTGTCATCTTGCAAAATGTATCTACTTTTCTTGCAAACTATCATCTTCTAAACTGTATCTATGCCCTTTCTTGCAAAGTATCATTTTGCAAATTGTATTTATGCTTTTTTTGTTTCTTGCAAATTATCATCTTACAAACTATATCTGTGTTCCCTTTTCTTGCAAACTATCATCTTGCAAATTGTATCTGTGCTCTTTTTCTTGTAGCATTGGGCCTTATCCTATGGCCTTATCTCTTATGGCACAGATGTGAACTTGAAGGTCTTCCTTTCAATCCGGGGTCATCTCAACGGCCTTACCTCTAACTCGGTGAATAAAATTCCTTTTTTCCAATTATCATTGCATGCTTTAAAGGTTTTTTTCTAATCATAAGTGTCCTTGCAAATTGTTTAGGGACACGCCTCAGGTGCCTATGGATCCTCTCGCATTCATGGTTGCCCCACTCTTGATGTTTGACGTTGTGTACCAGTTATGGAAGGGAGGCATTGCTTATGCTTAGCGGTTCTCGGCTGACATAGACTATGATGGGTTTAGTGAGGATCGCCTCATGTCTCATTTTCCCATTGGGGTATGTACTTTCTCTCTTCCATTTTTTTTTTTTATTTTTTTATCTTGCATATCATGTATGTGGTAACACTTAAATGTTCTGAATATTTCAGGGTGTGGCTGGTCTAGTTGTTGGTGGTCCTGTTGATCCTCCTTGCCTACCTTGGTCTATTTATACCTATCGCCCAGATGGGTTCGCTTGGGAGTGTCCTGTGGGGTGTAACCCTAATGTCATGGGTTATCCCTTCCTTTAGGGCGCACGAGCTATGAGTTTTCTTTGTCTTTACTCTTTGCACTTTCTTCTTTGCATTCCTTAGGCTTATCCTAACATGGTCTTATTTTCAAATTTAGCCCATTGTAGCGAAGCATGAGAAGCTAGTCTGGCTTGTTGGGAACCTCAAGTTGGAGGTGACTGAGTAGTCCAACCAAATCTATGGGCTTAGTAGGTATGCCCAAGTAGGTGACAACGACGACGATGATGATCTAGAGGCGACCCCAAGCACTCAACCAAGGAAGAGGCATTATCGAAGGTGATCCCTGTGGTTAGACAGACAAACAGACATATATATAGACATATTTTATGTTCCTTTTTTTTTCTTTTTAGCATATATCTTCTGCACTTTTATTTTATTTGAGACATTGGGTTGTATTTAAGAACATCTTTATATTTCTGCTTTTATTTTAAGACATGTACTTATTTACAACTAATGGGAGATTTAGATATGTATGCATTTCATATTGTCTTGCTTTTCTTTTCTTTTCTTTTCTTTCCTTTTTTTTTTTTTTTTTTTTTTTTTTTTTGATGAATGAAATTCTAAGTTCAAATCTGTCTTGAGCAATCCTTTAGGCCATAGGAATCATGAGAAGAGTCTTGGTGTATAAAACACTCTCCAAATAAGAAAAGGAGTCTGAAACCCTAGTGACCATGTGCACGTGTACGCACGTATGCATATGTAGGCTTTGACCGTGAGTATGCATACGGGGCCATATGCACGCATGCCGCTAAATAGAAAATCCTAACCGACCTTTTCCATTATAAAATAGCCATAAGAGGCTTCCAAACCTTCATAAAACTTGTTTTAAGCTTAGGAATCATCCTACAAGGTTCCCAATGGCAGAATTCACTTCTTTGGAGGTCTCCATGTGGATTAACAGGCTAAATCTCAATTTGATGATGCTCACATCCCTCTTAGTCTTTCTTGTATTTCCTTTTTTTATCAAATTAAAGTGGATGAGCTCCTTCTACGTGTTGCCACTGAGTTTTGGATTCCTACTCGGTATATTTTCTAATTCAATGGTGTAGAGTTATGCCCCATTCTTTAGGCCATAGGAATCATGAGAAAGGTCTTGGTGTAGAAAACACTCTCCAAATAGGAAAAGGAGTCTAAAACCCTAGTGACCATGTGCATGTGTACACATGTATGCATATGAAGGCTTTGACCGTGCGTATGCATATGGGGCCATATGCATGTATGCCGCTAAATAGAAAAACCTAACCGACCTTTTCTATTATAAAATAGCCATGAGAGGCTTCCAAACCTTCATAAAACTTGTTTTAAGCTTAGGAATCATCCTACAAGGTTCCCAATGGCAGAATTCACTTCTTTGGAGATCTCCATGTGGATTAACAGGCTAAATCTCAATTTGATGATAATCGCATCCCTCTTAGTCTTTCTTGTATTTCCTTTTTTCATCAAATCAAAGTGGATGAGTTCCTTCTACGTGCTGCCACTGAGTTTTGGATTCCTACTCGGCATATTTTCCAATTCAATGGTGTGGAGTTATGTCCTACTCTTTAGGCCATAGGAATCATGAGAAAGGGTCTTGGTGTAGAAAACATTCTCCAAATAGGAAAAGGAGTCTAAAACCTTAGTGACCATGTGCACGTGTACACACGTATGCATATGTAGGCTTTGATTGTGCGTATGCATACGGGGCCATATGCACGTATGCCGCTAAATAGAAAACCCTAACTGACCTTTTACATTATAAAATAGCCATGAGAGGCTTCTAAACCTTCATAAAACTTGTTTTAAGCTCAGGAATCATCCTACAAGGTTCTTAATGGTAGAATTCACTTCTTTGGAGGTCTCCATGTGGATTAACAGGCTAAATCTCAATTTGATAATGCTCGCATCCCTCTTAGTCTTTCTTGTATTTCCTTTTTTCATCAAATCAAAGTAGAGGAGCTCCTTCTACGTGTTGCCACTGAGTTTTGGATTCCTACTCGGCATATTTTCTAATTCAATGGTGTGGAGTTATGCCCCACTCTTAAGGAATTTGGTGCAATCATGAGTGAGTACAACCTTGGTGCTATCATTCTTCCTGATGTGCATGAAATATATATAATAAATTACTCTCATATTTGCATATTTAGCATTAATTTCCTGTTATTTTGTGACTGATTATCTATTATTTTTGTCTTATCTATACTATTATTTAATGGGTTTCCCACGTTTGGATTCCTCATTGTTTAGTTCAAAAATGCCCATGTACCCTTATGTTTAAGTAGAGACAAAACTAAAGGACAATCAGGTAAAAATGCAACTCTAACTCCCACTAAAATATTGCCTAAAAAATAGGACCACTCTCCTATTAATTTTCAAATTGATTTATTCATTAATAAAAATTATACAAAAAAAACACTGTTTTTTTTTTTTTTTTCAATCTATACTATTATTTAAGGGGTTTCTCCTATTTGGATTCCTCTTTTTTAGTTCAAAAATGCCCCTATACTCCTATGTTTAAGTAGAGACAAAACTAAAGAATAATCTGATAAAAATGCAACTTTAACTCCCACTAAAATATTGCCTAAAAAATAGGATTACTTTTCTATTAATTTTCAAATTGATTTATTCACTTATAAATTAAATTTTCCAAATAAAAATTATATATATATATATATAGATATAAAAACTTTTTTTTTTTACAAAATAGGACCACTAACAAAAAAAAAAAACTTCGCGTATGCAATGAGGCTAGTAGATAAGAAAGGGTTTACATGCTAATAGGCTTTATTTAGGGCAGAATAATGGTGAATTAAGTCAAGCCAATTTGAGAGATCCAACCCAGGCGTGAAGTGAAGCAAGCAAAAATAAAAGAAAAGAATAAAAGCAGTCCAAAGGAATGACTTACACATGCTGGCAAGTCCAACAAGATGTGAAGAAAAGAAAAAGGAAAAATAAAGATTGTGGCCAATGTTAATCTAACGTGGTGAATAAAAGTAGACAGAAGAAAATAAAATCTTGTTTACGTGGGAGATGTACATATGGGCCTTGGAAGTTTGACGTGGGCCTCTTGACTTCTTCACCAAAACATCTACCTAGGAGTACTTAGTTTTGGGCCACGTTGGTTTTAATAATAAGCCTTTAGGTCTCAGTTGCACTCGCATATGTGCAGGTAACTATAAATAGAGGGAAACAGAAAATAATGGGGGCGGCTAGAAGAGAGATGAAGTGAGGGTTTGGATTGTGAGTTTTGTTGCGTTGCGTTTTATAACTGGGTTTTCTCTTCTTCTTCTTCTTCTTCTTCTTCTTCTTCTTTTTTTTTTTTTTTTTTTTTTTTTTTTTTTTTTTTTTTTTTCTGCATTTTGTTTCTTCTTTTAGAGGCAAAAATTATTGTTCATGTACTGTTCACAATTAAAAAATATTAAAAATGGATCCCACGGTACTATTTATCCATTTAAAAATTATTTTGCTACAGTATTTTCAACAACAATCAATTTTCAGTAACTTTCAGCAACAATAAGTTGTATCCAAACGGACCTTTAGTATGCGTTTGGGAAGTGCGTTTTGCGCTTCCCAGATGCGTTTGCGTTTCTCTCTCTTTTTTTTTTTTTTTTTTTACTTTTCAGCTTTCCCAGCCGACAACTTTGACTTTTCCCATGAACAGTGCATAAATATGTACTGTTTATGGACCCACAAATTTCACTTTTTATTAACTTTTTCATTAAAAATGGGTCTCACGGTACTATTAACACATTTAAAAATTATTTTCCTACAGTGTTTTTCAGTTTTCACTTTTCAGCTATATCCAAACGGACCCTTCAGGATAGAAAACAGGAGAAAAAGGCAGTGTCGCATGTGGTCGCATATGGCTTTTTCTTCACCCTTCCTCTATGCTAGCAGTGTAACTTTTCTCTTTCATTCTAGTTAGCAATTTAATTGTCTAGTTTAATGTTCAATGTTTATTTTGTGTGTTTTATTTCAATTACTATGAGTAGATAAATTTATAATTAAGGTTGAGGATGAAACCTTGTTAAAGATTATCAGTATTATTTATGTGATTTGATTTTTTCCACAATAGTTGTTCTTTAATGACTTAAATTGTTCTTGTTTCATTACAATTAACTACGATAGGATTCTTAAGATAAGTTCAATCATGTTTTTTTTCATGATTTTGAATTTATCTTAATTAATTGAATACTTGGTTTTATAGTTGTTTGGTTTTAAAATTAGATATCTTTTGTGATTTGTTTGGCTACAGATACAATTGATAATTTGATTTTATACCTAAGAAGTGAAGAAGAGCATGCTTTAGATTTTTAAAATAAGGATTTTAATGAGAATATTTTCCATGATAGCAAGATTGATTTCTAGATTATCATGTAGTAGTTGGGAAAAATTAATGATCATAAATATATATTGATATGACTTACATGGTAGATTCCAAAATCTTGATTTCTTTCTCTAGATTGTTTACATCTTTTTACTGCTTTATATTATATCTTTGTTTGGTTTAATTGTTTGCTTAGTTTATTTAATTTTAAACAACCAATTTTTATTAAACTAGATTATGATTAATTTGGTTAAGATTTGATTAATTTTCTTACATTCATTCAAGTTTCTGTGAGTTCGGCCTCGTTCTTGTCAAACTATACTTTGGTATGATTCGTACACTTGTGATTACTTTAAAATTTCACAACACTTCCTACTCTCAAGGAAGATCTTTCTAACCTAGCTTATCAACTTCTAGGAGTTCATTTAGCTATGGCCAAGAGATGGTGTAAGTCCAACAAGTTGAATGTCTCCATGGTTTTCAAGTACTTCTCTAAGAAAGATGTTCCATTGGTTAGGATGAAGTGTTCTCATCATCTTAACACTTTTTGCCTTTGCATTCTTATAAGGTTCTTCTTGGTGCATGAATCACCTTGTGTAGATCCTAGAATTCTTCATGTGGTTAAGAATTTAGGGAGTGGAGCCCAATAGCCATTATCTTGGCTAAAACCCTTAATGGGCATTAGGTACTCAACCCCACCCGACCTGTAGGTTGACCTTCACTTATTGTGGTCCAAATCCTAATCCCAACAAAGAGTCTTCTAATAGGTTATTCTAAACTCACACACACACGAGCATGCATCTAACATCCAAATATGGCATATTATCCCAAATGCATAAGAAACCTACCATTCATCTAACATGGCATTCACATTCATTTATTCAAGGGCAACAAGTATATCACAAAACAATAGCATCACATTAACATCAAGCATAACCAAATATCCGAGCATAGTATCATGGCATCAACTAAGCATACTCATCATATTCAAGCATAGCATTATGCATTAATCAAATCAAATGCATGTTCATGTAATTATGCATGCGTTACCTTACTTACCTCACTACATCACAACACTTATGCATCAATGCATACTCATGTTCATGTACATGTTCATAGTATTCGTCAAGCGTAAACCCTAATCATGTAATCTAAGCTAAAACAAGTAAAACATGCTATTATGCTGACCAAGATTTAATCATGTGAAATATAGACTAAATAGAAGCTAAGACATACATTTAAATAGTATAAAAAGCAAGAACGAAGCAAATCTAGGTTTCTGGGCCAAACTTGCATATGCGTGCAGAAGCATGCATCCATAGGGTCATGGATATGTGTATGCAGGCATGAGCCTATGTACGCATTCCTACACAAAAACGCAGCAAACATACAACCTAGCATGCCCTTTAAACAAATAAACAACAAACCTAAACTACATAGAGGAATATTAAAATAGAGAAACTATTATGTAAACAACAAGAAAAAGAGACAGAGACAAGAACAAAGTATCTCACAAAAAAGCTTCTAGAGCTTGATTTGGACTGTTCCCCTCAGTCAATCTACAAAACAAAATACCCAGAGAGTTAGTAAGTTTAACTAGAAGGCTACAGACTTAAATAAATCATAGCCAAGAAAAATTAATTTTGAATGCTTTTCAAAGTAAAAAGTTTTTCTTGAATCACTTTTTTGGAGTAGATTCTATGTGTCTTTGGTAAAAGAGTCACGGGCCCTTTTAAAATGTTCAAAGAGAAGGGGCAAAGGCATCCCCAAGCGATGTTGGATTTCCTCTATTGCAATTTTATGTAAAAAACTTTCATTCTATAATCTTTGAAACCCTAGGTGCGTATGTAGGCTCGAGGGCGTGTATGCATAGGTTAAGGATACGTACGTAGGCTCAAGGCCACGTACGAACCCTTAGGGTTTCTACAAGGTTTTTTTTTTTTTTTTTTTTTTCCCCAAAAACATCCTTCAACTAAAGAGTTTCAATAGCAAGACCTTAGATTAGCCCTAAACCTTCTAGTATTATTGTCATTGAGGAACAAGGGCTCAAGTTATAAGTGGTACAAAATGAGGTGTCTACAATCATAAGGTAGTGAGTTACCATCATGGCATCCAATCAAACACGTTTAATCATTCAAAGCTTGAATTATTGCATTCAATGTTCAAATGAAACAATTATCATGTCAAAAGATGCATGTTCATATTCATATGCATAAACTTACCTTACGTACCTCACTACACCATGTAGATATCCCATTTCGTTCCGACCTATATCTAAGCCCCCCAGTCCTAATGACAAAAAATCAAATTGCTACCAAAATGATTAATGCCATCTATGGAGCCTAATAACTTAATAGTGCCCAAAATGTGACCCAGGAAACTAAGCCTAAGCCCAAAAACCATTTTTTAAGCCCAATTTCCAAGAAGCTTACAAAAAGTGCGTGTAGACACCTCATTTTGTACTCAGTTAGTAAACTTTAATCTCCAATCCCAATGATGAGCTTAATATGTTTACAAAGAGTAGTTGAAGTTACTTTGATAGTTTGGAAGTAATCACAACTCAAAAGTGCTCAAATCTCTTTGAAAACAATGTTGAAAAATGACATTTTCTTATTGTTTAGATCCTACCTTTTTCACCATAAAGAAGTTTTTAATGAAATTTGTTTTATTGGAAAGTATACATCTTGGGCTTCAATTTGAATATAAAATTTGCATGATTTGGATTTATATTGAGGGAGTTATGGTTGTTTGAAATAAGGGCATTGGTCAAAATTTGAGCATGTGCGCGCATACTTTGAGCACATATACTACATTTCAAAACCTCAAAACTTTAGGTTTTAGGACCCAAATCTTCCCTCTTTAATGGGACCTAGCCCCTAGACCCTTAGGAATGTCTAGAACCCTCTGAATAACTCAGAAAACCCTAGTTTTTGAGCATATAAATATCCTTTTATGCCTAAAAAAAAAAACACTAGCTAGAGAGAGACTATTTTTCACTAAACTCTTTCTTACTTTGAACCTTCTGCACACACAACCACTATGCACATATTTGGTTCTTCAAAAACTTTCTCTATTACTCATTAGGGCAATAAATCAAAAATCCTTTTCAAAAGCTTTTCAAGATTCTATTATTATTTTGAGTTGTGACTAATGAAAAGCTATTGAATTCTTTGATTCCCTTGATTATCCCATTGAATCTTGTTGTGTAGGCACTGAGGAGCCGGTTAAATCTCTACCAAGTTATGTTCCATAAGCAAGGTGAGTCTCTCTCCATGGCTCCTCCTTAATATGGATTTTTATAACTTGTGTTCTTGTTATTCTTAATTTGATTCATATGTTATGCATGCTTAGAGGTTATTTTTTATTTGTTTAGTTTATCTATTGCATTTTGTTCTATTTTAATGAAGAGTTGAATGGTTAGATATATTATAAACATGCTTTAATGTGTTAAGTGTTGTTCTTGATTTGTTGTTAGATCCAATGCATTTTTAGGAATAGTTTTATTTTATTTATATATCTTTGATATCTTTGTTTTTAGTTTAAGTTGTTTAGTTTCGTATTAGAAGTATGCTAGGTTTTGTTTGATTGTTGTTTTGTTACTGCTTTAAAACTGTGTTTTTGGGTGTGTATGCGAGCTTATACTTCATGCATGCGTATGCATACTTCATATGCATATGCATGCATACTCGTGCCCAAAAACTTAGATTTAGGGTTCTTGCAGTTTTATTTGTGTTGCTTTGTTTTAATCCTCTGTTTAGGTCTTGTTGAGTCTAGTTTTCACATCTTTAGCTTTAAAGTTAGTAGAATAACATATTTTTCTTTGTTTAATTATAAGATTGATAATTAAGGTTTATATGCTTTGGTTGAGCAACATGAACATTTATGAGAACTTGAACATACATTGATGCATGGGTGCTGTGATGCAGTGAGGTAAATGAAGGTAAGTTATGCATATGAATATGAACATACATCTTTGAACATAATGATTAGTCTTCTTGATTGATGAATACCATGATGTTATGTTTGAGTGATTGGATGTGTTTGATTAATGCCATGGTGTTGTGCTTGTTAGAGACATATTAGCCCATTAGTATAGGCTCAAGCCTAATTCTACTTTGTGTGCAAGCCAAGTCTCCTACTTGTACTAGAAGTCCATTAGTTTAGGGTTTAATATACTATATATATACATGTTATGATTCATTGTAACACAGAATTTGTACTACACTTTAATATATTATTAATGTAGCCGTTTAGGGTTTCCTCCGTGGATGTGGGCCGTTAGGCTGAATCACGTAACCCTTGTGTGTTATTGTGTTCTATACTTTATGTTTTCACTTCTGCATCCATACTAGCATATTCAACATGGTGTATTAATGCTAATATTTAACAGTGCTATTGCCTGCTATTGCCTTGTTGACGTTACTGTTTTATGATACTTAATGCCATGGTGTTGGCTCCCATTGAGAAAAATTTCTCACTCTGCCACTGCGCTTGTGTGTGTTTCAAGTATTACACATACAATGACCTATGATTTATGTCAACAAAAAGGAGATTAGTCTTGTGATTCTTTGAATCCATGATGTTCAACAGAGAGCCCTCTATTAGTCTCACCAGATCTTTGCTGGGTCATCCGAGAAACTAATGAGAGTCAAGAGTTTTGGACCAATCCTTAGGGAAAAAAAAAAAAGGAAAAAAATCATGTGAAATCCAGCGTGTCAGAAGACATGCACGTGACAGTGGAGCGAGAGAGTGTGGTAGGGGTGTTGCTTCCACGCGTGGATTGTGTAGTGCAGGCACCTGCCATGAGCCTAGCTCACACTACGTGCCATTTTGGAAAAATGTATGGAGAGTAGTCCACCAAGTCACCCAAACAGTGTGAAAATTCGACAATTTAAAAAGATATCAAACATGGAGAAGGAAAGAAACAAGGGGACTTAGGAAAGGCTACTGTCCGTTTCTTTAGAATCTTTTTGTGATGGGCCATTATCCTTGGTTATAAATAATAAGATCAATGTAGCTGCGAAGTTCATAATAAAACATTAATACTAGCTCCCTTCAATACACTTCCCTATTAGGTTTTAGAATTGCACTTCTTTATTAAGTTTATACAGTTCCAATGGTGATTTTTAATAGCAGCAAACATGCTGGATTTTCCAAGTTGGTCGTCAGCTATGACCGCAGTGTGACCAGGGTCGCAACCTATGAAGAAAATGATGGGGATGACGATGATGACGATGACGATGATGATGGAAAAAATGTGGCGCCAGCAGCATAGTTATTTTCATGATGAGTTCTACTTTCTACTAGTAGTAGTAGTAGTCTTTTTGATATCATGGAGGAGGGTTGAAGAAAATATTAGAATCTTTCAATATGTTGCACCAACCACGTAGCAATCATGTGGAATTGTACGTAGTTTTCTATTTTTCTGTAAATAATGTATGGTAGTAGTCATGTCTGAGTTTTACTCATATAATAAGGTTATCAATATATATAGCTAGTGACCTGAATGTTTACACTAGTATCGAATCAATACTGTGAGACATATGTACCAATCTAGTTTTATCACGATACTACTCAGTTTCTCTCTCAAACTAGCATGCAATTTGAAATGTTTATTAGACAGTCTTTTCTCTTTCCTTTCTCGTCTCTCCTCTCTCCATCTCAGGTATTTTGCGCTTGCAATGCACTTACAATGCCGTACATACCGATTAAAAAAACAAGAAAGATGATCCACAAAGAAATAGTTCTCAAATTGTAAGCATAAACACTTTTCTTGCAAAATTTCTTGTCTATTTTGATATATTTGGCTCGCAATCCTCTTTTCTTTATGATGTAAGTGCACTTTTAGTCCCTATATTTTACATTTTTTTCATTTTTGTCTCTACATTTTGTTTTTATCACTTATAATCCCTAAACCAATTAACACGTGATATTTAGATCTTTTCCGTCCCTCAACTAACGGCAAAAACTGACATGGCTGATGGTGGAATAAAAAAAAAAATATATATATATATATATATATATAATCACACACATTAATTAATTAAATTAAAAACAAACATTAAAAAAAAAAAAATCATTAGTTTTTGGGAAGAACATGATTGTTCGTATTCTCCATGTTCTTCCCTAAACATGTTTAATTGCCCAAAAATTTAAAATATCGAAGATTTAAAATAACTCATCGATGCCCTTGAGTCCTCTCTCCAATCATCAACATTTTCCCCAGAAAATCAAGATTTTCTTTCAAACTAAACACTAAAATTCGTCACATTTAACAAACAAAACCCTTTTCTCTCTATTCTCAAACTCTCTCTCTCCTCACACACCATGGATGGAAAGTCTCTCTAATCTCAAAGTCTCTCTCTTTGTTCACCATAGCTCCATGACTGGAGCTCACAAGCTTGGCCTTCTTCTCCACCACACGCCACCGCTATCGTGGTAGTGTGGGACCTAGTAGTCGGCCTCTCCACCGTTGATGTGCAAGCAACAGAGATATGAAGTGATGAATGGTTCTTGATGGGCTTTGAGGAGCTGGTGGAGACAATCTTTAGGAAAGCCAAATGCGCTAAGGAGAAAGAAGTTGACATTTCTAGACATTTTGGGGTTGGGGTTTGCTGGAGATTTGGGTTTGGCGTTTGTTGGATATTTCACATTTTGAAATTTTTTCTATTTTTAAGTTGTTAACTTGTTGTGGTATTGGAAGTTTCTTCGATTATGGTTTGGTTTGGGAGTGGATGAGTTGGGTGCTTTGCTGGGTTTCTACTTTTTGGATGGTTTGGTTTGGGAGTGGTTTTGTTGATGTGGTAGTAGATGATTTGATTCGGTGGTGGTGCTTTGCTGGTTGTTGGGTTTCTATTCTTTTGCTTGGGTTTGATCTTCATGTTCTTTGATTCAATAGTGGTGATTTGAGGTTTTTTTCCAGTGGGTTTTTTTGTGTGTGTTTGCTAAGAAAATTTATGGGTTTGAAGGCTAAGGTTTGCTTTACTAGGGATATGAGTTTGGGGTTTGGTTAGGATTTGGGTTTAGGGTTTGTTTTTTGCTGGAGATTGATTATAGGGAAGAACATAAAGAACATGAACATGTTCTTCTAAAAAAACTAATGAAAAAAAAAAAAAAAAAAAAAAGAAGACAAGAAAGACATTTAATTAATTAATTTTGTTTTGATGTGTTTGGTTATAAAGAAAGTACAAGAAAGAAATAGAAAATGATAAGAAAATAAAGATTAATTTGGTAAGAATATGTAATGTAGGGTCCAAATTTGATGGGCCAAGCACAAACTTTGCAGACTCAACCCAATGAACCCCGAATAATGAATTTGTAGAGAATGGGTTAAACAACTAGGCTGGATATGGATTTAGCAACGATTCAAATAGGCAAGTAAGTGAAAAATGATGTCCAGACTAGCATTCAGTAAGAATCCTATTCAATCTGAAGAGGTTTAAGGTTTACAGACTTAAATGAATACAATTCCCCCCCCCTTTCTGTAAGACCTATTCCCTTTATATATACTCCTTCCTCCTCATCTTCACCGTACACTTGTTCTTCATCTAAGCATCCACTTGAGTACTAGTCACATCAGATATTTGCTTTAGTCTGCCGTGAGTGGTAGTAGTTGAGGTTGCACTATTCAGGTGTCTTCTCCACATAAATGCGGCCAGAAAAGTTGCTGCAGTGTATTAAATGCGGTGGTAGCAGCTTTTCCTTTAAGATATTTTATGTTCTTCTCACCCCTAGGCGTGCCCAGAGCTCACTCTTTATCGTGGAATTTGCTGGGAGGGTTGTTAGGGTCTTCAATATATTTGCTTGATCAAATTCTCTAGCGATCCGATGAGGGGAACCTCTTCGGACCAACCGGGTTGTCTTCGGACATACCCTTCATCCTTTCTTGAGTGTATTTTCACCAAATAGACTCAGCGCTGATCCCTTTTACTTCTTCGGACAAACGGTGATATTCAAATTGGGCTCCAGGCCCAATACGTAGCGTTGGGCTTTCTCACCCACATGTACCATATACGAAGAAGAACATAAAGAACATGAATATGTTCTTCTGGAAAAAAAAAAAAAAAAAAAAAAAAAAAAAAGATTGGAATAAAAAAAATTCATTTTAATTAAAAGAAAGTAAAATTTTTGTTTGAAAGAAAATAAATTTTTTTGTTTTTTTTTTTAATTTTTTAATTAAAATTGAGTAATTAATTTTTTTTTAATTTTGGCATTTAAAAAATACCAAATAATTTCTTTAATAATATTTTAATGCTCACGTCAGCCACCTTAGCTTTTCCTGTTAGTTGGCTGACGGTAAAAACTTAAATGTCACGCGTTAATTGGTTTAGGGATTAAAAGTGGTAAAAACAAAATATGGGGATTACAATGGAAAAAGTGCAAAATATAGGGATTAAAAGTGCATTTACGCTTTTCTTTATTTCATTTTTAGTCGTGAGATAATAATATTTCTTGAATTTTACTACTATTGCAATAGAAATTTCTACTTAAAATGGTCAGGAAAAGGAATAAAAAAATTGTTCATGGAAAACAATATGCATGGTTGATTTTTTTTTTTTTTTTTTGTGAAATTTATGGAAGCTCGACTTTCTCTCCCTTAGCCAGGTAGGGTGGGGGCATGGCTCCAAGCTTTCCAAAATCTTCCCATTCTTCCTTTTTATTTTTTTCCCAAACACAAAACTCGAATTTAGATACACAACTTTTCTTATACATATTAAAAATTAAAATAATGGAACATAGTGTAATATAATATCGAAAATTAAGAAATTAATCCATCAAGTCATTCTTATAAAATCCATCAAACTAAAACTTTAACAATAAAGTCTCCAAATACAATCTCAAATAGTTTCAAGAATACTAAGCTCACTTTTCTAAGAAAACATCATAACATAGTCAATTAACTAACATAGCTCCAATTTTAGTCTTCAATTTATAGCTCCAATGATCTTTCACCTAAAGAGATTCCACGTACTGCTCTAATTTGAAATGGTGGAGAAAGGGGGGTGAGCTAGAAGCTCAATAGGAGACTATATAACATGAGGATGTCTCCCAAAACAGAATAATAGTATCATTGATAAAATATAATCTTTACAAAACACTTACATATAGTTTTAATAATAATATAATATATTATGTAAAACTGTCAAAAATGAAACATTTAACTATAATACTAAAATCAATAAAAAAATAGTAACTGCTTTAGTTGACCAAAATACACTAAATAGGTAGAAACAATATAACATAGTAATAAACAATTTTTCCACTTATAAAGGCCAACAATAATAAACTTTACATGAGATATGTGCTTAAGCATACATGATCAAACTTTTTTTTGGGGGATTTTTCACTTTTTATGTGTTTTGGGATTTTTCACACACAAAACAAATGCATGAAAGTTTAAAAGAAAAAAAAAGCATATAAAGAAATGCATGATGCACAAATGCATGATAATGAAATATTTAATGCATGAATAGTCTTACAAAGATTGAAGAATAATATCAATGACAAAAAAAGCATAAGCTCGATCATAGGAACTCTAGCTTTCTCACCCAAATAGAACGAAAGTTTGAAGTGAGTGTCTTATAAGAAGTGAGACTAGGATTGGAAGAATGAGAACCAAAGATGCATATATAGACAAGGAGTTATGAGCATTAAACACTTGCTTTAACAACATACCATTCTCACCAAAGTCCAGTTTTTCTCATTTAGCACAACTTTTAAGAAACTCAAGTTTCTCATTTCTTTTGATTTTTTTAAGAGCTTGAAACTTAGAGCAATGAGGTTGTAGATGACTAAAAGCACCATAATTGTGACAAACAATGTGTTTAGGTCCATTAGGCATTCTAGGAAGGGATCTAGCAACATGTATTTATTCTCTTTTCAACAAGGACCATTTAGGTCTAATATGACCAATTACACTACAATGGTGGCATGTAAGAACAAACTTAGATATGTCCACATCCCTAGGATGAGGCCTAAACAAAGGTTTTGGCTTAAGAGCATCTCTCTCCACTTTATGATTCCTTTTATGTGGAGGTATGTACACTGATTTGTCTTTAGAACTAGAACTCACAATAAGCACAAAATTAGGTTTCACAACAAGATTACAACAAATAACTTCTTCCTTTTTAGCATGAGGTTCAACAATTAAATACTTGGCATGCATAGTAAGCGATTCATTTTCACATTTAAGATCATCAACAATTTTGTTTAAAAAAAAAGTTTAGCATACAAGTCATTTTTCAAACATTCAAATTCTTTAAGGTTTATCAAATAATTTTTTGCAAGTTTCTTATACTTTTCAACCAACTTGTTAGATTCATCAAATTTAGCGGTTAAGGCATCCTTTTCACAAACAAACTTGCCAAAATTTTCTTGAAATTTCAAAGCATTTTTCTTCAAGAGTTTGACATTTAAAATTTTAGAAATACTCAAGGAGTCATGCAACAAATTGTAGAACCTCATTTCGTACTCCTAATGACTTGAGCCTTCGTTCCTTAATGATGATAACAATAGGAGGTCTAGGGCTAATCTAGGGTCTAGCTATAAAAATGTTTAGTTGAAAGATGCTTTTTGAAAGAAGAAAAATCCTTACAAAACCCTAAGAGTGCGTACATAGCCTTGAGCCTGTGTGCGCATCCTTAACTCCTGCATATGCAGCCACGAGCTTGTGTACGCAAGTAGGGTTCCAGAAACCCCTATAAGGCAAGTATTTTCACAAAATCTCGGTAGAGGCAATCCCACATCTCTTGGAATTTCTCTTTGGACACTATAAGAGGTCCCTACGACTCTTTTCCCAATAGACAGAGAATCCACTCTAAAAAAGTGATTCAAAGAGAAGCTTTTTACTTAGAAAAGCATCATAAATTGAAGTTTCTTGGCTAGGACTTATTCTAGTTAAACTTACTAACCCTCTGGGTATTTTGTTTTGTAGATTGACTGAGGGGAATGGTCAAAATCAAGCTCCAAAAGCTTCTTGTGTGAGGTATTTGTTCTTGCTTTTTTCTCTTTGTTTATTTGCTTTCTATTCTATTTTATTGCTTTATTATCTCTCTGTGTAGCTTAGGTTTATTGTTTATTCATTTAGGAAGCATGTTAGATTGTTTAAACTAGGTTTTGATTGATGATTGTTTACTGAGTTTCTGGGCAAGATTGCATACGCGTGCTTGTGCCCATGTAGATTAGAGCCCATAAACCCAGATCTTGCTTATTTGTTTTGTCTGATTGAATGCATGTCTTTTAGGTTGTGTTTAGTTCTTTCTCACATGTTTTAGGTCTTAGGTTTCTAGTGTAACATGTTTTAAATACCTTTTGTTAGATTACATGATTATGGTTCTTGATTGGATGAACAACATGAACATGGATATGGATATAAACATGCATTGATGCATAGGTGCTGTGGTGCATTAAGGTAAGTGAGGTTTGTCACGCATATAACATGGACATGTATTTGATTAGTTAACTTGTTTTTTTTATTAAACATGATGAGTATGCTTGGTTGATGCCATATTGCTATGATGGGATGTTTAGGACGTCTTGATATTAATGCCTTAAAAGCTACTTCTTTGTGATGTACTCTTTGCCCTTTGATGTACATAAATGAATGCCATGATAAACGTATGATAGGGTTTTCGGACAATATGTCATGTTGTATGTTAGATACATGTTAGTGAGTATGTGAGTCTAAGAAAGCCTATTAAAAGACCCTTTGATAAGATTAGGATTTGGAACATGATGAGTGGAGGCCAACCTATGGGTTAGGTAGAGTTGGGTGCCTAACACCTTCTCATCCCCATATTTCAACTCCAAACACGTGCTCTGGTAAGATCAATTCTTCACATAAGGACGCTATACATATCATTCCTAGACCTAATCTAGATGATGACTTCATTAATACTCTCCGCTAGGTTCACCCTAGGCCAAGGCGTACTTCTCACGAGGAAATCGCTCATCGCGGGCACTTCTGCCCATAGTAGTGACTCCACTGGGGATAGAAAAGTTTGATTCCAATGTGTTCCATTTCCTAATCCTATTAAGGGTTTTTTTTTTTTTTTTTTTAATGTGATTTAGTACACACTATCACTTGGTTTTTTGTCTTGGTGATGAGTGGGAAAGTAGAGGCTCCATTTAGGGCCAGGACTTTCCAAAGTTCATCAGACCAACTCACAAGGCTTTGAGTACATTACATGTTTGTCACCAATCCATATGGAGTCCACTTAGGCCCAATGTTGGAATAATGACCCACCTAGTTGTGAGTAATCTATCAATCTATGCCTCTAGGTTTAAGGAGCTTGCCCACATATAGAGAGATCCTAGATCCTATCAAAAGAGTATACCCTTTATATTTCTTATTTTTTCAACCATATACCTTATGTACACGTAATTCTAAAGGCAAAATTTGGTAAATAGTACATTTTTAGTAAAAAATTCAGTGATTAGCACACGTTTAAACTTATTTAGTTAGTTAGACTATTTTTGGAACTCGAGTTTACCAAACTTGAGTTCTAACTCAAAATCAATTTTACTATACTCAAGGTCCAACAAATATAAGTCTGATATGAAATTAAAAAAAAGAAAAAGAAAAAAAAGAAGAAGGTGAAACTCAAGTTTAGTAAATTTAAGTTTCATGTAGTTAAAAAAAATAACCAGATGGAACGTGGGTAAAATTTTTTAAAATGGAAACCGAGAGTGGTAAACTCGATTTCTAGGGCACTATACCTACTCTCTTTTTTATTTTTCCCAGCAGTCAACAGCGCCTTCTCTCTCTCCGGTCTCTCTCAGTCAGGCGTCCTTCTCTCTCCAGTCTCTCTCAGTCACACATCCCTCGTTTAAATACACCGGCGTCTTCCTCACGTTCCTGACCTTGGCCGTGCCTGCAAGGTATGTCTCATTCTCATTTTTCCATTTTTCTTATCTGGGATTTTTTTTCCTTTACTTTTTAGTGTTATTGGCCTGTTTGCTGTGTCTTCAAATATTCTGGATTGTTTCAAACGTTCAAGAAACAAAACCCATTACTTCAAATATAGCAAAATGTGAAAAAGATTGCTACTTTTTTTTTTCTTTTTCTTTGGGGGGTTAAATTTATTTAGTTTTGTTAGGGTTGCTGAGAAAATGTACACAAGTCCTGGAAAGAAAGTTTAGATTTTTATTTTTATTTTTACCTTGCTTCCTTTTGATTTTATAGAAAAGAATGTGAGACATTTATTTATGGTTCACTGCAGTATCTCTTATGCTATTCTGCACAGATATAAAAAATAGAATTTCTCCTATTTTTGGTTTTGAGGTCTTCAGATTGTTTATTCCTTTTCTATTTATTTGCTGCTGTAAAGTGCAATTGACCATGTTCATGATCTTTTGCTTATGTGATATCTAGAGTGTGATCAATTTTTTTTTTTTTTTGGTGGTGACCACCCAAAACATGAATTATATTTATTTATTAAAAAAAAAAAACGATGCTTACAATTCTAATTAAAAGTGTCATTATCCAAATTTGATAATGTGACAAAAAATCATACAGCACTAGAGAATAAGTCTAGGATTTTAGCATATAGGCTTGTGGGGTTCTTGTATTTCATCTTCCATTTCTTTTTTTTCTTTTTTCTTTTTTGGGTTGGCTATGGATCCTTAAAAGATTATGCAATATCAGCAATATGCATTATTTTCTGTTATTACTTTGATTAATGAATGTTGTAAATTTAAAGGATTTTAGTCAATATTTTATATTGTATGGTTTAAATTAAATCCTGTGTCTTCTCTTTTTCCTCTCATACTTGGCTCATTTATGCATATATCTTGCTCTTTTCTTTTTCCTCTCTTTTATTTCTAATTGATGTGACATAAAAACTTTTTGCAGCATGACGGTAGATCCTGGACCCATTGATCGTAGCGTTTTGAAGGAACAAGTGAATCATCGATTTGAGTTACTTTGGAACCCTGGAGGTGAGGTAAAAAATTTCGCATAATGGTATTCCTTGATTTATTAACTTTTTTGTGAAGTGATAGAAGAAACCTGAAATTGATTCGAAAATAAACTTATAGATTATACTATTGCTTTTGGATGTTGAGTTTTTCTTTAATGGCATATTACGTACTTGATCAAAGTATACGATTTTTATCTATTGTTATAACATTTGCAAGATCCTCTTGGCACACTAAATTGTCGATGTTGCCATGAAGAGTTGACACATCGAGATCCTATGGTAGATGAGCATGTGATTGCCATAGTGAGGTTGCTTGGTTTAGAGCGTTTGCACATGGTCCATCCATAAAGCTTGATTTGTAGAGTGATGACACCTATTCTTTCCACCTTCCACATGGTGAGATGACGATCGCATTACAAGATATGGAAGTTATAATGGGGATGCCCATCGAGGGTGAGGCAATGGTTGGGTTCACTAAAAGAACTTGGAAAACTATGTGCAATGAAATGCTTGGAAATCAAATTCCAGATGAAAATAAAACCATGCTAGATGGTCAAAGGATTCAAATAAAAGCGCTCGTTGACCGAATTGCACAACCTCTGCCTCCAGATGCCAATGAGTTGCAAGTTCATCAGTATGCTCACTACTATGTACTAGCCCTACTAGAGGATGTGGTATTTGTTGACAAGTCCAGAGATAGGGTCCACCTCATGTGGTTGGAGTTCATAGAGAACCTTCATAATCCACCCAAGTATAGTTGGGGTAGTGCAGCCCTATAATGGTTGTACGGACAATTGTGCAAGGCAACCGAAAAGACGGCAAAGCAAATTGGTGGGGAGCATTGATTTTGGTTCTATTATGGATATATGCTAGATTCTCACATATGTTCCCACAAAAGGTGCCCCCAACAGAGGGTGTTTATGGTCCACCACCACCACCACCAATTCCTATTTCCATGAAGTAAATATACATTGCATAATTACTGTGCTATCATTAGATGTATTATGCCACAATCGTTTTATCATTAGAGTTTTACATAAATGACTAATGACCATGCTATGTTACGTGTTTGTAGGTGGGCAGGGGCTAAGTGTACAAAGAACACTCACACATGTGCTTTGCACATATCGCAATCAAGTGGCAAATTGCCACTACATGGCCTGACCAAGTATAATACTTATTTTTATATAACATTTATATCAATTTATGTCTTTGAAATTACACCCATTATAATCAAAATCATAAAAAGTATATCATTACTCACTATTGTACTAGTTATGCAAATTATGGGAAAATTTCTTAACGTGGTTGCTTTTGTTGGTGGCTACTGTAAGTTAAGTGGGAGCCATATGCGGATGAATTGAGCTGCCTTCCTCCTAATTTTTGCATCGAGGGAAGTAATGTGTGGAGGTCGAAAGTTCCACTTATATGTTTTTGGCTTGTAGAGTTCCACCTACTTGATCGTGTCCTCCGACAATTTGGGCTAAAGCAGGAACAACCCGAAGATGTTGATATTAATCACAAATTGCATAAAATAGATGTGAGGGGCTAGGTAGAAAAAAATTGGAGGATGGAACGTGCAGTACATATTCAGAAATGGAATGATTGTTCCGAGTACATCTATCATGCAGAGAGGATATAGTAGGTGATGTCACATCATTATCCATATATGGTGTGGTATCGTAGGATCACTCGACTGTATATCGACCGCGATAGCGCTAAAATGGAAATTTTGGTAATGTGCACAAATTTATTTTATTTTGCAAGTTGTGTTTGATGTCATGTCTGTGTCCTACGTAATAATGCCCGTGATTTAATGACAGATTGCCAACCAATTGGCTGTCCTTAGCTGGTTCAATGAAGACTCTGAAGAATACAAGTTCATCAAGAAAGCCCTTGAGGATGTGGATGAGGTTGATCGCATAGATGTGCTAGCCAGTGATGAAGTAGCAAACCATACTGAAACACCAGATGTAGGGCCTAGTACAAGCTCAGCTGCTTCAGCGCATACATGTCGTCAACATGCCCCCACTCCTCATCTTGCCACTGAGACCCCTGATCCACCCTTGTCCACCCCTTATGACATAATCAGGCCGTTTATGCCACCCATCCCTCCCATTGACACTGAATCTCCCTTGTGGTTTACCCATGCTGAATTCGAGTCCTCCCTACACACCACCACCGTTGACCACAACTCGCCCATAACCCCGTCCTGTAGCTCCCCCCAGACAATTATACCCATCCCTAGCCTTTAAACACCCCAAGTTGAGCTAACGTCTACCAGCCTGTGTCATACACAATTGCCTCCTACCTCCTCCTCTCCCTTAATACATGTTGCATAAGCAACGCAACCACATGATGGACACGTTAAGCAGGGGCAACGTGATCAAGTTGAGCAGCCACACGATGCAAATGATCACGCTCCACCTAAACAGAAATCGACTCACACCATCCAACCAAAGAGATGCGGCACAGGTTCTCACCTAGTATTCCAAGTGCTTTATTGTTATTTTAATTTCATCTATTTTTCGTAGTTCCATGTGCATGAATTTGTTTGTTTGTATAAGCTTACAAATAGTTTTATGAGCAGGTTATAGCTACAAATGAGTTATTAGAGCAGGTTGCAGCTCCAACTGATAGAAACGCTCACCCTACAACCAAATAGTACACTAGATGCAACTAGAAAAGAAGTAAACGCGGGGAGGGTGTAGCCTAAAGAAGATATTTTTTAAAAGGTGTGGTTTTTGCCTTTTCCTTGATTTGGTAAAGTTGAGTTGGTAAATTGATCAACTTATTAGAAATGGTGGCCTTTGTAATTGAAAAATGTTGAGAGGCTGTGTTTGTGTTTCTATAAATCAAATAAAAATGTCTATATGTATGTCTTGTTTCAGGAGGATAAGTTGCCCTATTCTTTCTATATATCAGATAAGGAGCTTGTTGTGCCTCTTGGCACTTACTTAGAGAAAAACAAAGGATAGTCAAATGAGATTGGCAGTATAAGTGTCATGCTTTAGCTGTTGCAATAGGATCTTAGTCATTGCTCTTGTTTTTTGAATGAGGCATTTAAAGGCTGAATTATGAGGCTTTGCTATTGTTTTTTTATTTGTTAATTTTGATGCAAGGGCCTGCAGGTGTTGCTGAAGAAGTTTGTTGATGTGTAACTTGCTGGAAAGGCTTTTTTTTTTTGGATAGATAACTTGCTGGAAAGGTTGACTAGGAAGATGAAGGAACGGTTTCATTTGGAATGCGGCTTCTTTCCAGGGGTGCAGTCTGAGGAATACAAAGTACATTGTTGGGGCTGTTGTTTTTACAGGACATTAAACAAAGGTTTGATATCATGAACTGCACTGCTATATACTCAAAACCTATTTTCCTCTCTTTGGCTAACCCCCATGCTTGGAAACATGGAGAACCATGAAAAATGGAAAATCTTAAAATAGGACATGGGTAGACATGATTATGGGTTCATGTGTATATTACTTGTGATGTTTGTGTCTTATGCATGTGATCTGAATGCTCATCTTATGTAATTTCTAAGATATTCAACAAGAAAAAAAAGGTTGGTGGAAAATGTGAAGCTCAAAGTGGAGGATATTAGTTTCATAAAATTTGAATGATTTGAAATGATAGTTTCAGTTTTTAAAATGCTCGTTTTTTTAATTTCTATCTGATATTACAATTTTTAGCTGTCGTGTTTACTTTATCTGTCTTGTTCTGTGTTTCTCAGGATCATAGTTTTAAAACCTTAGGTTCGGTTAATTTGCAAAGCCAAGCAACTGCTTATGCTAGATTGGCTGAATCTGAAGCCATAAGGACTGCTTCTGTGAAGAGTAATGCTGAATCTGGTCTCTTCACTATCCTCCCAATTCAAGCACAATAAAATGAGCAGTCTGGACTGGAAATTCCCTTGCCATATTAAATAAGAAATTAAGACACTTTAGGAAGATTACTTTTATATTTTTATTTTTAATTGTGTCTTTACAAACAAACACAAAATTGGGATGGGGGAAGTTTTATAATTGCTTCTTTTTTGAACTTTAAATTTATAACAAGGGTCAATATACTCCATTGCACATTGCTTTTTGTTCAACCTATTGCTCTCTTCTTCCATTATGATCCACTAGTTTGTTTTGTATCCAAAAATAGTGACATTTGCAGTTTGGTTTTCTAATGAGTATGTCCAGCAACCTTTCTCTAATTGTGGCAGTATCTGCCAGTTGGACTCATTGTCCAAACCTTAAACTATTGCAACTCAATCCTATTTCCTGGAGCTGAAATTCTATATATGAGTAAATGACAAGACTTAACATATGCTACTTATAATTCTATAACCAGAATTATTTGAATTTCTCCTACCTGTTGCTAAGCAAAGCAAAGGCTATTTACTCTTTTGTCATGGTTACTTAATTAAGGTCAAAGTTTGGTGTTGAAAAGGATCATAAATGGACAAATCCAGATTTTCTGCCACTATGTCTGGACTTGTCCTTTTGCCTTTATTTAATCAGTCATCTTATATTCTTTTGGTTAAAATTTTTGCAGGTTAATGCTAGTGGTCAATTTTGTGGGGTAGCTGAAATGGTTGGACCAAAATGACTTTGAAAAGAATGCAAATTACTGGCAGCAAGATAGATGGTGTGGGCAGTTAAGTACCGGCAGCAAGGTAGACTTTGAAAAGAATGCAAATTACTCACAAGATAGATAGGTGCACCTATGTCTCAATTTAAATTAATTCATAGTCTTCTTGTTTCCTTTCTACAGGATAAGGAAATTCAAGAATTGACTGCTGAGTTGGAGAATGCAAGCCAGCAATGTGAAGCACATCGAGAATTGAATAGAAAGATGTCCTGGATATGTATTGGACCTTCAACCTAGTGAATCCTTTTGGGATTTCTCTTTTAAAAAAAAAAATTACTTGAATAGAATTGATTAGCTATGCTTAATGGGATATTAATAAAGTGCCAAGGCCTCATAGTTCAGGGTTTAAAACCCCCATCCCCATGACAGTGTATCGAATTATCAAATTATTAATGAAATATTTCTTCGATAATTTAGTAATTTGTAAGCACATCATGATGTTTCTTGAGTCTTGAATAAGAAATTCAGGTGGTTTCATAATGGAGTATCCTTATCATGATGTTTCTTAGCACCTCTCAGATACCTGCTAGCAAGCCCTCAATGACAGAAGTGGTGCAAATACTGCAAGTCATTAAGACCCCAATACTGTATTGAGAATCTTACTTTAGTTGCTACAAAATTTGCAATATGTTCCTTATTGAATTTTTAGTTTAACCCCACTGTTGAAAACCGATTAGCTGGTATGAAGATCACAATTTCAAAGATTATACTTTTATCTTCATCTGGATGTTATAGGCCTGTATATAGCATTATTTTTTAACTATGTGGGGACAGTGGATGCTAAATGAGCTATAAAATGTAGCACGCTTATGCAAGCAAGGTGAAGTTAGATACCTACAATAAGAATACCCAAAGAACCTAAATTATGCACATAAATAGTACATGTTAACGAACTCAGGTGGTAACTTCATATCCAAAAGGCAGAACCTTTACAAAAATTCATCTAGACCACCTTCAATAACATTGGATGTCCAAATTAATCAAGTTTACAAGAAAAATGTAAATTCAGCAAGTTACCAACACTTTGACATGGAGATCAAATAAACTAAGGATGCCAGGAATAAATTATGCGAAAAAGTTCAAAGGAACTGCAAAATACAAAAAGATGGTCCCTCCTTTGTCCTCTACATTCAATATCGCATATTCTTCCAGATGTTCACATGCGTTGTCCAATGCTTGCCTACAAAAATTATGAAAACCCATATACAACACAAATATGGCAGCATTTATGGCTTGTTTGGAAGTTTAGAGAGGGAGGAGAGTAGAGGGGAGTAGAGGGGAGGGGAGTAGTGGAGAGGAGAGTAGAGGAAAATGATTTCTCTCCACCTTGTTTGGATGTTTTTAAAATTAGTAAGGGGGAAGAGAGTAATTAGCCCTTCCCCTTGTGTAATTTTGTTAATATAATAAGAGTAAATTAGGTAATTTACTGGGTCAATAGTTTATGTACTCTACTCTCCCTTCAAATCTCTCCAATTTGGGAGAATTAAAAATGGGGGGCTAGAGGGAGTTGAAACCCCTCCAAACCCCTCCCCCTTCTTCCTTAAAAAACTTCCAAACAAGGTAATTAGATTACTCTCTCTCCCTCTACTCTACTCCCCCTCTTTTTTTAAATATCCAAACAGGCCATTAGTTTAACTACATGTTCTTTTGCACATTTCTAATTACTGGAGCAATGAAAAAAAATATAAGGAAGAGAGGGAGTGAGAATAATAGGATTATAATACCTTTCTCCTGCATAAGGTAGCTCCAAAATAATAGGTACAACCTTACCCACTATAACATTTGCATTTGTCTCCAGAATAATACTGTGGAAAATTGAAAGTTAGATTTAAGTGAGTAGATAGAATATCATGAAAGGTCATGAACTTCCAACTGTGGAAAAAAGAATGAAGTAGCCAGAATATCATGGAAGCTCATGAACTCCAAACAGAGGCCCAAGATATGTTAAGAGCTAAATATACTAGCCAAGTACTTTACCTAGGATAATTGAATGCATGCTTTGCTTACCTAGTTAGGAACATGCCTATTTGTTGATGCGCGAATCACATTTGGACATCTTCTGCGGTTATGACCCTCTTCATGACATACTCCACATTTCGGCTTGGGTTGACTCTCCCTCCAATTCATCTCAGTCCTTATTCTTGTTGTCATAAGTCGACCTTTGTCTTGCAACATATTGGGGTTAGGGTACAACTTTGGGCCGGCAACCTCCCGCCACAGTGACTTATCCTTGGGCACACAAAAATAATGTGAATAAGTGGCAAGTCATTCTCATAAACTATAACAAGGGTTAATATACTCCATTGCATTGATACGTTCCCTGATACAAACTGCAATTACATGTGAACAAGGGATCTTATAGATTTCCCATTTGCGACAAGTACACGTGTTATCACGTAACCTTACTTCATGACTATGGTCTCTCCCTTCAAAGTTGTGTGGATTATAGGTTGTGCAAACTTGAAATACATCGTTTTACTGGTGAAATGGCCTCACATAATGTCTTTTCCCTTTTTTGTAATTTGCTTCATAGATCTCCATGGCATAATTGCTGAACTATTGACCATGTGCAATATCACCCAATATTTTAGTGTGCTGATTATTGAAATAGGCGACAAGTTTGCACCAAATGTGGTCAACCAATGCAGATATTGGTAGTCCACATGCACCTTTAAGAACTCCATTGAAACACTCTGACATATTGGTAGTCATTGCCTCATAACGGCATCCACGATCATGTGACAGTGTCCACGTCTCCAAACCCTTCTTCACTAGATATGAGTACGACTTCTTTTTCTTTGTACTAGGATCCTTACTGAATTTGAGTTCAGCTTCCTTAAGGCAATCCAATATTTTATCAAGTTTGCGGCTTGAGTAGTGTATCCTGCTTTCAATGCCAGAGACTTTAAGATTGGGTCATTAAATTGAGTAATGAAATTGCTAGCAACATGTCTAATGCAATATCGATGATATATCGGTACATATAATCATGGGGCCACTGTGCAATGGAAGATATGATAGCTCTATGTCGGTCAGATATTAAGCAAATGTCGGAATCGGGTACCACATGTTGTATCGTTGTCCACAGGCAAGATAAAAACCATCCCCAACTGGCCCCCATCTCATCATCTACAATTGCAAAGGCAAGCAAAAAGATCTCATTGTTAGCATCAATAGCCATTGAAATCATCAATAGCCATTGAAATCAACAACTTTCCTTTATATTTTCTATAAAGATGAGTTCCATCAATACTAATTACTAGCCTACAATGTGCGAATCCAGCAATGGAAGGAGCGAAAGCCCAAAACACATACTTGAATATAATAGTACCTAGTGTGTCCCTGTTGATCGACCGATAAAACACTTGTGTACCCGGATCATTGTCTTTATATGCCAACAACAACTTCTGCAACTTTTGGTACGACTCTTCCCAATTCCCATGTATGTTTGCAATGACCTTTTGTTTCGCATCTCATATCTTGTAGTACGATATTTTGTGCTGAAACCTTTCCTTCGGAGATCCTTTATTTTGCAAGTGTGATCTTCAAGTACATATTTATGAAGTTCTTGAGTAAGAAAATTCGAATCCATCATTCTACCATCTTTGTTCACCCCAACTAATGGACAAGTGTGAGGACCGTTGTAAACTGTGATGGCCCATAGTCCATTAAGTTTCCGTTGCGAAAATGCTCAAACTTTCCATGCACATGATTCGTTCACGCACTTCTCACACAATCTCTGCTGATTGGGCCACTCAATTGTATAACTCTTGTTGTTGTCCATAGAGTACACTATTAATGCCTACCTCACCGCTTTTTTATTAGGGAAAATCAACCATTTGCTAAAATTCATTCTCCGCACCCAACTTGATGAAAATGGTATCTCAACATTTGAAGGATCAACTATATTATCCCAAGTGTTTGCATGGAATGATGGGACATGAGCTTCGTAGGTATGGACTGTATTCATAACATGTTGCACACCTATATGATCGCCTATATCATCATGACACTCCATACATCATCATCATGAATACATTTTCAACATCATTATAAACATTGTCAACATTTTCATAGTGATCAACGTATTTGTGGAAGTCATCTCTCCTAATCATCTCTTCATACCCATCTCTACTATGATCAACATCGCCTTTGTCTTCCCCCCCTAGAGATTGAATACATTCTTGTTGATAACTAGATTCAAAAACCTCCATTGGAGTTGGTGTCTCGTGACATGGTAGTGTATAACCCCCAATTGTGATGCATGGGGTAAGAGTCGGATGACTATCTGCATGTAATGATTGTAATTCTTCCCTTCCACCACCCTCCACAATTTTTTGTTGCACATATTCACTGCCAACTTCTGTACGAGGCTCCACACTTATATACAACTCAGTAGCTTTTAATTGGGGCGTAGAGTTTATCCTATCAAACATAATCTTAACATACTTGTCTCATTTTATTTCAATAGGTGTGAAGACAATGCGGTCACTGAAAACTGCAAGAGGAGCACGATATATAATTTTTATGTCATGAAACTGACAGTTCAAATTCAGCTGTTTCATAATTTTCTTTTTTTAGCTGAATAATCTCTAACCTTTAACTAGACCCTTCATATGTCACTCCATGAATCACATCACTGGCGAGCTTCCCACCATAATATAGATATAAATCAATTGAACTCATTACTAGCCTATTCAAAGTCAAATGAGTTCACTAAAAGTTAGTGACAATATAACACTTTTACCTGATATGAACTATAAAATATTCTCTCTAAGAAAATATAAAGATAACATTGTATGGTCTACTGAACAATTATAAACAATTGAAATTTTACTATCTCCAAGTAAATATAAAATATAAAATATAACATTGTACGGTCTGCCAAGTAAAAATAACATTATTTGGTCCACCAAATATAAAATTAGAGATAATATTTTTGAAATTTCCAAGCAAATTTTTATTAAAGATAATATTGTATGATTAACCAAGCACATATAAAATGCTGTCTCCAAGCAAATACAAATATTTGAATTTTTATTCTCAAGCAAATTTTTATATGATCACTAACCTTTAAAAATTAAAAACCATTACACCTTACAAATGACAACCCATTACAAATAACAATACATTGCAATTAATAACAACATGTTACTCATACACATTACAAATAACAACCCATTTCACAGAAAAACTCATTACACATTGCAAAGAACAACCCATTACAAAGAACAAATAACAACCAATTACAAATACATAAAAAAAAATAAAAAATAAAAAATAAAATAAAAAAACACATTACAAAGAACTAATTACTCATAAACACTATAAAAGTGGTATGTGTATATATATATATATATATATATATATCTACCAAATGAAAACTTAATTAACCATCTCTAACAAAAAAAATTTGAAAAAGGTTTAGATATTTTCCTACAAATTGAAGAAGAATAAATCTTTTAATTTTGTAGAGATAATGAAAGTTTGCTTTGAAGTAAAAAAAGAGAGTTTGGGCATGGGAGAGAATTATAGTTGCGTTTGAAGTGAAAAAAATGGCGTGGAAGAAAGCTGGGAAAGTTGTGGTCTGTGTGTATTTGTGATATATTTGTGAGTTATGGAAAGCTGAGATAGTTGGGGTGGTTGGAGAAATTTAATTGGAAATCGAGTTAAGCAAACTCGAGTTGCATTTAAAAAAAAAAAAATCTCACAGGAACTCAAGTTTGATAGACTCGAGTTCCAAGCAGGTAAAAAACATTTATCCACTAGGAACTCAAGTTTGCTAAACTCGAGTTCCAAGCGGGTATTTACCAGATTGGAACTCGAGTTTAGAGAACTCGAGTTCCACGTGTTTTTTTTTTATTTTTTTTTATAAATCCTCATTAGACGACCTATACCAAGAGGAAATTGAGTTTGGGTTGGAACTTGAGTTTAGCAAACTTGAGTTCCAAAAACAGTTCAACTTACTAAATACTTTCAACCACATGATATTCATCTAATATTTTTCTAAAAAGGTGTTGTTCAGCAAATTTTGCCTAATTCTAAAGGACAAATGAAAGATATAAAATTGGGAGGATGACCCAAAGGTTATGGCATACCCTAAGACCTTGGGATGGAAAAAAGAAGAAGAAGTATCTCTCATATAAGAGGGTTGAACCAAAGTTCAAAAGTATGTCTTAACTTGAAAGGTTCATAGGGCCATAGCCCATTTGCTATCATAATTCCAAATCAAGGCCTTTTTGAAAATGAAAGTCTTGGGCCTATGGTAACAAATGTGCTATGGGCCTAGCATTTAAGGTCCTATAGAGTCAAATGAATCTCTCTAGTTTTGGCCCTCCATGTTGCATGTAATGGTCGAAATGATGTGAGATTCATGGACCTTGAGAGGAATGCCATCATGTATCATAACTAGAAGGCTACTTCAAAAAAAGAAATGAATGAAATAAATTGAAATGAAGAGCCCAAAGGTGATGAATATATTGTTGGCCTATGTTTGAGACAAAGGGTTGAAAATCTATAAACACATTCTAATGAAAGACTATGAGGGTAAGATGAGAGCATTTTGTAAATGGAGCAAGCCCTATAAAACAAAGGGCAAGGCTTATGTGAGGAAAGCGAGTGACTGTGGAATTGGGCCTTCATTAAAATAGACTTAAAGACTTTTTTAAGAACATTTGAAATGAAAGAAGGTTTTAGAACATGTACTCATCTTTAAGAGGTCTTTTGTATATTTTTTCCACATGCTATGATGTTTGGCTACACAACCTAAGAGAAGGTTGACCATGCTGTGATTGAAGGAGTGGTTCGCTTGCTTTTCCCGGTGTTGAAGGATGTTCTAGGGCCATGGACCTTCACAAGAGTTGATGACTTTTCTAAAGTGGGGAGTGCTAGGTCTTGGGAAGATCAAGACTGGTCAAGGATAAAAGGCCTAATCCAGTACGCTCCAGCTCGCATATTGATTGAACGAGATCCTACTTCACCCCCTAGTGAAGGGCAATACTTTATCTTGGTTGAAAATGATGAAGAGGAAGATATTGGCCATATGGAGCATTTGATCGATGTGAGAATGACTGGTCTGTTGGAGGAGAAGATTACACATTTTCCAATCAAAAGGATGTCCTGTAGGATTTAACTGAAGCAATTTGTGTATAAAGCCCTTGGGAAGAGGAAGATTGGTCCATGAAGTTGAAGACTTTATTCAAGGAAGGGAGCAAGGGAGACACTAGCAACATCTAAGGGGAAGAAGAACGTAATAAAGAGCCAAGTGATCCTTCTACATTCATCATGCCTATTGACAGGCACCTTAGCGTTTGGACTTGGGTCGGTTTTTTTAAAGTCATAGGGAAAATGTTTTGCAATGCAAGTTCTAAGTACTTTTCAACACTTTTTATAAGATGAATTTTGATTTGGCTCATTTTAATGTGTCCTATAATATTGAAATTCTATACTTAAATGATTCCAATGAATTTGAAAATGAAATTAATAAACAATTGAAAAAGAAAATTGAACCTATAGAACCAACACTTGAAACTCTTAATTTGGGTAACGACGAGAATCCACGCTTAATTAAAATTGGCTCCACTTTAATTGAACAAGAAAAGAAAGATCTCAAAGAACTCCTCATTGAATTCCAAGAAATATTTGCATGGTCCTATTAAGATATGATAGCCATTGATCTAGAAATAGCACAACACCATATTGATATCACTCTCACATAATGCCTATCAAGCAAAAGTTGAGGTGCATGAGAACCGAATGGCTCCTTAAGATCAAAGAAGAGGTTACTAAGCGACTGACGGTAGGGTTCATCAAACTTATGCACCAAGTCGAATGGATAGCCAATGTCGTGCCTGTACCCAAAAAGGATGGGAACACAAGAATGTGTGTGGACTTCAGAGACCTAAACAAGGTTTGTCCCAATGATGATTTCCCTTTACCCCATATAGATGTCTTAGTGAATAACACTGCTAGTAGTGCTTTGATGCCTTTCATGGATGGTTTCTTCGAGTACAAGCAAATCAAGATGGCTCCCAAGGACATGACTGAGACCACTTTCACCACAGAATGGGGAATCTATTGCTATACAGTGATGCCATTTGGACTTAAGAATGCAGGGGCAATTTGTCAAAGGATGGTTATAGCCTTGTTACATGATATGATGCACAATGAGGTAAAAGTATATATTGATGACATGATAGAGAAGTCCAAAGATAGAGAAGGCCATATAACCAACTTGAGAAAGTTCTTTGAGAGGATCAAAGAATACAAGCTTAGGTTAAATCCACAAAAGTGCACCTTTGGAGTGACCGCCGAAAAATTATTAGGCTTCCTAATGAGTGATAGAAGGATAAAAGTTGACCTACCAAAGATCAAAGTCATCTTGGACATGCCTCCACCTAAGACTGAGAGAAAGATAAAGGGATTCCTAGGTTGATTATAGTACATTAGCCAATTCATTGCTAAACTCACTTCTACCTTTGAGCCTATCTTCAAACTTATGAGAAAGAATGAATCCCATACATGGAACGAAGAGTTTCAAAAGGCCTTTGAGATCATCAAAGAATACCTCCTCCACCCACCTATCTTGGTATCCCCAGAGCTTGAAAAACCTTTACTTCTCTACCTTTCAATCATAAAGGATGTTGTAGGGAGCATGTTGACCCAAGAAGATGATGGTAAGAATGAGAGAGTCGTGCACTACTTGAGTAAGAGGGTGCATGACTATGAGACTAGGTACACATCCATAGAAAAATCCTGTTTTGCTCTTGTGTGGCTGTATAGAAGTTGAGACACATCATTTGACCATTCCAAGTGTGGATAGTTTCCAGAATGGACCCTTTGAAGTACTTGTTTTTACCCACCTTGAGTTGGAGATTATCGAGATGGTTAATCTTATCCGCTGAGTTTGATTTGAAGTATGTGGCCAAAAAAATTATTAAGGGGAGTGCCATATCATACTGTTGTGCCAAGAACCCTATGGAAGGAGAAGGTAGTAAAGAAGACTTTCCTGATGAGAGCATACTAAATATAGAGCTTGGAGCAAGGAAGATGTATTTTGATGGAGTGATGACCCAATATGGAAATGGGATAGGAATATTGTTGATTACCCCCTACGAATCACACATACCCATGGTTGTTAAGTTGAACTTTGAAGCAATCAATAAAATGGAAGAATATCAGGCTTGTATTGCCAGAATGGAAGTCCTACAAGGGTTGAGGGCAAAGGAAGCCGAGGTTTATGGAGATTCTACTCTAGTCATAGCCCAAGCCTAGAAGTTGTGGAAAGTGAAAGAGGAATATCTAAAGACCTAACAACAATACTTAGAGGAGTTGACAATGACTTTTGATATAAGATTGAGTACACTATTTTCTTTAGAACTCAGAATCAGTTTGCAGATGCATTGGCTACTCTGGCTTCCATGGTTGAGATACTTAAGGGAGTGTGGACTTGTCCTTTAGAGATTGAGTAGAAGTATTAAGTGGAACATAAAGGGAAAGAAGACCAGCATCTTAGCCATAGAAGAGGAAGAAGTCCCTTGGTATTATGATAGAATCATGGAAGAAAGATGAAGTTAAGAGAATCATGGAAGAAGTCCACCAAGAAATTTGTGATCCTCATATGAATGGAAAGATGCTAGCAAAGAAAATCTTGAGGATGGGATACTATTGGTTTACAATGGAGACCAATTGCATATTCTTTGTGAGGTATTGCCATGACTGCCAAACACATGCCAATCTAAACCATGTACCACCTAGTGAGCATAAATGTGATTGGAATGATAGCTTTTAAAGCCTCGAATGGACATGAGTACATTTTGGTTACAATTGACTACTTCATTAAGTATGTAGAAACTGCCTCCTATTCTGTGCTGAAAGCCAAGCATATGGCCCGATTTATAGAAAACAACATCATCTGTTGATTTGGAGTACTGCAAGAGATCATCTCTGACAGTAGGTCTCACTTTGAAGGAGAAGTCCAAAAGATCATAGAATTGTACAAGATCGAGCATCACAAGTCTTCAGTATCGACCACAAACTAATGGTGTCGTAGAAGCAGCCAACAAGAATGTTAAGAATATCCTAGCCAATATGGTAGTGACATAAGAGGATTGGGCCAAAAAACTCCCTTTCACTTTATGGGGCTATAGGACTTCTATTTGAGTATTAACCAGGGCAACCCCTTATTCTTTGATGTATGGGAGTGAGGTGGTGCTTCTTATTGAGATAAAGATACAATCTTTGAGAGTGTTAGTGGAGACCAAAGCCCTAGAAGGGGATTGGATGAAGGAGAGATATGAGAAATTGGGTGAGTCGCTCGACTACTGTGGTGAGGGTTTGCACTTATCTTTTCAAGGCGTTGGAGGGGTTTTTGGTTTCCTAGTTGATGGTAGCCGTTGATCGCGTCTTGACCATGCAACTCTTTGTCTTAGAAGCAGTGATATGGCTAATCACTCATTCCCACAAATGGTTCTAACTGATGATGCATAAAATCATTAGTGAGCTGATCGTCTACACGCACGCTAATTAGGGTACTTGAAGAATAAGAGAACAAAGAACCAACGGAGAGCATCGGTAGGGTGCCGGCCAAAGACCCTCCGAAGATTAAGTCAGTGATAAAAGAATCTCTAAGAACTCAATAGTGTGAGAGCTAGGAAATTTTACGTACCTTAAGGGAGGTGTGTCTTGCTGCTTATATAGTGGCGTAGAGTTGACCAAGATCCCTTGAGTGTAGGACGTTTCCTTGTGGAGAAGATTTGGAATTAAGGCCCCAAGATCTAAGGGCTTTTCTTCCTATACTAGGAAGATATGAACGTGTAGTAGGATTTTTGGAAATGGTGTGCAAGTTCTTTTCCATATAAGGATGCATAAGTGGAGAAAACGTAAAAGTTCATGGGACCCAGTGCATTCAATCGTCAGTATACAAATCATCCGTCGGGTTCAAATGGAGTTGTCGTCAGGCTTAATTATATGCAAGCCACCTGTCAGGCTCAAATGCATGCTACTCGTCGGGTCTAAGGGAGGCTGACAAGTCTCAAGGAGAGCAAGGTGCTTGTACCATTGGGATTTTAAGGAGATCATATTGTATATTTGTCTTGACAAGTCTTTGGGTCATATGGAGGTTGAGTGAGCCATCTTCCCCAATGGATCTTAGGTGAATTGTTTTATCCTAACGGGTCACAGGTTGAAGAAATTTTCTTAGCCAAAAATACACCTATAAGGAATCAAGTAATTTTAAGATAAAGGTCAGAGATGAAGATGAACTTCAATTGCTTGCAAAGGAACCACCAAACTTAAGTTGAAACTCCTTCACTGGGTGCAACTGACAACTTAGTACGACGAGGCATTCTTCTAGGAAACGGAAATATTAATTTTGGGGGGGAACAAGGGACGACCTCCAATTCCAAACAGAATTTGAATTCTACAAGGGATAAGGTCTCTAAAAATTTGGTTTTATCCCCTAGTTCAAATTTGAATGATAATAATCATGAGGTGATTCAGCTAGAGATCTCTTCTCCAGAATCTCAACTTAATCTGGTTTGCCTTCTCCTTTATTTGATAAGGTGATTTCTATCCCCTATTTTGAATTTATAGATAAAGATAAGGCAATGCTCATCAATAAGGAAGTGTTAGACTCCTTGTCAAATTCAAAGTCTATACATCAGGCAAGTACCGATATTGAGATAAATGGAAAACAATTTGAAACTAGGGATAAAGAGATGTAGATAACCTTAGTCGATCCAACTAAGAATATAGACCTTATCAAATCATCCCTGCATTCTTGTAAGCTTAGAGGTTGTTTGGATTGGCCTATTTTCAGTTACATAACTCAAAAACCTTAACTCAAAACTCAAAATCCATAGGACTTACTAACTGAAATATTGTTTGGTTGAGTTTCTAGTTTTTGTTTCCATAACTCATATCTCAAAATTTTGAGTTTTGAGAATGAGAAATGAGAACTCCTTAGAGGCTGTTTTCATTTTATGAGAAATGAGTTTGTGGCATTTTCCGTAAATAATGGCAAATGTGTGGGACTCTCTTTAGTGTATTGTCACATCATCCTCAGAGCTGTTGGAAGCTTTTACTGTGCTAAATGCTCCAGCTTCAGATATGGCCTCTGTTTTCCTCTATTCTCTTTACTCCTCTGCCTTTTCCATTTATTCCATTTACTCCTACTCCTTCTCCATTTACTGCTTCTCCATTAAGGCCTCTCACCCACCTCTACCAACATACCATTATTTTGAAACTTTTGCCTTTTCTTATATTGCTTAGACCTCTCACTTGTTCCATATTTTCACAAGTAACTCTTAACCCAGCACAAATTGAAAGGAAGAAGAAACCATCCCAGCCAGAAACGAGCACACCTTGACACAACCATCCGATATCAGCGCCGACAGCAGTTTGAGAATCCGATCCTTGTACTGCTCAGGTAAACACGTTTTCCCTCTCTCCCTCTATAAACCCAGTATGTTCTATTTCATTTAATATAAACTTTGTGGAAAAATTTCATCAACTTGGTCAATTGTTATGGTATATTGTAAAAACTCTAACTTGCTTGATGTGGGTCTTGTGTTGATAGTTTGAACTAGCATCTATTGGAGGTGTTGTAGGTTGTTTGTTGTAAATAATTTTTGAAGCAAAAATTTTGTTTGGTCTTTCAAAAGGCTAAAAGGACCCACATTGCCACATTTTTACAACCAATGTTCTATAAATTAACTTGTTTATGTGCTGTGATATTTGTATTAGATGGCTCATGAATCACAAGATGCCGATGAGAAAATGTGGCCTCCCCACATTGAGCAAATTTTTATTGAGATTATGTTGGATGAACAAGTCATAGGGAATATGGAAAATGGTGTATTCAAGATGCCTATTTAGGAATCTATTACCAGGCAGCTTAATAACCAAACTGGGAAGAATTTCCTCACTAAGAAGGTGATTCAAAAGCATAATAGGCTAAGGCAAAAATAACGAAAATGGGGACAGCTTTTCAATCACACGAGCTTAGGGTGGGATGAGATAACATAAACTGTGACCAGTTCTGAAAAGTTGTGGGCAAATGTTGTTGCATTACATTCTTTACCCCATTTGTGTTTGCATATCTATATGTATGTATGTCCCAGTTCTATTTCGTGTGGCCTGTTGTTTGATGGCAATTTTACTTCTTTTTAGGGAGATCCAAAGGCACCATTACTACGGAAGAAAGGCTTCCCCCACTATGACAAATTGAGGCAACTATTTGCCCCAAATATTACAACTGGGGCCCTTCAGATCTCTTCTAACACCCCAACCCTAAATAGTGATGAAGAGAGTGCCCTAGAAGAGGAACTTGCCAATAATGTTTGTCGTACCCAACTTGGTCATGATGATTGCTACAACCCGAGCCTTGAGGGAATACCTAGGAATGACAGCCCCTATCCTGACCAAACACAACGTGCTAACAAACGTCCATTTTAAGATTCCAATGGCAAAGGGAAGAAGGTTGCCAAGAAAGTGGATAGGGTGAATAAGATAACTATGGCTTTACAAGAGTATACTGCAATGACAAGAGAGAGGTATTCTCAAAGAAGGGGGTAGGCAGCTGGTAGCTCTGAACATTTTGGCCAATCAGCTGTTATAGGTGATCCATGCTCACTGGGAAAGGCTATTGAAGTTCTGAATCAGCTTGAGGACCTTGATGATGATGCATATTTCATTGTTTCCATGGCTCTACACCTCAAAGAGAATAGGGTGGTGTTCATGGGATGCCAGAGCATAAAAGGAAGAATTGGATGGAAATAGTTGCTAAGTGGAATCGCAACTGATCTTTGGTGTTATTATTTTGTTTATGTAATGTGGGTTTTGTTGTATGGTGGTTTCATGGAGGTAGTTGTACTTATTAAAACATGTTTAAGACGTGTTATTGGTTGAGTCATCTTTTGGTTTGTTTCTGGATGTTATCCTAGATGGCTGAAAACTTTATTATGTTTTTGTTGATTTGTAATGTTTGTTGTAGACTTGGCTTGGTTTGTTGTCATGTTTATTAAACTCTATTTATATATTGTTATGTTATCTTAAATATTTGAGCATTCATAATTGTTGTTTTATACATTTTGTCTATTTCATACAACAATATATTTTTTGCCTCATCTGTACTAATCATCTTTCATTGCAGTGTATATGTCATAATGTCCAGCCTCAATGATGCTAACTCATTCTGGACTTATGACTTTGACAATGCCTACTTCAACAATGATGATGAGATGCATTATGGGGACAATGAATTTGATGAGGAGTACTCGGACCTAGATGAGGAGTAGTTCAATGGAAGCTATGATTGGGATGATCCATTCTTCAACTGCGAAGCTGAGATGCATGTGTTCTGCAACGATCTTGGGCACGGCTGCCTCAACCCTGTCCATGGCACCCTTCACTATGGGGATGATACTGATTATGATTGGTTAGATACAGATATAGATTCGGATTGTGATGTGAGGAGGAGTTTGACTATGTAAATGGTTTGGTGGGGGAGATGGCATCTTATGTACAATGACACTACGACAAACGTCCCATGCGCATAAGCATTTTGACTGGTAGTGGTTACATGGATGAGGTCAAAGATGGAAATCCACAACAGTGCTTTGAGATGTTCCGCATGTCTTTGCAGTTGTTCTATCATTTAATTGATGAATTGAAACAGCACGAGTATCTGAAAGAAGGAAGGGGTTGCATTGATGTGCAAGAATTAGTTGCCATGTTCCTATACATTATTGGACATAACACCCATATGCGGTGCATTGTAGACAGGTTCCAGCATTCCACAAAGATGGTGAGTCATAAGTTTCGAAGGGTTTTAAGGGCTGTCCACTCCTATGGTCAGCCCTTGATTAAGCCTGATCCCAATGTTGTAGGCCTCCCACGACATCTCCAAGTGAATAAGTATCATCCATGGTTTGAGGTATCACCCAATGCTACTTATTTTTGTAAGGTTGTATAATTTTTTTTTTTTTTTTTTGCTGTCATAATGGTTCAATTCATAATTTTTTGTCTTACATACATTGGATGCAGTAGTAGTATAGTAAGAGTACTCACTAGGCCAATTAGCACTATGAAAAAAGATTGTATAAAATGTTTAAGTTTTGTGATTTGGAGTAATGTGATATTTTTTATATTTAATTTCAATTATGTTGTAGAGATGCATTGGAGCAATTGATGGAACTCATGTTAGTGCTCGGGCTCCAATTGGCAAAACTAGTGCTTATAGGAGTAGAAAAAGCATTATCACCACTAATGTGATGTGTGCATGTGATCATGACATGCGGTTTACGTATGTCCATTCGGGCTGGGAAGGTAGTGCGAATGACTCGAGGGTATTGGAGGAAGCCATTAAGAACCCAAAACATGGATTTCCATGGCCACTAGAAGGTATGCATGTTTTAACTTTAAATACTAAGTAAAACACATTTGGATGTCTGTGGATATAATAAATGATAGACTAATATTTCATTTAACATGTAGGTTCATACTACTTGGTTGAATCGGGTTACTCCATTAGTACGTCATTCCTTCCCCCGCACAAATCCACCCGCTACCATGCTTAAGAGTTCAAATCGAGTAATAAGCAACCAACAACAAAGAAGGAGTTTTATAACTATAGTCACTCCTCACTGAGCATGATCATTAAGCGATGTTTTGGCATCTTGAAGGCCCGTTTTCCCATATTGAGCTTGATGCTGAACTTGAAGCCTTTGCGCCAGCGGTATATCATTTTTGCTTGTTGTGTTGTGCATAATTAATTTCATTCGCATCAACAGTTGGTTTGATGAGCTGTTTCATACATGGGAAATTGTCGATCTTGGTGGAGGTGCTAGCCGAAACAGTGATGGTAGATTTGCAGGAGCATCAAGCAGTACAATGACTCGAAGGCATGTTAGGGAGATGTCTGACTAGGCCAAGCGAGCAATGAATCAGTTTAGAGATGATATCACTGACCGCATGTGGGATGATTATGTGTGTCGTCGACATTGAATAAGGAAATATGTTATGGGCAGCTATTTTGCATGGTGGTGTATTTTGTTGGGCTGTTAGGACTATGTAGTCACCTGGTAGTATATGTTCTTGCCACCTTATATAACTTCTATAATTATAAAACCTTATGTTTACACCAAATAAGGTGTATTAGGTCATCCATGAAGCTCAAACAACATCTTTATGGGTCGACAATGTAGTGCAACCAACTTCTTCTTATGTTGATGTTGAAGACATAGATCTATAGAAATCCGATAAGATTGGTGATGTAGGTTGACTAGTCATTACATAAATCCTTGCTTGAGTCAGTATTTATTGTGCCAGACAACAAGCATTCACATTTAGTGTGCGTTTGCCAACTTATTTTACTATTCAGCTTATTTTTGCTATTATTCATGGGTCCCACTGCACTTTTTGGTACTATTTATGTGTTTCACTGTACTATTTCAGCTTACTTTTACCTAAAAATTTTTAGTTTCAGCAAAATATGCGGATCCCAAACAGACCCTTAATGTCACTAAGTAACATCCCATCCTTGGAACCTCACATTAGAGAACCAACCATGAATGGCTTGGAATTCTTCGTTGTTGGTTTTGATCAAGCACTCCCACTAGAATTAATAAAAAAAAAAAAAAAAAAAAAAAAAAAAAAAAAAAAGCTACCATGGGAACAATAGAAAAATCTAGAATGGTGAGCATGCATGAAGGAAGAAGATTGAGTGATTTTATTCTACCATTTCTTCTGAACAGAGGAAACAACATGAATGAATAACATAGGAATGTATGTTTTTCCGTATTTGTCTTAATAAAGGTAATTATCATAATATTGCACCTATCCAGTATTCACAAATTCCACCAAGCTCAATAGACTAATTTGTTCAGCCTTTATTCAAACTCATTTGACATTTTCAAACAATGAATTTTTTTTTATTTTTTGAGAGAAATTTCAAACAATGATGTTAAATGTTTAAAAGTTTTACAATTATTTACGCTTACATTTCCTTTGTGTGTGTGTGTAGACAATTATATTGCTATGATTTTGCTTTTGTGTAAGTTGCTTTGCTTTTAATGATTGCTATATCTTTTATTCGTGAATCCAATTTTAGGTTCTACCACATAAATATACTAACCACAATGTAGTATTTCCTGTTCACTCCTTCGTATTGATTGCATAGAGATCAGGAAGTTGAGATTAAAGCTCAAGTTGCCTTGTGTAAAGTCCAGTTTACTCATTGATAAGCATTATGTCATTTGCTAAGTGGTTTACTTTTAAGAAATAACTTTTAATTTTGAATTGTTTATAGTCATATAAGTCTTGTGATTCTTTTATCAATGTTTGCATTATGACTTTGTTAGTTTTTGGACTGGATTATAGAGTTCAATTGGCTAATAATGTACACATTCTTACCTTTGGGAGCGTTTAAAAATGTTTTGGATTACCATTGAAGTAGCCAAATGATATAATTCTGATCATTGTATCATTGTTATTGATCACAATTAATCCTTCTTTAAATTCCACATGATAAATTACTGTTATTTATTCTAATACAGTGGAACTTTTCTTATGAACCAAGCATGTGACACCATAGCTAGTGTTACTAAAATTGAGAATAGAGTTTGTTTTGTTTGCAACTCATATTAGAGTATGCTCTAATATTGCCACTATGATTAGAGAATGACTTTTGTTAACCGATGCCCTTAGGCATTTGTTAAAGAGCCTTCAAATGAGTCCCTTCTACCATAGAAAGCCAAAATTAATAAAAACCTATATATGCTTTTTTTATAACCGAAAATGGCTCAATTCAATTGCCTATAAAAATTGGATTGATTGTATTGGGTTTCTCGTAATGAATGCCCATAGAGAATTTGGCTTCTTGATTCTCTGTTGTTCTAACATCCATGTACAAACTCTTTGAGCTAATGAATGAATCTCTAACCTTTTCATTTTTAATTTTTGAAAAAAATAGATATGGTTATTCTACTGCAATGATGACATAGAAAAAGTGATAGCATGGATGATATGTAAGCCTTGTAAGGTAGTTCCTGATCAAAAAGAAAAATTCGGGAGCCGTATTAAAAAGGCTCCAAAATAAGAGACGGTCATTTTGATACTTGGAGGAACCATCGAGCGAAATCTCAAAATGAAAGGATAGTTACGTAAGTTGACTTTTGAGTTTGAAATTACAATTGAAACCGGAGTAATTTGTTTTGTGAAGGAAATGATTTCACGAAATTGGTGGATTGCTAACACATATGATATAACCTGTTTTATGTTATGCTAAAAAATTTTTAAAATTTAAAAATATCTGTTATATGCATTTAAGGTTTATGGAGATAGGAATTTTTTTTTTTTTTTTTTTTATATATATTGAAAAAAAAAAGATCAATGTGATATAGAAATTTTGATTTTAGTTTGAGGCTTACAATTTATTTTAAAACGTATATTCTTTGAAAACCAATCATAATTTTTAACCTATGTGCAAACTGGATCCCAAAAGCTGAATGTTGGAGCATTGTGTTACATCAAAGAAATACAAAATTAACAATTTAGTTTGATCACGTAATAAGGGAAAGTGTGGGATTGGATAATGAATAAAGGGAAAAAATTTTATAAAAAAAAAAAATTGAAATGTTAATGGATGATTAATGTCATAGGTTTAGTAAATACTTTTAAAAACTTTTTTGAATAAAGAAAAATGTAACTGATTTTTTTGACTTATTTTATTTTTTATTTTTTTTATTTGTGATAAAAATAGTATCAAAATTTTCTTAATATAATTCATTAACAAATATCCTAAATGCATTAAAAATTTAAAAATATCTGTTATATGCATTTAAGGTTTATGGAGATAGGAATTTTTTTTTTTTTTTTTTTATATATTGAAAAAAAAAAAAAAGATCAATGTGATATAGAAATTTTGATTTTAGTTTGAGGCTTACAATTTATTTTAAAATGTATATTCTTTGAAAACCAATCATAATTTTTAACCTATGTGCAAACTGGATCCCAAAAGCTGAATGTTGGAGCATTGTGTTACATCAAAGAAATACAAAATTATCAATTTAGTTTGATCACGAAATAAGGGAAAGTGTGGGATTGGATAATGAATAAAGGGAAAAAATTTTATAAAAAAAAAAAAAATTGAAATGTTAATGGATGAACTAATGTCATAGGTTTAGTACATACTTTTAAAAACTTTTTTGAATAAAGAAAAATGTAATTGATTTTTTTGACTTTTTTTATTTTTTTTTTATTTGTGATAAAAATAGTATCAAAATTTTCTTAATATAATTTGTGGGGCCCTAAATGCTAACATCCAAGGCCCACTCCGCAGCCGGCCCAAGGCCCGCGCCAAAGAGAATGCAGAGGCTGAAGATAGAGAGGAAGGGCCCAGATCCTCAAAGGGCCTCGCCGAAGATGCCCATGTCCTCAGCGAATTGACGTTAATGAGGGGAAAATATCCCTCACCCATTAAAATGTATTCCACCAACATCCTGGCCGCCTTAATGACGAAGTGACTAACAAACCCAGATGCCTCAGTCACTTCAACTTTTAAAGTCTGCTAATACGGCTGAGAACTAACATAAAACCTGTAAAAGTAGATGATGGGACAGCCCTTATGCAGAGAGTTCAGATAACTGACAAATGGACGGCTAAGATTAACTAAAACGAGGCTATATAACCAAAAGTATTCCCATTAACGGGGGGAGGAGGACCCTGATTTTGGGGCCAGTTCGAAGGAACAGAGTCCTCGGACTGAGCCGAGGACGAGGAAATACTCATAAACACTTAATTAAAGATCTTCACTGAGATACCTAATCGAAATCATTACCGAGACTCTCGGGAGATCAGGGCCTTTGTTAAGATTCCTAGGAATTTTAATATCACCTTCTCATTGCTTCGCTAGTGCCTAGCCTTTCTATCCATGCTCTACAAATTTTATTGTCTAAGGCCCATCACGAAATTTGTCCCTACATAATTCATTAACAAATATCCTAAGGACACCCGTAAACTGAACCCATAAATAAATATAGGACTAAAATTAGCCAATGCTATCGAGATTTTTATTTATTTTTTAATGTCTATACTAGAAATTAAATGCAATGGTAATATGTTTTTGTTGAATTTAGTGATCAAATCATCACTTATATAACACAATAAATAGTTATTATTATTTTACTTTCTAGATAATGTACATATTAGAAATAACCAATAAGTGACATTTTCCAAGAAACCAAGTCAATTTTAGTGTGTTAGAGGGAGACAAATTTATGGAGACTTTAATTAAGACATCAATAAAAGATGCAGCAACATCATTTAATGTTAATTCTAAAGTTCATCATTCTTCCATGTAAGACTTTTTCTCAGAAGCACGTATTTAATATGGTAAACTTGCCACAACCAAAAAACACAAAAGGTTTTCTTAAGGGGTGTTTTTAGGGCAATCGTTAACACACTATTTTATAAAAGTTTTGACACAATTTTTATGAGAAATAGAAAAAACTCAAAATATTAATTACTTTTTTTTTTTTTTTTCTTTAGCTTTTCTTATAAAAACTTTCTTAGAATTATTCACTAATAAATTCTCTTAGGGCATGTTAACATTTTCCAAAAACAAATAATTAGACATAAAAGAAATTTTGCTAAAAGATTTAACAACATATCTTTAAAGCCAACAACAGAGGCGTAGCAAAGCAAACACATCAAAAAAGATCAGTTCTTTGAATAGATTTATTAGTGCTATAATGTTTCGAAATGTGGGCCTTCGACGTGGTGATTCATCATAGAATATGCGGTGTAGTCAAATTGACAATCGTTGCTCCACTACCTTTCTTCGAGTTTATTAACTTTCGCACTTTAAACCGAACTAAACAAAAAAATACGGAGCCGTTTAATACGCTGGGCGTTCCAATCGCCAATATAAAACAACTTTGGAAACTTTGGAGTTTGGACTTAAAAACATTTTCATAAATTTCTAAGAAAGTGAAGACCAACTCAACTGGCCCACTCGCCTATATATATAATTCTGCAAAATGAAACCACAATGAGCTACCTCCAACACACATAGAAAACATAAAGCTTCCAAGTTCTAAACTTGTTCATTTCCTCAAATTCCTCACTCAGAGAAAGACACAAGGCAACGAGCATGGACAGCAGCAACACCAATCCTTCTAATCTGAGTTCAGAAGGGTTAGTACTTTGTACAAATTTCTTTGATTTTTTTAGTTTTGGTTTTGCATTTTACTCTTTGGCCTTTGAGTTATAGTGTTATACTAAGTGTTCAACTCCATCTTTTATGTATGTATAAGCACTGATTATGTGGCTTCAATTAATTTGTCCCATTCAACTTAATCTTATTGTTATATATTTGCTGATCTTAGCTCCGAAGGGTACTAATCTCTTTTGGTGTTTTACTTGCATATGCATGGCTTAATTATGTGCCCTGATTACTTGCTTTTTTTAGTTCCTTAATAACTAACAATTGCTTTACCTGCCTTAAATTAATGTTCCAATTTTCTTGTGTATTCAAGAATAGTTTGGTGGGAAAATTTCTAACACTGTATAGGAAAGAAGACTGGCACAAAATCTGGAATCCATCTTTTGTTTGTGTGACTGTTGAAATCAGATAACAAAAAAAATACTTATAATAATCCGAGTCTATTTTTGTTTGTGTGACTGTGTTGAAATCAGATAACAAAAATAATAATAATAATACGAGCCCATTTTTGGTTTGGATTTGTTAAAAATCTTGACTTATATATATTTGGGTAACTTTTACTTTTCTTTTATTAAAAGTAAACTTTTAGTTTATTTAAAGTTCAAATAAATACAAACTTCTAGCTTATTAAAGATGATGGACATAGACACATACTTACACGAATAATACGGAACCAATAACTTATTTATTTATTCGGTCTATCAATCTCACCCACCGTTCTTTTTCATTATTTTTTTTTCATCATTTCTATTTTCGGCACCACATTTTTTGTCTTCTAAAATTTGAACCTTATATAATAAGTCTTGGTTGGAATAGAACATTTTTTAATAAGCCGTATATTCTCTATTCACAATCCCACACTCCAACCCATCTGATAGTTTCATGAAGAACAGTGTTGTCTTTCCCCCAAATTTCTCTTTCTCTTAGTGGAACTTGGAGAAACTTTCTGTTTGGCTACCAAGAAGTTGAAGATAGGAATTGAAGGAAAGCTTTGCATCTTATAAAGATTTATGTTTTCTTAACTGGGAAATAGTTACAATTTGTGGTTGATCAAATTCTGGATGATTCTTTGAGAGTCAACCTTATTCTCAAGTCAACCCATTAAAAGTGTGTAACTTCGATGATTCTTTGAGTTTCTGATTGATATTTGCAATGGTTCTTTTTATCCTCTTTTTCCTATGTTCCCTTTAAAACATATTAAAATTCTCATTTTTTTTTCTTAATATATTTTTCAATCTAAGCATCCCACAGATCTTAATTTTATTACCCGAGACCATTTTCTGGTTTGAAAACTTTAAATTTTTTAGAGGAAAATCAAATCTAATTAAGAAAATCAATACATAAGATCAATGCAATTCATGATTGAAGGTAACATTATCTCAATTAGTCAGCGATATGTAATTCAATCCTTAAATTTTGTGTACAATTATAAGATAACATATCTTCACCTTTTAACGTATATACAATGTGACAGATGTTGATTCAATTCTTCATTCTAAACTGTACTTGTAATTTGAAGCTATTTATATGTTCTATGTTTCAGAAATGAGCAAGAATTCCGTTCCTACACAGCATGGCTTGCTGCCTTTAGCTTTTTGCTTGGATTTCTGCTTACACTCCTGGGATGGAAGTATCAAAACCCAGGTGTCTCTGTGTTTGACACACATCGTGCAATCATATTGCTCTTGATATTAAATGTATGTACTTTCACTATATCATTAGCAATGATAATAGTACTACCAACTTCCAACAAAACCCATCTCTCTTTCTTCAAAATTGTGTTTCTCTTCTCTGGAGTTTTTGCATGTGACTTAGTTTTGTTGGTCCTTATTCCTCCTTTCGGATTGTTCATCTTCATTATATCTGCATCTGTTCTTGTATGGTTGCTTTATGCCTCACACAAACAGACTCTTCGATGCTGTCGACAAACTCTCGAAACAATGTGGCACTCCACTTCTAAAACATTCCACAGTTTATGTGAATGGTTCCCACAGAGTTTTCAATCAGTTTGGAGAGCACATTCCCAAGCATCTACTGGAACTTCGATGCCGACTCCCAACATGAAGGAGAAACATGTGTTTGGTTCGACAAATGATGTCTAATTGGAGATTCGCTTTAATTTCGTCTTTCTTGTGTGAGTAATTGTAGAATATTTTAAGAGTATAATAACTTGGTAATTTCTTCTCTCATATAATGTGGATTTCACTAATTAAATTTATGATACAGTGAGATCCATCATTCATGTGAAAAAGAGTACCACACCATTATTATCTAAAAGTATTAAATAGTTTTTCCTTATTTAGTATATTTGGTGTACTATGAGCCTCTGTATGTTTAGTATGTTTTGGTACTGTGTCTATGTATGGCTCCATGTTTATGTGAAAAAGAAGCATAATATATAGAATAATTTCTTTCTTTCATATATAGATTTAGAACATGGTTTTTGTGTTTTTTGCTTCAAATTCTCAAACACAATTATTAGGTTGGCATTAGATGAATCTGAATAACCTTGGTTTGGAGATCTGTCCAAAATTAAGGAGTTAATTTGTATTTCCCTAGCATATAGATTGGAATAATTCAAGTTTTAAACATTCATGGATGCTCAAATAGATTTGAAATATGTACTCCATTGCCATTTTACTTTCTCGTGATGTCTGCTTGCCCTTAAAAAGAAAATTGGGCTTCAATGATAAGTTAATTGGGCTCTTTCGAAATAAAAATTAGTGGATGAATTGGGTGGGCTCAAATCCTTATTGAGATGTGGTCCAAATCATTCAAATCAAATGTATCCCTGTTGGCTATTGCAATCCAAGTATCTTCAAAACCAGGAGTTACGGATTTCAAGTTGCAAAATTGGTACAAAAAAGGTGTCATTCAAGTTGCAAAATTGGTCTTTTATCATATATATATATATATATATAAAAGTTGCAAAATTACAAAAATAACCTAAAATAACATTTCAAATCAAAACCCAAGTTGCTGAACTAACTTTTATATTTATTTTTTATTTTTACTTTTTTAGCTAAATACATTGCTGAACTAACATAACCAAGGTAACTCGGCTTGTTTAACTCAACCGACAACCATAATTGATGAGTATGGTCACTTCATTTCCTTCACAGGCCAAATATAATTCAATCACATAACCCTTCTAAAATTATATCCCTAACGCCAATTAATTTACTCATACGACCACAAATAAATAGCTGCAAAACTTTCAATGCACATTTTTTTTTTCAAGCAAGCATGGCATGTTTCATTTCTAGAAATTGTAAATCTTTCTTCCAAACAAGCAAAGTTTCATGGTGAATTTAGTTAATAAGATGCCCAATCCTTCTAGCAGGGGAGACTCTAAACCTATATCCAATATAAATATTATATACAAATGTACATCTAAAAAAGGGCTTTTTGGTTTCAATGGGGATGGGCGGTTCAAGTGCTCATTCCATTTAAAATCCTACAGTTCAATCTAATTTTTAGTTCAATGTGAATCGTGTGAGACACGGGGCATTTAAACAAATTCAATAGTCATTCATTCGGTTTTTGTGGTTTAAGTGGATTTAAAAAAAATATCTTGTCTCAAATTTAGTTAAATTAAAAAGATTTGAAGAATATAAATAAAAGAGAATCTTTACATACAAAGTTAACAAAAGTTTGGTTCAAGTTCCTTCTCTATTTAAAACCTACAATTCACCCTAATTTTAGTTAGATATGAGACACGTTGCATTTTTTTTAAAATAAAATAAAAATTTGATAGTCATTTGTTTTATTTTTGTGGTTTACATGAATTTTTTAAAATATTGTTTGTCAAATTTGGCTAAAAGATAGCAATTTTTTTTTAATTTTAACTAGAAGGAATCATTGTATACGAAAGATATTAAAAGTCTGGATGAATGATTTTATTAATGTTTCTCAAATATACCATTGCTCCCAAGCCCATACAACATAGGTAAGTCATTCATGCATATTATCAAATACTGATCATTATGAAAGAAAGCAAGCTTGAAGGTTTAACAATGGTGACCCAGTGAGGAAAAATTGAGAGAAGGGAAACGAAGAATCAAAAACCTTCTAATAAAATCGTCCAACATATTTTTCTCTCTCGTGGAGTTCTCTCTCTCTCGTGCATACGAGTTTCTCCCTCCCTTGACCCAGGTCTAGGGCATATTTTTCTTTTTTGGTGTTTAGCCGAGTGTTGCTACTAGGTTTCCATGGTTGATGATGTTATTAACAGCATGGAAAACATGAAGTTAACCACGGAGGAGGAGGAAGTGATTGCCATCTCTGATGAAGGAAGATTAGAAGCCATTGAGGATTGCACTCTAAGCTTGATGGGTAAGTTTTTGACGTGTAAACCCTTTAATAAGAGAGCAGCAAAGAATACTATGAGAAGAGCTTGGGGGTTGGACGACAAACTTCGCATCACGGAGGTAGGGTTGAACCTCTTTCAGTTTAAATTCCAATCTGAATTTGATCTAAACAAAATTTTGAGAGGAGGTCCGTGGTCCTTTGATAATCAATTATTGATGCTCAAATGATAGAGGAAAGGTATGACAGTTGGGAATATTCGAATGGAGACGGCCACTCTCTGGGTTCAGATCTGGGGGGCGCCGTTGGATATGTTTTCTTCACAGGTTGCTAAGGAAGTGGGGAGTAGACTTGGGGTTGTTGAGGAAGTTGAACAGAGAAGAAGGCAGGATGAGTTAAACTATTTTATGAGGGTTAGAGTTGCTTTACCTATCTCAAAACCTATTCGCAGAGGAAGTTTTATTGCGGGGTCGGACGGGGAAAGACACTGGGTGACGTTTAAATACGAACGACTGCCGTTACTCTGTTATTACTGTGGAATGCTTGGACATGATGTCAAGAACTGTGCTGCACATTTTGCTGTGACTCAGAATGGAGGTGCGGTGGACTACCAATATGGAGATTTCCTTAAAGCAATGGGAGGACGACCAAGAGTGGATCCATTTGTAGGGAAACAAGGGGGATTGGAAAATAGTTCAGAGGGTGGTGGAGACAAGTCCGTGGCTGGATTATACAGGTCTGAGGAGGGTCCGACAAGGTCTGAAGCTTGGATGCAACGAAACAGGACTGTGACGGCGGAGGAAGGGTAGCGTAGAAACCCTAGTATCGATGATGATGAGGAGTCCGGGTTTTCAGGAAACGCACCGCAGTTTCAGCAACGTGATGGGGAGAATCTCGGCCATGCAGATTCCGTTGTAAGGTGTACTGCTGACGTGCACAATGCAATTTATAATGTGCAGGAAAAAGTGTTACAAAAGAATGAGGCGGTACCTGGTGGGCTGGACGGTAAGGCTAGTGAGAGCCATGTGATGGGTGTAAGTGATGTTGGCACAACTAAAGGAACATAGCAAGATGGGCCGAGTGTTACAAAGCCCAAGCCTTCGTGGACTAGATTCAATAGGATGGATTTTGGGTTGGGAGGTTTGCATAAGGTCTTGCTGCCATCCATAGGTAAAAGACATTTTCCATTAGACTTTGATGATAACCAAAATAGTCAGGGAGTGGAGGGAAGAGTTAAGAGGGGGAAATTGGAAAACAAGGAAGCTAATGTTTTTGAGAGAGCGGCGGGGGTGGATGACCACCCTTGTCGGGAGCAATGAGACTACTATGTTGGAACTGCCAAGGGCTTGGGAACCCTTGGACAGGTAGAAGCCTTCGCAAACTTGTGAGGGAACAAGCTCCTACTATGTGTTTTCTTATGGAAACACGACTAGATAGAGAAGGATTTGAGAGTTTATATGGAGACTTAAAATTTCAGAATAAAATTATAGTAAAACAGCCAAATGCAGAAGGTGGTTTAGCTTTACTATGGAAGAATGATGTGATGATGGAATTGATTAATTATTCACCTAATCATATTTTGATGAAGGTGACTGAAGAGGATGGGTATGTTTGGTTTTTTACTGGATTCTATGGATGGCCTGAAGCTCAGCATAAAGAAAAGTCTTGGAAATTGCTTGAACATTTGAGAACTTTTGTTAATGGGGCATGGCTTTGTGCGGGAGATTTTAATGCAATTCTAAATAGTGCAAAAAAGTTAAGTGTAAGGCCACCTAATTTTGTGGAGATTGATGCATTTAGAAGTGTGGTAGATTCCTGTAAATTTGAGGATTTAGGGTACAGAGGCTATACTTACACGTGGTCTAATAAAAGGCCTGGTGAGGCTAATACTAAATTGAGACTTGATAGGGCTGTGGCAACTATGGAATGGTGGTCCAAATTTCAGATGACAACAGTGACTCATCTTCCACCCCATGCTTCAGATCACCTGCCAATCATGGTGCATGTGAAGAGTGTTCAGAGGCATCAGCAAAAATTTAAAAAGGGGTTTAAATTTGAAGAAGCTTGGCTGTTATGGGAGGATTGTGATGCGGTGATTAAAGATGCTTGGGATATGGTGGGAGGGGGGGAGTCGGGTTTGGCTTCAATCAAGGAGAAGATAAAGTTCTGTGGTGAGGAATTGCAAGCATGGGGGTTCTACAAAATCAGAGCCAAATGAAGCAGCTATGAAAGGGCTTCAAAATTGGCTGGAGGTGCTGAACAGTGCTGAAGTGGTGACTGAGGAATCCAAGGCCGAATATTTAAGTGTCAGCAAACAGTTAGATGACTTGCTTTTAAAGCAGGAAATTTACTGGGCACAACGGTCTCGGATCCCATGGCTTAAATATGGTGATAAAAATACTAAATACTTTCACTCAAAAGCCTCCTAAAGAAGAAGGCGAAACTTTATTAAGGGAATTCAATGTGCTCAAGGAAATTGGGTGGAGGAGGTGGAAGATATAGTCAATGTGGCTACGGATTATTTTGACAATTTATTTTGTGCAGGTACATGTGATCAAATGGAGGAATGTCTTAATGCAGTCCCAAGGAAGGTGACACCTGATATGAGAGATACCCTGTCCAGTGAGTTTAGTGCTGAAGAAATTAAAATAGCGTTGTTCCAAATGGGACCAACAAAGGCACCTGGACCTGATGGTATGAATGCTCTTTTTTACCAAAGATTTTGGCATGTTGTGGGTGATACTGTAGTTGATGCTGTGTTAAATTTTCTGAATAATGGTCATATGTTGCCTGATATTAATCATACTTATATTGTGCTGATTCCTAAAGTGAAGAACCCGGAGAAAATGTCTGATTTTAGACCCATAAGCCTTTGTAATATGATTTACAAAATAATTTCTAAAGTGCTAGCCAATAGACTGAAGCAGGTATTACCTAATATTATATCTCCCACTCAGAGTGCTTTTGTTCCAGGCCGTCTCATTACTGATAATGTGTTGCTAGCATATGAAATGTTGCATACTATGCACTGCAGGAAGAAAGGGAAGAAAGGGTATATGGCTTTGAAACTTGATGTTAGCAAAGTATATGATAGGGTGGAGTGGCCTTTCCTTTAGGGGGTTATGCAGAGGCTTGGTTTTCCTAAAACATGGATTGAACGGGTGATGAGTTGTGTCACTACAACCTCATTCTCTATTCTTGTGAATGGGAGACCGTATGGTAATGTATTGCCTACTAGGGGAATTCGTCAGGGTGATCCTCTTTCACCATACTTGTTCCTATTATGCACAGAAGGGTTCACTTCTTTACTGGACAGGGCGGAGATAGGAGGGACTTTACATGGGGTGTCTATTTGTAGAAATGCACCAAAGATTACTAATCTTCTCTTTGCAGATGACTCATTGATTTTTAGCAGGGCTTCCCCAGCTGAAATTCATGCTATTGTAGAGACCCTTCAAGTGTATGCTAAAGCTTCTAGGCAGTGTATAAATTTGGAGAAGTCTTCAGTTTATTTCAGTGAGAACACCACGGACCGCCAGAAACAGGAGGCTTTGGGGATTCTTGGAGTGCAGGAAGTGTCTCGGTTTGAATCCTACTTGGGTTTGCCTACTATAATTGGAAGGGCAAAATACCATACTTTCTTTTTCATTAAAGATAGGGTGTGGAAAAAATTACAGGGCTGGAAGGGGATGATGCTTTCTAGAGCTGGGAAAGAAGTTCTTATCAAGGCAGTTGCTCAGTCTATACCGACGTATACAATGAGTGTTTTTCAGATCCCATCGAGATTATGTGATGAGCTGGATGCTTTATGTGCTAGATTTTGGTGGGGACAAGTTGGGAATGAAAGGAAAATTCATTGGAAAAGTTGGGATAAACTGACATTGTCAAAGAAGGAGGGTGGAATGGGATTTAGGGATCTTAGATCATTTAATTTAGCCATGTTGGCCAAGCAAGGGTGGAGGCTGTTAAAAGACACAAATTCTCTTCTATATCAGTGCTTTAAAGCAAGGTATTTCCCTAGATCTTCTATTCTTGAGGCCGTAGAGTCACCTAATTATTCATTTGTGTGGAGGAGCTTGGTGGCAGCCTTACCTATCTTAAAAATGGGGCATTGTTGGCGTGTGGGTGATGGCTTTTCTATTAATGCCTTTCGGGATAGGTGGATTCCAAATTACCCCTCAAATATGCCTCTATGTTCGGAAAGGGCTGAAGATGAGGAAGTATGGGTGTCAAGTTTTATTAATCAAGAACTCCATGTGTGGAGAAGAGATTTTATTATGGCTAACTTCAATCGGGAAGAGGGGGAAGCTATATGTGCTATTCCTCGTAGTCGGAGGCAAGTACCTGACTCAGTTTATTGGAAGCACAGTAAGGATGGCAACTTTACAGTAAGGTCTGCCTACAAGGTCGCAAGGTATCTGTTGAAGAAGGTAGACTGGGCTGAAACATCATCGGGTGGTGGGGTTAGTAGGGTGTGGAATGCTATATGGAAGTTAAGGATCCCCAACAAGATGAAGGTGTTTGGGTGGAGAGCGTGTCATGATATTCTCCCAACCAGAAGGAACCTCAAGAAGAAACGTGTTTTGTTGGATGAGATGTGTCCGTTTTGCTCCAGATTTCAAGAATCAACCATTCATATTTTATGGGAATGTACAGCTGCTCAAGATATTTGGCATGGTAGTTCTAAGGCCTTGCAGAAGTGTGGGATGGGGCAAACTGATTTCGTAGCTCTGTTGGAGTATCTGATGGATCGGCTGGAAAAAACAGAGGTGGAACTAATGTTAGTGCAGGCATGGCTAATTTGGAATCAGCGAAACAGAGTGGTGCATGGTGGTAAATTGTTGGAACCGAACTGGTTGAACAGGCGAGCTGCTGAATTGCTAAAGGAGTTCCAGCAATCACAGGACAATCTACAAGATACTTTTATGCAGGAAGCAACTAGCCAGGTTATGCAGAACGATGAAACCAGCTGGAAACCGCCGCCTCAGTCAGTGTATAAGCTGAATTATGATGCTGCTGTGTTTGCGGATAATGCTAGTTCTGGTTTTGGTGCGGTGATTAGAAATTCAAGGGGAGAAGTCATGGCAGCAATGACAGCAAAGGGTCCAGCAGTCCAGTGCAGTGAAGAAGCAGAATTGCTTGCGTGTCGTAAGGCGATGGAGTTTGCTACAGATGTGGGCTTCACGAGTTTGATAGTGGAAGGGGATAGTGTAAATGCTACGAGGAGTATTGTTTCGGGCAAAGAAAACCAGTCAGCACTTGGGCACGTGGTTGGTGACATTCAACATCTGATGGGAGCATTGGAGAGGATCTCTGTGAGCTGTACTAAGAGAAATGGGAATAGGGTGGCACATGGGCTTGCTAGATATGCCCAACTTGTTAATTCTGATTTATTTTGGATGGAAGAGGTTCCATCATTTGCGTTAGATTCTGTAAACTTTGATGCTGCTTTGATTTAATGAAAGTTGATTTTAGTTTCAAAAAAAAAAAAAAAAAACCTTCTAATAAAAGCTTGCGTAGCTAAAATACATAACCTTTACCCTCTATTTATACATTACATAGATGATAACTACTCTAGAAGATTCCATCTAACAAACTCCTAACAGAAAGTACAGTTGTACATGATAAACAAATATCTACAACAAATATCTGGATTCATAGAGCTTGAGAGAAATAGAGTAAGTCTAGAACTGAAGAGGGTAGAGACTCTGATCAAAACGACGTCGCTTGGAGCTAGTACTAAAACACGAGTGAGTAAGTATAAACGATGTCGTTTCTCATTTAATGAAATGCCACCGTTTTAAGCTCTGACTTCTTTTAAAACAAAGTTATCGTTGGAACTGCCCTGTTGCTTCTTCTCAAGGTCATGTTCTTGTAGTTTAGTAATTCTACTTTCATCCCCCCTCAAAACCAAGGAGTCGATTGACACCATGGTTTTGGAACGTAAAAATAGAAACCGAGAGGAAGAAAGACTCTTCATAAATATGTCTACAAGTTGGTCGCCAATAGCAATATAACAAACTTAAAGATCCTTGCAAAGCACCTTTCCACACATAAAGTGGTAATCTACTTCAACATGCTTGGTTCTGGCGTGGAAAATAAGATTAGAGGCAATAGCAAGAGTAGATACATTGTCCACCAGAGTTTAGGAGCAAAAGAAAGAAAGATGCCAAGATCCTTTAACACTTGACGAATCCAACAAAGCTCCACAGCAGTGGGGGTAAGGGCGCAATACTCAGACTCAGTGGAAGATCGAGAAACAGTGTCATGTTTCTGGGCACACCAAGTAATGAGATTGAAACCAAGATAAACCAAAAATCCAGTAGTGAAGTGACGATCAAAAGGGTCATAAACCTAATCAAAGTCTATAAAGGCTGAAAGAGACAAAGGACCATGTTGAAAGAAAATCCCCAAATTGGGAGTACCATTAACATATCTCAAAATGCGTTTGGCTGCAATTAAATGAGCCTCATTTGGAGCAAACATAAATTGATAGACCTGATGCACAGCAAAACTGAGATCAAGCCTGATAAAGGTCAAATAGTGTAGAGAGCCCACAATACTACGATATTCATGAGGGTTAGCTAGCAAAGAGCCTGTAGTAGGAACCAATCTAAGGTTAGGTGCACAAGGTGTCTTGGCAGGCTTGGCAAAGAGCATGTTGTGCTTCTGAAGTAAATCATGTGCATACTTGGACTGATTAAGAAAGATACCCCTGGAAGTTCATGTAATGTGCAAGCCAAGGAAATAGTGCAAATTCCCAAGATCTTTAAGCTCAAATTCATAACTCAGTTGAAGAATGAGGGGCTGCAAGAATGTGGGACTGTTACCAGTGAGCACTATGTCATCAACATAAACCAAAAGGAAGACCAAGAACTTGTCATGCCTCAAGATGAAAAGAGAAGAATCTGCTAAGGATGCCTGAAATCCCAAATGAAGAAGATGAGAAGAAAACGTCTCAAATTAGGCTCTAGGTGCCTATTTAAAACCATAGAGAGACTTTCTTAAGCGATAGACATGATTAGGAAAAGCTGAATCCACATAGCCTGAGGATTGAACCATATAGACTTCTTCTTTCAAGAACCTATGGAGAAAAGCATTTCGAACATCCAATTGCCTGATAGGCCAATTGAATTGCACAGCAAAAGACAACATGATTCTAACAATGGGAGGCTTAATCACTGGTCTAAAGGTTTCATAAAGTCAATACCATACTGTTGATGAAACCCCTTAGCTACAAGTCTAGCCTTGTACTTGTTGATGCTACCATCACTATTATGCTTTAATTTGAAGACCCATTTACAACCCATAACATTCTGAGTTGGTGAAGGAGGCACTAAGACCCAAGTGCCCTGTCTAGTGAGAGCATCTAACTCTTCATCCATAGTAGAACACCATTGCTGATATTGGGCAGCAATTTTATATGAAGGAGGCTCAGTAACTATGTAATCAATTTGAGCAGCTTTGGACTTAGAGGTGATAAAAGCCTAAGGCTTGAAGATACCTGCTTTAGACCTGGTGGTCATAGGATGAATATTTTTAGTAGACATTGAAGTAGGCATAGTCACATCAACAGAAGGCAATGACACAGGAATAGGAAAAATAGGATCTGTGGTAGGAGGAATATAGTCTATGGTAGGAGGAAGAGGATCTAAAGGTTGAGTATCTAGGGTGGATGATGGGATAGGAGCTAAGGCAGAAGTAGTATTAGCAGGGACAGGACTGACACCAGATGAGGAAGAGGACTGAATGGGAGAAGGATGAGTAGGGAAATGAGAAAGAAAAACTAACCAATAAGCAATAGAGGAAGAAGTAGATAGGGAAGATGTATGAAGAGAAGAATCAAAGGGTGAAGAAGTGGATTGTAAGGAGAGAAACCTAAATTCATTAAACAAAACATGCCTAGAAATATAAATTCATAGGTTGCAAGGATCTAGACAGATGTATCCTTTAGAGTAGGTAGGATAACCAAGGAAGATGCATGGTTTGGTATAAGGTTGAAATTTATGCTTATTGTAAGGTCTGAAAAGTGGAAATCATGTGCAACCAAAGGTTCTAAGATGAAGTAAATTTGGTTTGGATTGAAATAAAACTTCCCATGGAGATTTATTATGAAGTAAAGGTGTGGGAAGCCTATTGATGATGTGTGTTGCTGTGGATACTGCATAAGACTAGTAAGACAAGGGTAGCCTAGAGAGGGGGAAAGCATGGTTAGAGAACATTCCATAAGTTGTTTATGTTTTCTTTTAGCTGTGCCATTTTGTTGTAGGGTATGAGGACAAGTTGTTTGATGTAAGATTCCATGGCTAAAATAGAATTGGTTAAAAGCAGTAGAGGTAACTCATCCCTACCATCGGTTCTTAAAATCTTGAGAGAAGTATTTAGTTGATTCTCAGCATAAGCCTTGAAATACTTAAAAATATCAAACACATCAGACTTATTCTTTAGAAGATAAATCCAAGTGAACTTTGAGTAATCATCAATGAAAACAAGGTAATATCTAAAATCATTGATTGAAATGACAGGAGCTGGTCCCCATTCATCATTGTGAATAAGTTCAAGGGGTTTAGAAGCAACAAAATCAGATTTATTGAAAGATAAGGCAATGGTTGCAATGACTTGCTAAACTTGGAGTAGTATTATTACAAACATCAGTACAATGAAAAGAAGATAAAGCAGTTCTAAATACATTGTCACTAGGGTGACCTAGTTTGTGGTGCCATAGCAACCACTTATGTCACTTTTGTACATGAAAAGAAGTAGAAGATGGGTTGTACAATTATGAAGGAGATGAAAAAGACCGTGTTGAGGAAGATGTAGCTGAATGTGAGGGTAGATGTCAGGTGAAAAGCTTTGGATAGATTGGGTAAACCCCATTCTCACTCAAGCCCTTGTAAAGGTTTCTCCCTATAGGAACATCTTGAATTATGAGTTCATCAGCATTAAAATGGCAAGAACAATTATTGTGTAAACAAAATTTGTGAACTGAAAGAAAGTTCATTGCTATTCTAGGAACATGCAGCACATCTTTAAGAAAGAACAAAGTCAAGATATTTGGTAGAGAGAGAAGCATTACCAATGTGATTAATAGGAAGAGACTAACCATTACCTACTGTGATCTGATCTGGACCTTTGTATTGTGAGTGAATAGAGAGATTGTTGAGGTTAGTAGTGAGGTGATCTGATGTACCTGAGTCTGCTAGCCAGGGATCTTGATTGTTGGTTAAAACTGCATTAGAAGGTGAAGCCATTGTAGCTAGCTTGGTTGGTGGATTCTTGCCTTGATAGGCAAAATCCATTCTGTGATAGCAATCAAGAGCTTGGTGACCTGCCTTTCCACAAATCTGGCAAATAGGTTTTTCATTCTTGAAGGTCTGACCCCCAAACTGAGTAGTCTGAGTTGAATTGTAATTCTGTTGAGGTTGAGTACTAAAGAACTGGTGTTGACCTCCACCAATACTGTTGTTGAACCTTACTCCACCTTTGCCTCTATTTCCATTATTCTTTCCCCTACCTCTATTAGAGCCACCACCATGATTAAGTGATTGAGGCTGAGGATTGTTAGAATTCTACTGCCAGAAGTAAACATAGCCAAAGAATGTGAAAGACTATCAAGATTCTTTGCCATGTCTTGTTCTTCACTTTGTAACATGATTGAAAGCTGTTCATAAGCGATTGGCTCACTCCTGGTGTGAATTGCTAAGCAAAAGTGAGCAAAATCCTTAGGCAAACCTCGAAGAAAAATACAAATAAGTTCTTCATTGTCCATAACTACTCCAACTGCAAGGAGTTTATCACAAGCTGATTTTATCTTTTGCAGAAAAGTGTTTACTGAATCTAAACCTTTTTTGAGACTTTGAAGCTCCAATTTCAAATTGAGAATGTTTGCCCTTGAGGTTGAAGTAAGCCTCTGTTCCAAAGTGTTCCACACTTCTCTTGAAGTGGTGATTCCTACGACAAGAGAACAAACTTGTGGAGTAAGAGTGGAATTGATCAAAGAAATGAGAGCTTTGTCTTTGATTTTCCAAGTTTGGAACTCTGGATTCACATTTGAGGTCAAGTGTCCTTGAGTGTCAAGAAGGAACTGACCAGGTTGAGAAGTAGAACCATCAATGTGCTCTACCAGATAGTAAGCTTCTAGTATTGTGATCAACTGGTGCCTCCATGGAATATAGTTCGTATAATCAAGGTTGATTGACATCAAGTTTGACATGTTAGAAAGCAGTAACAGTGGTGAAGGAGTTTGACTAGTGGTTTGTGGAGGTGGTGGTGGAGTAGCACTTGTAGTAGTAAAGGAAGCCATGGATTCTGGCTCTGATACCATGAAAGAAAGCAAACTTAAAGGTTTAACAATGATGGACCAGTGAGGAAAAACTGAGAGAAGGGAAACAAAGAATCAAAAACCTTCTATTAAGCTTGCATAACTAAAATACATAACCTTTACCCTCTATTTATACATTACACAAATGATAACTTCTCTAGAAGATTCCATCTAACAAACTCTAACAAACTCCTAACAGAAAGTACAGCTGTACATGATAAACAAATATCTACAACAAATATCTGGATTCATAGAGCTTGAGAGAAACAGAGTAAGTCCAGAACTGAAGAGGGAAGAGACTTTAATCAAAACGACGTCACTTGGAGCTTGCACTAAAACATGCGTGAGTAAGTACAAACGATGCCATTTCTTATTTAATGAAACGCCACCGTTTTAAGCTTTGACTTCTTTTAAAACAAAGTTACTGTTGGAACTGTCCTGTTGCTTCTTCTCAAGGTCAGGTTCTTGAAGTTCAGTAATTCTACTTTCACATTAAACACTATAACTATTACAATTATAAAATTCTATGTTTACACCATTAGATTATTTGACACTATTTTTCAAAAATCAAAGAATAGGTGTAGGGGGTAAATCTTGGCAGGACCACAGATGATAGCCATGAAGCTCGGCCAACATCTTCTTGGGTTGACAAAGTAGCGTAGCGAGCTTCTTCTTATGTTGAATATGTTGGTTGACCAACATCCACTAAGGTTGGCCACATAGGTTGATTGGTCGATACATCAATCCTCAAATGAAATGTCCACTGACTCTTATTGCATCAACATATATTGTGCCCTGCAACAAACTATCACATTTAATGTCACTAAGAAACATCTCATTTGCTTGCAAATTGGGATTTATTGCTCTAACCCATGTCCCCTTAGCTATATTGAGGGAAGAACCAACTAGCAAGTCTTGGGGAAGCATTTTCCCCATCAAAATCGACCTTCACACACTTATAAGGACCCTTCCATCCGATTGAATAAGTTATGAAACCTTTGGCATTGTTACCTTGTTATTATTCTCTTCTTCTTCCACCAGTTTATTAGTTTAACCATTAGGCTTCCCTCGCCAACATTTGAGTTGGTTAGGACCGAACTACGGTTTCTCGTTATTAATAGGGAATCCATTAGGTTGCAATGATTCTTGACTGTTTGGCTATCATCAAAGTTTGTATTGATGTTTTGTATCCTCTCTGAAATTTTGCTCACGAGACGTCAACTTTTATATAATCCTTGTTTAATGGAATTAACTTGTAAAATAATATTTCTCCAGAGTCTTTAGTAAAATTCCATGTAAAAGCGATATTACTCCAATATAAACTTACTACTTTAACAAGTTGTAAAAAAATATTGAAAAATTTGGTGTGCCTATATATTGCTCAAAAGAAAATATATATTTTTTGTTTATTTTAATAAATATAAAGATATGATAGAGTTTTAACCTATTGTTTCCATTTTATAGTGATTGTTCATTGTCATTAGGCTAAGATAATAATTGGTTTTTAATGTAAGTGAGGTTTGAACATCAAATCTCATACTCAACAACAAAAGACTTTACTAATTTAGTTAATTGGAACCCATTGATTCTGTGAGATTAAAAGAAAGTAGTTCAAACTTCCATGATTGTACTTGGCAAATTAGATACTAGTTCAATAACTTGAAGGAAAATATGGATATGGACATGGATATGGATAGGGATTTATGGACTCATGAGAAAAATGGATAAACCCATACCCGACCCATTGAAATGGCGGGTCATGTTAAGTGAACCAAATTTTATTTCAAAAGAAATTTTTTTTGCCCTTATTTATTTATTTATTTATTTGGTTTTCTAACTACACGTAAACTTGTTTCATACCTTTCACTTCCTTTTTTTTTTTTTTTTTTTTTTTTAAATCTCTTTATTTTCTAAACTTTTTTCTTCCTAAAAACACTCACATATTATTTCTTTAAAAGGTCAAGATTTGAAGGTTTCGTTTAGTTAGAAATTTATGTATTATTGAGCTTTTATTTTTGTTGAGTTTTTTTTGTTTATTTTTGCTTTTATTTGAATTGAAAGGGACGGAAAAAAGATATTATCAAGTTTCATATATATATATATATATATATATATATTTTTTTTTTTTTGGGCATGCGAGAAAATATGGACCATATCAGGTTGATCTTGTGAAAGTTGTTATGTGATGATTGAATGAAGAACAAAAGCACGAAAGAGAAAGTACACAAAAAGGTCTACATAATTTGGCTTAATAGCCTGCATTCATATTAAGAAAGCCCTTGACTACTACCAATTATATTATATTAGATTAGGCACTTGTATTATAATGAACCCATTGTAAGATTTATATACTAGAGAACATTTAACTAAGCGTAGGCGAATCATAGATTAACCTAATATTAATATACTTGTCTTGTAAGTATATATGCCTACAATTAATTTGGGCTAACTTGGGCTATAATGTGTCTAACAAATCCAATCATCTAATGACCGAATAAGAGTCATCAATTTGACAAATCACCAAGGACGGCCAATTTATGGCCCAAATTTATGCCGGTTAAATCCAAACTCAATCCACCTGACCCATTTATTATGGATATAAAGCAAAACTTAGTAATTTTATTTTTTTGGAGAGTGGGGCCGGGGGTTGGTTTTGATTTTTTCTAATGTAATGATGATATATGGGTTTAGAAAGAGTTTAGAGCACGGATGATAACAATATAAAAGTCGTTCCCGACCAAGAAGAAAATTTTGGGAACCATTTAAAGGGGCCCCTTCTTTAGAGCTTGAGGAAAGATCAAGTGAATCACAATAGAAAAGGATGGCTACGCAAGTTGACTCACTTTCGTGTTCGTGAATCAATGCATCGCATAGTCCGCTTTTATGGAGTTAGGAAATTATTTTATTGTTTCAAAAACAAAAACAAAAATCAATGTCATTCAAGGAATTTTGGTTTTAATTCAAGGCTTACAATTTATTTTAAAAATGTATAATCTTCGATTACCAATCAAAAATTTCAACATAACTGCAAAATTGATCCCAAGAACCAAATGTAGGAGAATTGTGTTACACCAAACAAATACAAAATCCGAATCCATTTAGGGTGTGTTTGGATACCACTTATTTTGCTGAAAACTGAAAATTAAAAACACGTAGCAAAATAATTTTTAAATGTGTGAATAGTACCGTGAGACCTATTTTTAATAAAAGTTTTGGTGAAAAAAGATATTTGTGGATCCTGTGAACAATGCACAGACTCACTAGAAAAGACAAAAACGCGCTTCTCCAAAAAAACAAAAAAATCAAAACGCAGATGCAGATGCAGACGCAATGAAGCCCAATCCAAACGGTCACTTAATCACATAATAAAGGAAAGCGTAGGATTGGATGTTAAATATTTAACTTTAAATGCTATTGAGGGTTTTTTTTATTAAAAAAAATCAGTATTGAAAATTAAATGCAATGGTAATTCGTTTTTGTTGAATTTAGTGATCAATCACTTATAAATGAGAACACCATAAACATTTATTGTACTTTCAGATAATGTATAATGCAGGAGTAGTTAGGAATAAGTGGCATTTAGTTTTCAATAAGCGAAAGAGAATTAGTCAATTTATTTTGTTGGAGAGATACTACTAATTTAGGGAGACTCTAATTAAGAGCCTAATAAAATATATTTATTTTAATTATTTATTTAAATTGTACTATGTATTTATGATTGGATATCTTACGGAAAGATAAATAAAGAAGAAACACAAGTGTCATAAATATATACCTAATATATACATAGTACTATTTTTCAAAGAAGAAACACAAGTGTCATAAATATATACCTAATATAGTTAATTTGCTACTTAGCCAAAATAAAAAATAAAAAATAAAAAATAAAAGATAAAAAGGCATAAAGAAATCTTACTAAGATTTAACATATCCTTATGCTAACAACACAGACCTTAAGCTAACAACAGAGAAGAGGTAGCAAACTCATAAAAATAAATAAAATAAATAAAAACTGTAGTTCTTTGTCCTTTGAATAGATTGAAAAGAAAATATTTTTTTACTCTCGTTTTACCTTCATTATCTATATATATATATATAAAACCGAAGCCTTTGAAGCTCCCACAATTTTCCACATCAGCACAATATTTAAATAAATTTAAATAAAATTATTATTTTATTTATATAAAATTATTTAATAATCGGAGTTAAGAGAGACACACGTTTGGGACTTTTCTCTTCCTATCTCAAAACCCTAGCAATTATCTTAGCGGCTTAACACTCTCTAATGGTGGAGAGACATACGTTTAGGACTTTTCTCTTCCTATCTCAAATCCCTAGCAATTATCTTAGCGGCTTAACACTCTCTAATGGTGTTTAGCCTAATTAGTTTTCCTGTATATAACGTTCTTCCTCCACAAAACATGACAGACTAAAAGATTAACAGAGGGAGACACCACTCATATAAAAGTCACTGTTTGAGCGAGCTATTCAGCTATTGTGGCGGCAAAGAATCGTGAGACTTAGGTTCCCTTCCTATTCCTTATTTAACTTTTATGCTTTCAATTTGGTTGGGAAGATACTTGAAGCTTTCTATAAAGAATATATTATAAACCACTTCGCTTCATAACAAACCATAGATTTGGTATTTAATGTGAGAGGTTTAGAGTTTAGACTTTAGAGAGAAAGTGATCAGGAGTGGGGATTCACGAGCTAATAATTTCTTGGTGATTTTTATTTTGTTTATGAACTTCTCTTTACTTTTTCTTTTTCTTTTTCTTTTTATTTTGTTTATGTAATTGTAAATAGTTTGATAATATATATATATATATATATAAGCTTTACATATATAACATATTGTAGGGATTTACGTTGGTAATGTGTTATCTAAGCTTCAGCTGATAGCTATTTCTATTTCTATTACCAATTTCTATAGGAAAATATAGTATTCTTGAATTTGCAAGCTATATGCTTTTCTTTGTATTGTTGTGGTTGGTGACATTGGAGTAATAACTATATTTTATATCAATTATATTTACATGACAATCACACTATGTATATATATTTTACTTTCAACCTTTGTCGGCCTACCCAAATTAAGAATTAGGTATATGTCTTTGTGAGATAATAAATTTTTTTGAAATCACTATTAGCACTCAAATTATTTTTCTTGCAAAATTGACATAAAAGCATTTGATGTGCTAACCAGCATTATAAATTTTCCGTGCATCGCACGGGTTAGCGACTAGTTTTACATAAGATTCATAATTGATGTACTGATATATATATATATATATATGTGTGTGTGTGTGTGTGGGTAAATTACATATTTGGCCCTTATTCTTTACACTATATGTCAATTTGGTCCCTAACGTTTCAAATGTGTTAGTTTAGTCCCTAAGCTTTTGCTATTGTGTCAAAATAGTCCCTGTTGTTAGATAATAGCTGGAACATACTGATATGGCTAACGGTAATATTAAAATATTATTATTTTTGCCAACTAAGCTTCCCTATCAACAGCCACGCGTCCTTAATTTATATAAATAAAAAGAAATCAAAGGTTTGAACAATAGCATCTGTCTAATTGGTATCACTTTTGAACCTTGCGCCATGAATATCAATGGTTGTAAGTTGTAACAGCCTTGCTTGTTTGACAAAGATTGGGGTCCTGCTCCATGAATCTGGACAGTCGGCTTAGACAATCAAGTAGTTGCTGCATATGTTTGTGATAAAGGATTTGGAGGTGGATATGACAAATTTTTACAAATTACAATCAGGGTAACTGTTTAGAGTTGCAATTGAAGAGGAAAAATTAGCCAGAAGATCACACAATGGGTGTGCTAGCAGGCTATTCTCTCCCAATACCAACTAAAGATTGGATCTTTTCTTTTCTTTTCATTTAAATTTTTTTTTATAGATAAATTTGTATCTTTTTATTTCCATTGCAGATTTGGGTTAGAGCCTTCATATGATGTAGATCCATATTCTATTTTTGTGATTTTTTTTTTTTTTTTTTTTTTTTTGTTGGCTTCATTACCGTTAGTGCTCTCACTACGGTTTCATTCTTAAGAATAGGACATTGTTTTATTAAAAAGCGAAATCTGCAGTGGAAATGTCTATATTTAAAACATGAAAGTGGATGTGAAAAAATAGACATAGAGTATCTTTTTTTTTTTTTTTGGTGAAAAGACATAGAGTATCATTACTCCAGATTTTTAATAGAATAATAGGAGTAAGCACCAAATTGCAAAAATGGAACAGTGACGTTGTGATTTGTGAAGCACATCAGGGAATATGCATAAAACAAAAAGAAAGTCATTGCTGACTAATATGAATGTCCAATGTCCCTTCTTTAGTTCAGATAGTCTATAGTCTATACCAATAATAATACGTTTTGTCTTGTCATCTCCGAATGAATGAAAAATACGGCCGTTCAATACGCCCGTTTCAATCAGATGCTAAATGCCATTGTTTTCTTTCACCTTAAACCTCCTTTGAACTTTTGACTTAGGTGCTTTTCATAACTTCTTAGAAAGTGTGTAGGCCAACTGTCCCACAAGCCTCTATAAAGCCCCCATTAGATTATAGAATGAGACACAGACATTTACAAACCAGAAAAAACCATTTCTATACTCCAATTCCTCACAAAGAGTCTCAGAGAAACAAGGCAGCAGCAGAGGAAATGGATAGCAACAACAACAACAACAACAACAACAATCGTTCTATTCTTCAAGAAAGGTTAGTACCCATTACAAATTTCTTTGATTTTTTTAGTTTCTGTTCTACATTTTTCTATTTGGCCAAGAGTTTTACACTTCAAGTCCATCTTTTATGTACTAATTTTACTATCACTAGCTTGCAATATCTTAGTCATAAATGATAACTTGCTCTCTTTAGTGTTGTAGTACTAAATAAAGCACTGATTATGTGTGGCTTCAATTAATGTCCCATTGAACTTCTTGTTATATATATAGGTGACAGTTTGTGTGCGTGTGAGTGTGTTGGACTTCAAGAAATTGGAAATCACTGGTTGATTGAGTATTCATTTCCTGTATATATTTAGAAACTTTTGTTTATGGGTTTTCACTTGAGTTCCTGTAAGTTGGGAACTGATTCAAATTCAGGTAACCCGGGAACCAATTTTCGTGTAGATCAATTGGATTCGGGTTGTTCAGTTATTCGTTTAGCATTTGGATTGCCCGTACAACCCGACCCAGATACAATAGCACAATTGTAAATAAATAATATTTTTTTCTGGGCAATATATATATGTAAAATAAGCTGCCACATGGCGACTTCTAGTTTAAGGTGCAAATTAAGATGATGGACAATAGCTACAGGAGATAAACTGCCACATCGCAGAATTTTTATTTTTTTTCACTCAGATTTGACTCTCACCTACGGCTGAGCAAGACCAGAACAACCGGACCCACCTGACCCGATTTGTTTTGGGTGGGTCTGAATAATATTCAGATTTTTATTTGTAAACCTTAGTTTTTTCAATATCTATTTTATTCGAGATTTATTCTTTATATATTTTATTTATTTAACTTGATCTTAGATCTGGGTCATCATGCCTTCAAATCTACATCTTTTTTTCTTTCTTTTTTGGCTAAGATCTGGCTCATCTTTTGCTATCTGCTCCTCTAAAAGAGATCAAAATGCACAAAGAAATTTTTTTTTTTTTAAGCCACACAAAAATGTTTCAGCGTGACATATATTCATGTTATTAAGTATTTACATTTTTCTCTTTTGTATGACGGATTCTACTTGTTCGAGGCCATATAATTGCAGTAAATTTTCGTGATAAAGATTATACAAACAGGAACAATTTGGCTCATGTATAAATAAACATTGCTTTTAAGTGCCATCAATTGATATTGTTCAAATTACTATCAAATATGTCAAGCAAAAATATTTTGGATTGTCATGAATCTTATTAGTAAGTGATTTTTTAAAATCTTTTTTTATAAAATGAATTATAATTCAAATTTCCCATTTAATTATTGTAATAATTTTTATTTAATTTAGTTTATTTTGCACTCTTTCCTAAAATTACACATTCCTAATGTAAAGCAATTCCATTCCATGACTTTTTTTTTTTAATAAGAGAGAGAGAGAGAGAGAGAGTTGAAGAAGACTTAATCTTGAGTTTAAGAGCAAGTCGGAGTTAGGCCCAATAAAGGGTCAACTTGTAAATCTTTGCACTAATCCTATAATTTTTTTTTTTTTTTTTAAAAGACCTTTACTTTTTCTTTTTTTGCTAAGTTTCTTGAAAATTTTATTTGTTTTCCCAAAATCATGGAGATAGGCATGTATAATTTAAATTATAAAAACAGACGTTGATTTCCATACCTTAAGGGTCTTCAAATCCAAATGTGCATGTATTAGATTAGTAAGCATCTCACATAATCGAGTCCAACTTATTAGGTTGAGAATCCCTAATCTTGTCCAACTTATGGCACCTCTGCAAGCCCAACCCAGTTTGTAAGATAAGTCATTGGATTGAGACTTTTTGTAAAGTTTAAAGGGCAAATAACACTCCCCTCCCTTGAGGTTTAGAGAAATGACATTCACCCCCAAACTTGAAAGGAAAAAACACTCCCCCCCTGAGATTTAAAAAAAATAACACTCCTCCCCCTTCTGTTAATATTAGTAACGAAATATAAAGCATATTATAAAACATGTTGCTTATGTTGATTTTTTAGTCTCTTATAGCACCTTTCCAATTGATTTTTTAAAGTTTGATGATCCTCTTAGATTTTTTAATCGCTCCTCTCTCTAACACTTTGGATCAAAATTTATGAAATAAAACAATTTGCTGAAACTTTCAAGCTTTTATTGTTTAAAAATGAGTTTGAAATTTTCAAAGTCACTTATTAATATAAAAAAACTTTCAGAGTCAATTTTGGAAATACATTATTAACTAAAGGGTACGTTAGTGCACAACATTTTTAACGCCAATTTAACAGAGTTTAGATAAATAAATGTCAAAGGGGGGAAAATGTTTTTTTCCTTTAAATTTGGGGATGAGTGTCATTTTCCCAAACCTCAAGGGAGGGGAGTGTTATTTGCCCAAGTTTAAATAAAAATATTGGATGTTAATTCAACTATTTAAATTCACTATTTAATAAATAATTGCAATTTACACTGTTGGCCTATTGGGCTTGAGAATGAGACAAGGGAAATAAAAATTTAGGATTATGACTTAAGGTGTCATGTGTGGTGTGTGTATTGCATAGGTAAAAAATAAATAAAATAAATATTATTTATTATATTATTAATTACGTGGATCAAGTTGAGTTATTTAGGAATAAAATTTTGCCAATCCAACACCAACCCAATCCAAATTAAAATAAATAAATAAAAATAATAAAAACCAACCCAATTTTTTTTTTTTTAAATTAGGACCTGACCTAACCCCTTAATTTACAAAATTCTTTATGCATTTTCATAAATTTGTGAGAGCTTTTAACTTTAAAGCTAAAATCTTCTTTCTTTTAGTAATTTCCCCCCTATAGCATTAGGCATACTCAGTTTATGCTAATGATGCAAGGTAAAATTACTACAATTATTTAGAATATAGGGGATTCACTGAATATTAAGACCCTTTAATGTGTTGTTTCCACCCCAATTATTAAAAACTTTGGCACAACATGAAATGATTCTACAAACCTTGTCAAACTTTAATTAAACTTGAGGTTGTCTTCACACTATACATACTAACATGGCATGTTACAAACTTGTTAGAAACCCAACGTCAAAAATGCAAAATGTGATGTGAACGATGTTCTTTTAATTCTTTGCTTACACTATTTAATTGTATGTTGAATGTAATCTGAAGCAATCTATGCTTTTATTTCTAGGAATGAGGGAGAACTTCATTTTTTCACTGGGTTTTTTACTGCATTTAGCCTTCTCTTTGGGTTTCTACTTACCCTCATTGGATTGAAGTATCAAAGCCCAAGTGTCTCTATATTCCACAAACATGGTGCAATAATGTTGTTCTTAATAATAGATGTACTTATCTGCATTATAGCATTGGTAATGATAGTACTTCAAATTTCCAACCAAAGGTATCTCACTTTCTTCAAGAATGTGTGTCTCATTTCTGGAGCTTTTGCCTGTGATTTGCTGCTGCTGATCCTTGTTCCTCCATTTGGATGGTTCATCTTCGCTATATGTGTATCCGTTCTTGTGTGGCTACTTTACGGCTCATACCAAGTGATTCTCGAGCACTTTCAAGAAATTCTCCGATTAGTTTTAGAATTTGCTTCTCAAGCAAAGCACTTTTTTTGTGATTGGTTTAGGCAAGGGCCTTTAATTCCTATAGTAGCAAATGGATCTCCTGTGTAGACTCCTAACGCTATAGAGAAGCAAGTGAAGAAATTGGCAGATAGTGTCTAATGGGAGGGAGATCAAGCTCTTGTTGTACTTAAGAAATGCTTGTTGAACAACATCACCTATAGTGGAATAAAAATTCATGTTACCAACCATGTATAGATATGCAAGAAAAATCTTTAATGAAATTAATCCTTGACAATTGTCAATGTCCTACCCAAAAAAATTTCACAACCTAATTAAATTAATTTAAACACATGTTAGAGAAAGTAGTAAAATAGATAAGGGATACTATAACTGCACAAAATACATCATTTACAGCAAGGTGAACAAAATCATTTGCAAAATTACAAAAGGAAAAAAGAGTATTTTATTTTATTTTAATTTTTACCCAAAAACAAAAGAAGAAGAAAAAGTAATTGTTCTTGACTTAATTTGACAAACCGATTTCACTTAATTGCCATTTATCCAACCATGAACAAGTTGCATAATTTATCATGTCATCGACATGATTGTCAATCAATCGAGATAATAGGTACTTACAATATCAATCATCCCAATCTTCAGCAGCAAACTGTTGATTATTTAATCAGAAAGTTCCTCAAGCTTATCAAGATTGATTGTTTTGATCATATATGGGTCAACTCTCCATTTTTCTCTCTGTTTTCTTTTCTTTTTTTAGAGATTTAGTGTCGAAAGGGAATATATCACATATAAACATAAAAATATATGAGTCTCTATATGTTTAGTATATTTAGTGTATTACGAGTCTATGTATAGTGTCCATGTTTATGTGAGAAATAAGCATAATATACAAACAATTTTCTCTCTTTCATACATCGATTTAGAATATATTTTTTGTGTTTTTTGACTTAAAATCCTCAAACACGATTATTTGTGGGAGTATTGATAAAAATTATTATAGAGATCTTTCTAAAATTAGGGAGTCAATTTGTATTTCCCTAGCATTTAGATTGGAATAACGCTTTGTTTGTTTTAGCAATGATATTTTTTAGAAAATGAGTTATTTTTCAGAAAATATTTTTTATAAAACTATCTCATTTTCCTATGTTTGGTAGCAACTTTAAATGAGTTAAAAAACAATCTCATAACATCCCTTATTTAGCATGCTGTGAGATAAAGTTGTTTTAAAAAAAAAATTAGTTGAAAATAATCTCTTAAAATAATTCATACTTTTTGTGTTGACTAAAAGTAGTTTTCCTTTGACTTATTTATTCTAATATTACCAAATACTGGAAAATACAAAAAACTATATTTGCATAATGTTTTCTATCGAAACAAACAGAGTCTAATTCAAGTTTTAAACATTCATGGATGCTCAAATGGATTTGAAATATGCAGTCCATTTTTATTTTACTTTCTCATGATGTCTGCTTACCCTTAAAAAGAAAATTGGGCTTCAATGACAAGTTAATTGGGCTCTTTAAAAAAAATCAGTGGATGGATTGGGCTGGGCTCAAATCCTTATTGAGATGTGGTCCAAATAATTCAAATCAAATGTATCCCTATTGCAATCCAAATATCTTCAAACTGGACGTTACGGATTTCAAGTTGCAAAATTTGTACAAAGTGTTATTTAAGTTGCGAAATTGGTAATTTAAAAAAAAAAAAAAAAAAAACCCTAAAATAACATCTTAGATCAAAACCCAAGTTGCTGAACAAACTTTTATTATGATTATTATTATTTTTTGGGGCTAAGTATGTTGTTGAATTATCATATAACCAAATTAACCTGGGTTGTTTAAATCAACCCACAACCATAATTGATGATTATGGTCACTTTATCTCGTTCACAGGCAAAATATAGTTGGATCACATCACTTTTCTAAAATTATATCCCTAACGCCAATTAATTTATTCATACAACCATAAATAAATAGCTGCAAAACTTGCAATCCATTTTTTTTTTCAAGCAAGCATGCGTGTTTCATTTCTTGAAATTATAATACTTTCTTCCAAACAAGCAAAGCTTTATGGTGAATTTAGTGCAACAATTATTACTTCAGTTCACAAGACACCTACTCCTTCTAGCAATACATTTGCCTAGAGAGCTTTTTTTTTTTTTTTCTTTTTTTTTTTTTGGGGAAACAAAACCAATAGATAATTAGATATTCATTAAAAAAATCAAACGTATACAATATTAGGGCAGCTTATTAAATATGGATATTAGATGAGTAATGCTACACACTATTTTTATCACTTTCATCCTAAATCAACTACTATTATCAATCTTCTGAAGAAAAAAAAAATAAAAAACTATCAAGTTAATATATATATAAAAAAAAACTTTTATTTTCACGACTTTTATTATAAACCAACCACAACAAAATCTTAATAAATATAAAATAAATCACAACAAAAGACCTAACATGAACTATTGGGAATTTGCGATTGAAGCCACGTCACTTTAATAGTGAACTGACCAACTACCACTAAAGGTTTTTTTTTTTTTTATTTAGAGTTTTAACTTATGATGTTTGCTCCTAATAATACATTTTTATTACTAAGATACCAATCAATTTTTAGTGTAGGCGGAGTTTGAATCTCATATTTCTTATTTAACCATAAAAAACTTTATCAATTGAGCTAACTATAACTCACTAAAGCTGAAGTTGATTTACCGATCACAAGAAGAATCTATGTTGTGAAAAAAGTAAGTCTAGTGCCACAACAATGTTATAGAATTAATGGTCTCTTGTGAAAATATCGTGTCGGGGAGTCTGGCTAAATAAAGTACCTCCTGAGTCCTGACGTGTACCCAACTTTTGACAACCATTTCTGTTTCTCTGGATTTCAAAAATTTGAGTCTTCGTCTACACGCTCACACGCCAACCATCCATTAGATTTCTTTCTCCAATTCTTCAGGAATAAAACCTGTGCTCTGTTTTGAAAAGATTTTCGTATTTAAGAAAGGAAATGGCATTGCAAGTTAGCAGTGCTGCATGCTTTTTTCGTGTTTTCAGTCATAGGAATAGGAGAGTTCACACAACAACAGTAAGAAGAGGCGTTGCTTCTGAGGACTTCGCTGCTTTGAAATCGCCAGAGGAAGAGAAGCTGAAGTTGGGGGCCTCTGAATTGAAGGTTACAAGGCTTGGGATTGGAGCTTGGTCTTGGGGTGACACCACCTATTGGAACAACTTCGAATGGGATGGTAAGTCCCTTTAAAATTCACTCAGAAAATCTTTCGTTTTTGTAATTGGTTTCTTAATCTTTCATTTAAGAAATTATTATGTCATTTTAGATTCATTCCATAAATTGCCTAGCAACTGTCATTAGCTGTTGATATATAAAATTGGAACGACACTAGATTCAAGTCATTGGACTAAGCCGTAAAAATCTCAATGACTTTGATACCGTGTTAGAAAAGAAAAGATGAGACATAGCTGTGATACCAGTATAAAGTGTTTGAGAAAATATGGAAGAAGAAAATAAAGAAGACAGAGAGAATGCACAAAAACCAGAATTAATGTGGTTTGACCTGGGGGACCTACATCCACAATGGAAAACCTTTGATGTCTTACATCTTTACTATTAAGCTATGTATATTACAATAAACCCATTCAAGGGTATTATTTATAGCAGGCTAAATACGACTTACAATAAACAACTGACAATGGTTGAACTACAAGTAGGATTATGATTACTTTATTTGCACTCCAAGTAGGATTAGATATAATGAACATAAATTTGGGTTATTTAACATACTTGTGCCTTGACTAGGATTGAACCTTGATGTCTTTAACTAGAAACTTTACGTTTTAGAGTTCCCAGATCGCCACATTTGTCCTTTTTTCTACTTATCCTAGGTGAGCTTTGATGTAGTTGTTTGATGCAATGTATGCTTTTGCAATGAAAATGAATGATTAAAACGTGTTTTTTTTCACTAACTTTAAATTGAACGAAAAGATTAGCTCAAAAGTTTAAATTATGCAAAATTTGCAGGAAAGACCAAGAGGTCTTTGCCTATTCCAAAACTGTCCGGGCTCGTAACATTAGATGTCTTTGCCAGTTAGCTTCATAGGAAGTTTGTACAAACTTCTGGCTAAGGTATTGGATAACTGACTCAATAGGATTTTGGGGAAGATTATTTTGGAATTGCTGAACGCTTTCGTTTACGGAAGAAAGATTTTGGATTCCATCCTTTCAGTTGTTGCAGAATCATGAGTCATACCCCTAGAGTTACTTTTAATTTGATATTGAGAAGGCCTATGATCACATAAATTAAGGTTGTTTAATTTCCTTACTTAGGAAATCTTTTTTTTTTTTTTTTAATAATTTTTTTTTGGGAGAGAACAGAAGAAATGGATTTTCTCTTGCATATATCTGTTATATTTTCAGTGTTGGTTAATGGCTGCCTATATAGTTTTTTTCAATAGCTCAAGAGGATTTAGGCAACTTGATCCACTATCACCTTAATTATTCGTTATAACCATGAAAATTCATGACAATATACTTATAATGGAAGTGGAATGGGGGCTGTTTCTGGGTTTCAGGTTGTGAGGGGTTCTAGAGGAGATTCAAATCTATTACATTTGCCTCTAGCAGATTACAGCATCCTTCTTAGTGACAATGATTTTGGTTGTTGTAAATATGGGTTAGTTCTTTTATGCTTTGAAGCAGTATCAAGTTTGAGGGTTAACTAGGTAAAAAGTTAATTGGTCCAAGTGGGGAATGTTGATGGAGTTGGCTGCAATTTTGTTCTTTTAGGGTTGTTCCATACCTTAAATTATTTCCGAATGGAAATTATTTTTATCAAGAGTTTTTTTTTTTTTTTTTGGCTTACCCGCATATTTGTTTCTTTCAATTTTCACTAAACTTTTGTCGCATGGCTAACAGTTTGGTAAATTGAAGCAAAAAATTATACTGGGAGGATTGGTGAGAGAGTTTAAATTTCACTTGCTGGATTGGAATGTGTTTGTTCCACTCTCAGATATGGATGAATTACAGTAGGCAAATTAAGCACTTCAACTAAGCTTTGTTGCATAAATGGTTGGGGCATTTTGTTAAAGAAAGATATCATTTTTTGAAGCACTTAATTATGGTTGCCAAGAGCCTTGTAGCTCAAATGGTTGGCATCTCCTAGTGTTTCAAATAGAGACATTCGGGGTTCAAATCTCCTCTCCCCCATTGTATCTATCGAATTATCAAAACATTACTGTAATACAGGGAGTCCAAGGGATAGAGTAGACTGACAGATTTCATCAGAATACCTTATAGGTTTAGCCTTTGGATAAGTACAAAGGAGGCTGGAATTGGTTTTCTGGATTGCAAATTTCAGGTGGGGATGGTATGGAAATTTGCTTTTGGAAATATGTGTGGTGCAGGATGTTGCTTTAAAAGATTATTATCCTGATATATTTTTAATTGTTTAAGATAAGTGATGCTTCTGTTTATTCTTATTTAGACTTATCTGAAGATGGTTCATTTAAGGGTTCTTAAGTTTATTTGTCTTGTGCTTTTAAGGATTGAAAATTAGAACCAGTAGTCTCTCTTTTGGAAGCTCAAGCATATTTGTAAATTTGATCTTGATTTTTTATTATGTTCTGTGAGGATCTAAGGAGGTGGTGTTTCATGGGAAGGGCATAAAAAAGTTTCAAGAAAAGAGAGAAAAGAAAGCAAGAGAAAAGCTGAACTGAGTAATCTGCATATTAACTGAGGCCAATGAGCCAATTTATACAAGAGTTCAATGTACTTTGTTAAGCTAACAATCTGTTCTAACAGCCCAACAATCATTTAACAACTAACTAATCTTCTAACTAAATCTGTCAAGCCTAATAAACAAATGTGAATAATTCAATTAACTCGTGATGGAATACAACAGAGTACACCTCAGCCTGTGATCAATATTGAAGCAATGCACAGTCAAAGCAACGGCAATGCTTGACTAGTGCATCTTGACAGATATTCTTAACATATATGGCATCGCAAAGTTCCTATGTATGAAGCTTTTTTTGGATTCCATACTTCCTTGGGTAGGATTTTAGCTTTGGATAATCTCATTAAAAAGTTTATGATCATTGTAATTTGGGGTTGTATGAGTAAGCCTAGTGGCAAATATGTTGAGCACGTATTGCTCCATTATTCGGTTGCTAGAGAGTTATGTTATATTGTCTTCTGTTTATTTGGGGTTAATCATGTGATGTTTATGCAGACAATTGATGTACAGTTTTGTTGCAAGGTTTTGTTTTGACAAAGAGGTAATGGACATGTATGGATTGCTACTCCTCTATAGATAATATTCACTATTTGGAGGGAGAGGAACAATAGGACCTTTAAATTAGTTGAACTTTCCACGCGTTAGCCTAAATATGTATGTTTGAGATTATAGTATGGTTGGATGTTTGCTTTTGTCTGGATCCAGGTTTTTTTGTTTTAAATTTTATGGACCAGAAGAATTTAGCTTGTGTTTTTCAGTTGAGCCTTTTTATATATTCCTTAATATTTAAGGTGTCTCCTTCCTCTAATAAATTTCATTATTGCTTAATAAATAAATAAAATCTCTAGCAACTGAAAAATGAAGTAGAAAATGATCCATTGTTCCCCATTGCTCCTGCAGATGCATAACCAATTCATAATAATCTTCTAATGCTTAATGAGGTTCTACACACTGAGATTCTTGCCCAAGGAAACTGTCAAACCAATAAAGTACTTTAGAAGTTGCAGGAATGCAATAGATACTCTTCCAATTGAGCGTAGCTCATTTTGTTCTGCTCAACTTGTGTTAAAGGGATTTAGCCTTGAATGGTTAACCTGTTATTTACAAACCAATTCATTCTCATGGATTTTTAAAATTTTAATCTAATACAAAGTGTATTAAGAAATCACCCAGCCTTTTTTAACACAATTTTTTCTTGGGACAAAAAAAATACTGCCATTAATTCCCAGTATTTATTCAGAGAGAGTAGCCACAAAAGAAATAACCTTCTACACCAGCCTAAGTGATTAGCCACTAGACCTCCTAATTATTGCCTGTAGAGAACAATTTGGGAAAAATAATCTTAGACCTACAACAGCTTGCATCCTGGAATTCATGCCTTAAGCTTCTATCCAAATAATCATGAGTAATTAAAACTGAATCCACAATCTCCCCCTTAAATAAGACCAATTGAGTCTCTACAAATTGTTTCTCATGCTTTTTTTTTTTTTCAACTAAGTTTTTAATTAGCTTTTCCTGATAAAATTTATCTTTTATACACGTACTCTTCTTCTTCCCTTTATTTCTTTTTGAATGGGGTTTGAACCCATGACCTCACCCTCCACCCATTATTGTGAGAGGAGAAAGTGTAATTTGAGCTAGAGCTCATATCTTTCTCATACAGGTTATTTCCTCTGGTTTGTGTTCCTACATAGAATATCATATGTTTAATAAAATAGTTTCCAGAATCTTGAATTTGGGTAATTAGTAAAACTGTTGCAGGTGTTTCTCTATGAGGTTATTTTTCACATAAAGAATTCTCATTTTTCTTATATTAATGAATTCACCAGAATTCAAGATTATTCTTTGTTATTCTTCGTGAGTGGAACAAAAGTTATATTTCCTTAGTTTGGATTTGATTTTCCATCTGTCGTTGATTTGATGATCTGCTATTCTTTTTTATTTAGTTGGACGAAGATGTTAAATTTCTAGTTTGAAGAAATCTTTCCTTTTTCTTTGTGATGACTGCAGATAGAAAATTGAAAGCTGCTAAGGCTGCATTTGATACAAGTGTTGACTGTGATATAACCTTCTTTGATACTGCTGAAGTTTATGGCTCTCGGGTGAGAAAGGGGTCCTATTATCCTTCCATTTTTCTCCATGAAATGCAGTGAAATTGTTAGCTTTCTGAATAACATTATCATTTTGTGTTCTTGTAGCTTTCATTGGGTGCCATAAATTCAGAAACTCTATTAGGAAGGTATGTTCTGACTATGATTCTGCTTTAGATTTTTACATTCAGATCAAGTACTTATATAAATTAACCTGCTATGGTTTGTACACTATGTTACAGATTTATTAAGGAAAGGAAAGAAAAGGATCCAAAAGTGGAGGTTGCTGTTGCAACCAAGTTTGCAGCTTTGCCATGGAGACTGGGCCGTCAAAGTGTCCTCAATGCCCTTAAGGATTCCCTCTGTCGTCTTGGAGTTTCTTCAGTGGAACTCTATCAACTCCATTGGTCTGTGTTTCATGAGCCCTTTTTGTGATTTTGCTTCACGTGTTCTTTAGAAAATATTCGTTTATTGTCAGCTTAAGACAACATTAGCTAACCAAGTGTTCCTTGATAATTTCAGGCCTGGAGTATGGGGGAATGAAGGTAGTTTATGACTTTATGTGTACACCATCTAATTGAACAATTAGCTTCATGTAGCTGATAGAATCAGATGTTTATAAAAACCCTAATTCTGAAGAGACTCGGTCATTGAAAATATATTTTCAGGGTATATTGATGGTCTTGGAGATGCTGTTGAGCAGGGCCTAGTGAAGGCTGTTGGTGTTTCAAACTACAATGGTATACTTCTACCATTCACAGTTATGAAGATTAATACATGCATAAATTAACTTCCACTGAACCATCATTTTAATCCCTTTTATTTTATTTTCCAATTTTCTGAAAGAATGATGGCAAAAATTGTTCCTTATTTCAGAGAAGCGACTTCGTGATGCATACGAAAAGCTTAAAAAAAGAGGAATCCCACTGGCTTCAAACCAAGTCAATTACAGCCTTATATACAGGGCACCGGAGGAGAATGGTGTAAAGGTTGCCTGTGATGAACTTGGGATCTCTTTGATTGCATATTCACCAATAGCTCAAGGTGAGGAACCTACACTTTTATGGTATTACTCTATTATGTTTATTTATTTGCTAGTTATAGTTCCTAGCCACTGAAATCATCTTTTATGAGCTCCAATTAGCAGTAAGATGTGCCAGAAGAAACAATGTACTCTCATTTCAATGCATCTTAGGCGTCCCAACATGTATTCAAATGGTGACGATCAATGATATAAACACCTGAGCATTTCAATTGGAAATTTAAAAAGCAAAAGTTTTATCTGAGGTTGAAATGGCTTTCTCTAGAATTCAAAATCAGGCATTTCTTTTCTTCAACATTTTGATTTTCTTATATCTGTGGTTTCTATTGTTGCTGTTTTTTTAAAGTACATTTGTGGATCTATTACTTTTCCTCTATATATGTGAGTGCATGCTTCCCCTGCATACGTATCTTCTGATAACTTATTCAGTTTTGCATTTGTTACAGTTGAGTATGGTTGCTTTTAACTGTAGATAAAATAGGAATATTTACCTTGCCCCACAAATGTTGATACATAAGTCAGTGGGACAATAGGTGATGGTTGTTTTTCTTTTTTCTTTTTATTGGCATACAGTTTGCTTTTTAAAGTCAAACCCTTATTGTGCCATTATAATCCAATTCACAAGTTATACATCTTTTAATCACCCATCAAAATTTACGGTCTCTGATAAATTTGTTTGAAAAAGAAAAAAAGGATGATAGATGCCAACCTGTTGAAAGCAGAACAGGGAAAACAATATGGTTACCTTATAGAAAAGTCTACAATGATACGTTATACTTCTAATCTTATAAGCTCTTCAGTTTATTTGCACACACCTTGTTACTTTAAGTTGGGTGCTCCTAGACCACTTGATGAAGTTTGATCGTTTAGCCTGGTCCAGGTTTGATATAGTGTAGGCTGAATGTGGTATATAATTAGACTATATAATGTCAGATGTGCAATGATATATAATCTCTTAACATTTGCAGGTGTTCTTACGGGAAAGTATTCGCCAGAAAATCCACCAGCCGGTCCTAGAAGCCGGATTTACACTCCTGAGTTTCTAACAAGGGTAAGACTTGTGAAACATTATGAAAATCCATTACCTTTAAGTTCCAAATGCATTGTTGATATACTTTTGTGCTGTGCAGCTCCAACCTCTGCTGAACAGAATCAGAGAAATAGGAGAGGGCTACAGTAAAACTCCCACACAGGTTTGTTTCTGTCCTTTAAATAGCACATATCTTATAATCACGAGTCATCGCCATAGAAGGTCTAAGTTTTGTTGTTTCAAGCAGAATAAGCAACAGCAATTTAGCCAAGAAACTAATGCATCAGTCATCACCATAGAAGCTTGTTGTCTCAAGCCTGTTGTGGAATTAGCAAGACCAATTTAGCCAACAAATCTTTATTTTAGCAACTTAAGCTGTGCTAGGGTACATACACAAGTATCAGACAGAGATAATGAGTTCCATTTTCCCATTCATTTCGTTTACATATGTACACCTTACATCTCAGACAACTTTAGTCTGGTTTCCCTTTATCTAGTCCATCTTCAGTGGCTTGAGTCAAGCAGATTATTACTGTAGACTCTCATCAAACAGTAAAACTACATGACAATAGTTTTATCATTGACAAAATTCCTGAAAATACTACGAGGCTTCTTGGGTTTCCAAATGATGTACATGACTGATTTGTGGTGCTGAGGTTTACTAAGAGTAGGGTTTCTCTCTATAGGTAGCCCTCAACTGGCTTATAGCACAGGAGAATGTTGTGCCAATACCTGGAGCCAAAACAGCAGAGCAAGCTGAGGAATTTGCAGGTGCACTAGGCTGGAGGCTTGCTGATGAAGAAATATATGAGCTGCGCTCTCTGGCCTCAGAGATCAGACCTGTAACTGGTTTCCCTGTTGAGAACTTGTAATTTTTATACAAGCATGCAACTAAACTTACTAAAATTAGTTAGAAATGTATAATGGACTACACTTTTGTAAATGAACGATCACCAAGCAAACATTTGCTGTAATGTGTTTAGGCTTATAAAATGGAGTAATGTTACAGCCACAAACTATTTTACAACATTTTTACAAATTGTTGATGTGTCAACTTTTTATTGGTTTTCATCTAAACTCACAATTAATATCACTTTTTCATTTACCAATAACCACTGGATTTTTTTTCAAAATAACATTTTTTTTCAAATAATTTTGTTAGTTAACATAGTTTCCAAACTATTTAGGAAACTAACATCTTGAGTTTCTTAGACTTGATTTTGCTAGCAAATCGTGTCTTAAAAACTCGATTTCCCGGGGGAAATCGAGTTTGTAAATCTCGAGTTCCTACTCTGAAAAACCAAAGACCCCTCTCTACTTCCTTCTTCCTTCTTCTTCTCCAACTCAAAAATCACGATCCTAGCACTGACATCGGAGCAGCTCTTGGAATTAAAAAAAAAAAAAAAAAAAAAAAGAGAGACATAACCAGAGAAAAAGAGAGAAAGCAGAGACAGACCTGCACTAAGAAGAACGGCCACCTTCCCAATCGGGAGAGCCATCGCTGATTCGCCACTAAGATGAGAACAGGTGGGTATGGGTCTCCTCTTCTTCTCTGTGGGTATGAATAGCGTTTGTTAGGTTTTGGTTTGCAGGTTTTGATTGGGATGAGTTGTGGCGCGATTTTTGGTTTTGGGTTTGTGAGTTCCGATCGGTATTAGGTGGTGGCGTGTTTGTTGGGTTTGGCTTTGATTTGTATGAGGTGTTGGGTTTGGGTTTGTGAGGAAGGTTTTGATCGGAATGGATCGTACCTGGGTTTTGCTGGTTTTGCTCGGATCGGATCGAAACTGTGAGAAAGGTTTTGCTAGAGTTGATTGGATCGGATCGGACCTGTGAGGAGGAAGAATTTGTTGGAGTTGGTTAAAGGTGACGAAAGGAATTCGGTGTGAAACTCAAGTCTCCTGAGCTCGATTTCGATGTGGCCAGATCAAGGAACTCGAGTCTTTGGTGCTCGAGTTGCTACAGCAAAATCGAGTCCAACAAACTTGAGATGTTAGCTAATGAAATTGTTTGAAAAATAGTGTTATTTTGAAAAAAAAAAAAAAAAAATCCATAACCACTCATCACATTAGCCGTTTATTAAATTTTTTGTAAAAAAGTTTGAATCTCCGACATTACTCCATAAAATATTATATAGCCTTTTAGGATTAGGGAGAACTAGGTTTAGATTGAAATTCTGTTTAAAGCATAGGCTGGTGTTTCTGATAAAATTTCAGCGGCTACTTTTTTGTTATTAAAAAATTTGATAGTTCTCTTTTTACTCTAATCTAATGTACTTATTGAGGAAAGACAAGCCTCCTACTTGTGATTGTTCTATATTATACAAACACTCGGTAATTAATGCAACTAGCCTTTAACCTATGCAATGTGCGGGAATTTTTTTTTTGGTTATTTTGTATCTTTAAATGTATTCCTGACAAAGCAAGTTATATTGTATAGCCAATATATATATATATATATTTTTTTGGGTTACTTTTCGTCTTTAAATGTTTTCCTAGCAGAGAAACGTAACTGGAAAGAAGGAAGAGGTAGTAATAATGAAAAAAATAAAAATAAAAAGAAACAAAATTGCACAGCAAAAAATGTGAATAATGTTTACCTTTGACCTTACAAATAATAATAAATTTGATTAACCAAATGTATTATTCAATGTCTACAAAGGAAAAAAGAAAAAAGAGGGCTCATTTCCCATCTTTTAAAATTCCAAATACTTATTATGCATGGTTTCGGTATAGAAATCCAATTGTCAAAAGGTTTGGCACATTTATTTTATCAAAATTTTAACAAGTAATATATGGCCAAAATGGGGTTTTACCCATTTCTCACAAATTTTCTAGCAAAATGCCTCATGTCTGAAACTAATTAGGAAATGCTCATGTTTTGAAACTCGATTTTCTAAAAATCGAGAGTTTCAAATGTAAAACTCGATTTTTGAAACATTGAGTTATAGCGAACGTAAAATTTTTTTTTTTTTTGGAACTCGAGTACTTTTCATGGAACTCAAGCTTCATGAACTCAAGTTCCAGATTTTTTTTTTTATTTAAATTTTTCAGTTTGCTCTAACTCGATTGTCCAAAAATCGAGTTTTAAATTGAAACTGATTTTTAGAAAATCGAGTTTCAAAACAGGGGCATTTCCCTAATTAGTTTTGGATATGGAGCATTTTGTTGAAAAGTTTTGGCGAAAGGGGCAAATGCTAATTTTCCCCCGTAATATATAGATGACAAAAATAATAAATACAAATTTTTTGTCTAAGTTTTAAGCCATAATAGATGACAAAAATAATACGTACAGAATTTTGTAAACATGAAAGAGTGTGTTATCCTTTAGATCAATGCATATAGGTTGAAACAAAGACTCCTCAAATTTTCAACCTTAACCAACATTTCTTGTGATTTGTAACAACTATATAACTACCACCTGTCATTTTGTCAATATTTCTTAATAAGTTGATTCGGGTGAAACTACAAAGCCATAATATTAGTTAGAATGCCACGAATGCATCCCTTCAAATATGTAATGGTTTATAAGATATTGGCAAAATAACTATGATTTAATAGAGAAAATTGGCAAATGCCCATTTTACACAAACTTTCCAACATTTTGCCCAATTTCCCAAACTAATTAGGGAAATGCTCCTATTTTGAAACTCGATTTTTAGTGAATCGAGTTTCAATTTAAAACTCGAGTTTGAACAATCGAGTTATAGCGAACCAAAAAATTAAAAAAAAAAAAAAAAAATTGGAACTCAAGTTCCTTGAAAAAATTGGGATTTTGGAACTAGGTTCTAGGCAGATTCTCTCTCTTTTCTCTACATTTCTCTCCCAGAAACACATCAAAAAACCTTTGATTCCTCTCTTTTCTCAACAATCAAGAGGAAGTGTTCTTGCACTCTTTTTCCTCTTTTTGGTCTTAGGACCTTATATTTGAGGTTTTAAGGGTGTAGATGTAGCTTTTTAGCTACAATCTACACCATTTGCTTTATCTTGCTTTATAAGTTGCTTTATTGCCTTTTCTAGTTTTTTCTTGCTTCCTAGCATGTTCTATAGCTTTCCTAGCATATCTCCTTGCTTTTTGCCATGTTTTAATGCTTTCATGATGTTAGCCTAGCCTTCTTGGGCTAGGATATGCCTAAATTTTGTGTATATGCTTAGATCTACATGTGTATGTGCCCTTTGCCATATCTATGCTTAGATCTACATGTGTATGTGCTCCTTGCCATGTTTATGCTTAGATCTACATGCGTATGTGCTCCTTGCCATGTTTTTGCTTAGATCTATATCTTAGAGTGCTCTATGCCTTGTTCATGTGTCTAGATCTACATGTTGGTTGCTATGCCATGTGCTTCTAAAGCCTTTCTATCTCTTATTATCTCCCTTTTCTTGTGTTTTGGCCCTTTTGGAAGGGTGTAAATCTAGATCTTGTGGTCTAGGTCTACACTTATACACCTAGGCCTATATCAAAGGGTTTGGATCATTTCCTTTATGCATGTCTATGTTTTCTTGCTTGCTTTTATGCTATATATCCATGATTGCCTGTCTAGATCTAGGCTTTGCCATACTTTGTGCCCTCTGTGGGCTTATGCTTGTCGGTCTTTGGAGCCATTTGCTTGTATGGTTATATCTGTCCTTCCTAGGGTTTGTTTGGATGTAACCACTTGTGAGATACACCTCTGTGGTGTTGGTGTGCTTGATTCACACCTTTCTTCGCTTTGTGCAATGTTGATATGCTTGCTTTGTGCCACCCGTTTGGCTTCCTTTGCTTCTTTGCTTCTTTGCATCTTTACATGCTTGCCTACATGTTCATGTATGAGTCTGTGTGTCGTCCATACTCTAATCCAACGAAATTATGGACATTCGATCCAAATCTACATTTGTCCTCCTAGGACACCCTCTTTTGTTTGATAACATGTTTGTTTGCCACTTCGTATGCGTCACATGTTTGTTTGCCCTTATTTGGCAGCTTTTGATAGCTTGTCTTTTAGTATGCTTCCCTTCTACTTGTTTCTTTGCTCGTTTGCTGGCTTGTTTATTTTGTCATTGCATGTGCACGCATGGAGCATGGACGCTTGGAGCAAGAGTGCGACTACCCAGGCTCAAGCAAAATGGGCAAAGATGCAAGCCCACAAAGGGCAGTGTTCAGTAGATTAGGGGGCCTAGCCCCTCCTGAGTGGTTTTCTCTCTCTCCCTCTCTATAAGCCTCTTTTCTAAAGTATGTATTAGGGTTCCCCCTCTCCTTGTACCCTTTTCTTTTCTTGCTCTTTGTTTGGGCCGAGTTCCTTAGGTATGGAAATGTCTCTTTTACATTTCCTATACCTTGCTGGGCTATACCCTCAGAACGTTAGCAATATCTGTTTTACTTTCTTATCCTGCTTGATAGCATTGTGTATGATGTATGTATAAATATATATATATATATATATATGCCTGCGTGTGTGTGGGTGATTGTGCACTTTGTATGATGGACTCCCATGGTTACATGAGTGGCCCTCTCTAGTCATGAGTTTTGGAAATAAATATCATGAATGTTGTGATATAAGATAGATAGAGAACATGAGTTTATAATATGATATAAAATAAATAAATGTCATGGGTCTAAGATAAATAATCATAACTTTTCATGGGATTTTATAAGATGATTGCCATGGGTTTTGAGAATAAATAATTCATAAATTCCATGAGCTTGTAATATTATAATAATAGGTTTAAGAATCTAAAGTATTGTTCATTATTGAACTTTTAAGTGAAATAATTATAATATAGTATTTTGCCAAGTATTAATAACCTTGGGCTTTTGATAAAATAGTGCCAAGTAGTTAGCTTGGGCTTTCAATAGTGCTGTAAGTTGGACTTTGGATATTGCCAATGAAAATTGGGTTTTGATATTGCCAATGAGAATTGAACTTTAAATATTGCTAGCAAGAACTGGACTTTGATATTGCCAATGAGAATTGGGTTTTGATGTTGCCAATAAAAATTGGGCTTTAAATATTGCCAGCGAGAACTAGGCATTGATATTTCTAATGAGAATTAGGCTTTGATGTTGCCAATGAGAATTGAGCTTTGATATTGCCAATGTGAATTGGGTTTTTGATAAATAAATTGCCATGGGTTTAAACCATGGGCTTTGATTATGGATTTAAATTCCATTGATAAAATTGCCATGGGTTTAAATCATGGGCTTTGATTATAGATTTGAATTCCATTGACAAAATTGTTTTGCCATGGACTTGAATCATGAGCTTTTCAAATATTGCCAAGCATAAGTATTTTTGGGCTTTAAATAGAATAGGATGTGTGTATTAGGCTCATAGGGCAGATTTTGGACTTAGCTAAATAATGATAATAAAATTGGATAAAATATGAGTTTTTTGGATTTTTTGTTATAGTTTATATCATGACCCAATTTAGATAATGAGATATGAAATATTTGTGATTAATATAATAATAGAGCAAAAAATATTTGGGAAAACCCAATAACTTATTAGTGATATTTGAAAATAAATAGGTGTTACTTAAATAATATTAGGTGTAAAAAAAAAAAAAAAAGTGTACCCTAACAATCTATAAGATCGATAGTGGCTCTCCTATATTTCTAAACCAAAAAGGTGATGGCCACACAAGAAGCAAGCCTAACATCAAAGTATTCATCTCGAAACACGTCCAAACATTGCAACAAGCCCCAAACTAAGGGCACGACTAGGTATGTCCATTTCCTTTCAATGAATAACTCTGTTATTAATTAAAAATACTCATTTTGCATTGCAACAAGCCCCAAACTAAGGGCACGACTAGGTATGTCCATTTCCTTTCAATGAATAACTCTGTTATTAATTAAAAATACTCATTTTGCAAGAACCAGGGTAAAAGGCCCGATATTTCAAGGCATACAGTGACATGAATAATGTCATTTGAGATGGAAATAAAAACCTCTCAAAAATAAGTATCCATGTTAAAGAGCCTTATGAACTTGTTCAAATTTACCAATCCCTTGATTGAAGAGTCTCTCGACTTTGATCAAATTTTCCAATCTCTCGATTGAAGAGCCTCTCGACTTTATTTTCTAATCTCTCGATTGAAGAATCTTTTGACTAAATTTTTCCATCTCTCGATTGAAGATTCCCCGAACTTTGTTTTTCAATCTCTCAATTGAAGAGTATTTTAACTTAATTTTCCAATCTCTTAATTGTAGAGTCTCTCGACTTTGTTTTCCAATCTCTCGATTGAAGAGTCTCTCAACTTTCTTTTTCCAATCTCTCGATTGAAGAGTCTCTCAACTTTAGTTTCCAATCTCTCAATTGAACAGTCTCTCAACTTTGTTTTTTATTTTATAATATCTCGATTGAAGAGTCTCTCGACTTTGTTTAAATTTTCCAATCTCTTGATCGAAGAATCTCTTGACTTTGTTCAAGTTTTCCAATCTCATGATTGAAAATTCTTTCAACTTTATTTTCTAGTCTCTTGACTGATGAGTCTCTCAACTTTTCTCCCACAACTATCTTTAAAATTTCAAGTCTCTCAAATTTAATCTCAGGTCCCCCATTTTCCTTGACATCTAGCACGTATGTCCTACACTTACGCTTTCTTTTAATAATTTTTTTATAAGAAAAAAGAGAAATTTTCCATGCATGAACTACGTTTAGACGTAATCCTCTCACCAAGAGGTACATAGGCAATCTCCCTCAAGATTTGGTTCACATTTTGATTTACATCTATCGTACATTCACCATGAATAAATACTGTTTGCAAAGTTTGGTGTTTTTTTCATACATTGATGTTCTCTTTTCAAGCTCTGTCAATGAGGGGCATTCTTTTGACACCCCATTTTGCAATCCCCCTTTTAACCTTATATGAAGGGTAAAAAAGTAATTTCACGTTAGAAATAGAGATCTTAATTGTGGCAACTAGATCCTTAATTTCATTTTATTCATAGTGATCTTGATGTTGTAACGATCAAAATGACTGGTCATAAGCCTTTATTAGACCGTCAGATTAAAAGTTATCATCAAATCAAATTTTAATGGCCAAGATGCACTATCACAAGTTAAGTTCGACTATATGTAATTATGAACAATTAATTCCAATTGATTGTAATTATAATCAATTTGAAATTAATGACATGTCAAAATTTGATTGGCCAGGACTATAACTTATGGTAAAGTTGCGCACACTTGATTAATTAGATAGTCAAACATTAATTATTCAATGAGTAATTTGTGTAATTATCTTTTTAATTGGAGTAAATTTGTGACTGATTAATTCTAACATGGAAGTAATTGAGGCCTATTAATGTTTATTGGAAACTATTTTGGGGCCTATTAATGTTAATTATGCTGAAACTATTTTTCAACAAATGACCTCTGCTAATCATTTCGTTGATATCTCTCAATATATTTTGAATTTGTGAGTGAGGTTAATATTTCTAGAAACTTGACATCTGGGGCTTCAATTTGAGAATAAGGATGAGGTAATTTCGATCGGAATTGAGAAAAATATGATTTTTCGAAGTTAACTCTAAGAATTGTTATTTGAGCTACCGAAAAAACTAAGGTTTTAGTCATTTTGCTTTCTCATTACTCCCACCAACCTCCAAATTTAATGCACAAACTTTCTCTAAATACTAAAAAAGGGTCTAGGTTCATGAATCTCTTTGATCCTTTGTCAAACCTTATTAAATACCATTCCATTCATATTTTCTCTACCATTACGATATAAACTACCCCTCCTCCATTCGAAATGAGACAAAAACATTCTCTCTTCTCCCCTCTTAAGTTCCAATGAAGTAGAGTTAGTCTTGTTATATATTGGTATTCTTGATACTCAAGGTATTGAATAAGACTCACTTTTCCTCTTCTAATTCTTCTCCTCTGCTCCACCCTTAGGACCTCCATCAAAGACCTCTTTCTCCACTATGTAGATCTTGCATGCAGGTATAATCCCTTTCCCTAACCCTTTTTTTTTTTTTTTTAATGTTCCTATAATGTGAATTTAAGATTAGATCATGCTAGTGGATTATTTAAATATGATTGAATGTTGTTCATATCATTCTTCATGTGTTCTTGGTTGTCCATCACATGTTTATGCATGACATTAGTTTTGATCTTAAATCTATATCCAAAATATGAAAAAACATGTTGATTTCATAATTTTTCCAAATACTTGAATTTAGAATACCACCATTTACAGACATTCACTAAAATTTATTTTTCAATCCAAATGTAATGATTAACAAATAGAGTTAGGGTTTATCACATGCAAACACATTAAATTCAAACAACACAACGAACATGCAATTGATTGATAATATGTTGGATGATATGACATGAATGTAGGCCACTATAGTCTAGAAGACTGGTTACACCATGCAAGGTGGGTGCCTAACACCTTCCCATCTTATAATATAGCCTTCAAACTTAGATTAAGGGTTAGTAGGTCAAGTACTTATCTATGTAATTTTCAATCTCTAGATTGTAATTAGGAAACAAAACCATGTATTTTATCTTAGATTGTATTTAGGACCAAAGCCATGTAATTTCCTATGATCAATATACATTCATTCCCAAATTAATAAAATGATGAATTTTTTAATTGCGGTTTTCTTATTATTCTGATAATTAAATAAGTTGCGACTCCATTGTAAAACTCTTAATTAAAGGGAAAAATGCAATCAGTTGAACCTCCATTTTGAGAGGCAGTAGCATGACTCCACCCATTCACGTGAGTTTGGCCCAAACCAATCAATTTCAAAACGGGCTGGTGGCCAATCTTTCACAGAGTCATAGAGGACAATGCCAAGGAGATTCGCGAAGCCTGTGTTCCCGAGAAAGTGCAATCTGACTGAGGAATTCCCACCTGTGTTGCCGAAAAGGCCTCTCTCCATCTGATCACCACGAGAACATGTCGAGAAAAATGCAAAACCCAATGCAATAGTCACCTTTGCATTTAAAACTTCTCTAACCTAATGTCGACTGTATTAAATGCTGACTAACTGGCCTAAATAGGGAGGACACCCCCAAAATCTGTCTCATTATCAAGAAATGGCAAAAAGGGTGTTAATGGGACAAGTATCTCCCCAAAATCCAGCTAAAGGGCAGGACAATTGGAGGAGGAGGTGGGATATAAAAGGAGGAGAAGAGCAACAGGTAGGGGGTTCAAAAAAATTGAGAAAAGAACAAAAGAGAAAGAGTGAGAAGAGTTTCCACAAGTGTTCATTCCTTTGAATCCTTGTACCCCCTTGGGAAAACCTTTTCCATATATATAAAGTAGTGATTCAGTCATTTTTATCTTTGATTAGTTGTTTAGTTCTCCCATTGTGGATTTCACCCTTTTCCATAAATTAGTTGTGTAGATCAAGTATATCCAAATAGCTCTCTTATTTTTGTATTTTTGACCCCCACATTATCTATTGTTTCTTACATGAGTTTTTTTTTTTTTTTTAATATAACTATTACTTATATAAAAATACAAACTGGGTTGTCTACAATAGGTATCCTCCGGTAAATGATAAAGAAGGAAGATTCCTTCAAGCAACCATTAGAAGTTTCAAACTCTCTTCATTAATCTATATGCACAAACTTAGAGAACCTTTCATTGTGATATTATTTTTTACAAATAGATATGTTAGCAAACACAAGGAAAATTAAGATTATTTTCGTACAATTTATTAAACAATTAAATAGAGAGAAATCAAGAAATAGAAACCAAGAAAAGCTCCTTTACTCTGCAAAAATTCAAAGTAAAAGAGATATCTATATTAATTAAAAAAATTAACATCAACAAAATCAAAGACAAATGTAGATTTTTTTTTTTTTTTTCTATGGTTTATCAGTAACCAAACATTTGAAATTAAGAGAAAGAAACAGTAAACATAAAACATCAAACAACTAGTGGGTGAAACTTTATAAACAAAAAAATAATTCAAAATGAACAAAACATAATCCATAAATCAAACCCAACAATAAATAATGCATCAAAACAACTAATGAAGAAAAGAGCATGTACCTTTTGGATTGGGCAAATGAAGAAAAAATTGATAATACCCAATTAAGAGATTAACATTCAAATATATAGTGCTTAGTAAATGAATATGTTAAAGAAGACAAAAGGTTAAATCAAAGTGGAACCAAACAAAAGACTGTTATGCAACCCTAGATCTTCCCTGATGAGATTTCATGATAACCTTGCTAATTGTTTTTGAGATTAAATTTAATAAGGACGGGGTGTAAACCCTTTGGTTTATACCAACCAATAAAGACATGTCACATCAGATTTTTACTTAAACTCATTGTAAAATCAATACATCCTAACACACCTAATATCATCTCAACAAACAAACAAAAAACCTATTTCACGTTTTCCCTAAAATTTCACTCCCTCCTCCTTAGCTCCTGTGGCTTCAACCGCAATTCTCACTGAACCTCTGTTTGACGCCGCACTACCTCGCTGGACCTAGGTGATTTGTTCTTGTTCTCAATATTGATGAGTTTTGCTATATTTTGATTGATTTGGCTGTTGCTATATTTTGATATCTTCACGGTTTGGGTATTGGTATTTTGAAATAAGGGCATATTGTTTGTTTGGTTTATACCAGCCAATAAGGACATGTCACATCAAATTTTTACTTAAACTCATTGTAAAATCAAAACATCCTGATACACCTAATATCATCTCAACAAACAAACAAAAAACCTATTTCACGTTTTCCCTAAAATTTCACTCCCTCCTCCTCAGCTCCTGTGGCTTCAACCGCAATTCTCACCAAACCTCCGTTTGACGCCGCACTACCTCACTGGACCTAGGTGATTTGTTCTTGTTCTCAATATTGATGGGTTTTGCTATATTTTGATTGATTTGGCTGTTGCTATATTTTGATATCTTCATGGTTTGGGTATTGGTGTTTTGAAATAAGGGCATATATGGGTTTTGCGAGGTAAGGACGAATTAATAATGGCCAATGCTGCATCTACAAATTTTGACTTGAAAAATGTCTAGATATTTATAAGAGTTCTATGTTCGTTGCTATGCAGACTTGCCCATTATTAATGAAAGAAGGAATTAAGTGGGAATTCACATTAATAACGAAAGCATCAGAAGCCATGTCGACGTTAAAATTGTTATAGGAAATAATGAAAACTTATATGACATGAAGACTTTGAAAGTGCTTACAAGGTGTTTGTCAAAATGCCTGACTGAAAGATTTTTGTGATATGAAGACTTTGAAAGTGTATTTCTGGTATTAAACTTGCAATATATTTTCTGGTTTACACGGAGGTCCGGTGAGGTAGTGTGGCAACAAATGGAGGTTTGGTGAGGATTGTGACTAGAGATGCAGGAGTTGAGGGAATATGTGAAATTGGGTTTTTTTTTTTTTTTTTTTGTTTGTTTGTTGAGATGATATTAGGTACATTAGGATGTATTGATTTTACAATGAGTTTAAGTAAAAATCTGATGTAGCATGTCTTTATTGGCTGGTGTAAACCAAAGGGTTTACACCACGTCCTTATTAAATTTAATTTCATTGTTTTTTATGTCATTTGCAATGTTAATCTTTTAAAAAAAGAATTTGGAAGATTTAATCAAATAATCTATATATATATATATAAAACCAAAGCCTCTGAAGCTCTCACAATTTTCCACATCATCACTATTTTCTTTTTCTTTTTATTTAAGATTCTTTTTATTTTAGGTTTTATGTCTTATATAGAATCCACCAAAAAAACAATAGACAAAAGTTTGAATTTTTATTAATATCAATAATATTTAAAAATGTATACAAATTTGGAGACCTATTTAAGGGCTCCATAAAACTTGATGGACAAGAAAATATATTCTAAAATAAGTCCTAATTAATACTTAACCATAATAGGAACCAAATTTGACCTAAAAAAACATTAAAAGAATCTAAAAACAAGGAAATAAATCACCTAGACCTAAAATAACGTTTTTTGCATAAAAATACCAATATAACAATATCCTACATCAACTTATCACAAAAATACCAAATAGTTTCTTTTTATTTTAGATTCTTTTTATTCTAGGTTTTATATCTTCTTATATTTATTAGTGTTACAATAGTTTAGTTTAAGTAAAACTCTATTAGATATATTTTGTTGGCCTATCACATTATTATTATTATCTATATATAATATAAAATTGAAGATTAAAAATTAATTATAATTTTTTAAGATACCTCACGTTAGAATTTAAAAAAAAAAAAAAAAAGACTCACTTTAGGTTTGAATTTTTTTTTTTAAAAAAAAAGGACTCACCAAAAAAAAAAAAAAACTTTAGGATTAAGAAAAAGAGAGAGAGAGAGTCCTACTAGAGAGAGACTCCTGGTAGGACTCTCTCTTCTCTCCTTAAAACCCTAGCAATTACCATCTTAAAACCCTAAACTCAACTTCACTTTAAGATTAAAAAAATAAGAAGGAGAGAGACTCACGTAAAAAAAAAAAAAAAAAAAAAAACGTAGGTTTTGTCTTTTTTATTTGCTTTTATATGTGCTTGAAATTTTCATTCTATCTTATTGTTTTATTATGTTTAGAATTGATTTTCTTCTAAGTATTTGGGTTAATCTCTATATTTTGATAGTGTTTTTATGGGTTTGGTTTTTTAGTTGAAATTCTAGTAATTATTTTATATTGTATATGGCAGATGAAGCGTCTCTATTTTTTGGAAAAAAATCAAAGCTGCAACCTATGTCTTCCAGCCCAAGGTGTTGTAAATTTTTATATGTTCTTGCTTTATTGAGAATTTTTATTTGGGTTCATGTGATTTTTTGTTTTCTTATTAAATCTTTGATTTTTGGTTGATTAATTATTTGTTTGGATTAATTTCGATTAATTATTTGTTTGGATTCAACGTAAAAGATAATGGAATTAGGTGTTATAAATTTGATGATGTTCCATATTTTGAATTGTTTATATTATTTAGACTTCTGGTAGGCTTCTCTCTTTTCTCCTTAAAACCCTCGCAATTACCATCTCAAAACCCTAAACTTAACTTAACTTTAAAATTAAAAAAATAAGAAGGAGAGAGACTCAACTAAAAAAAAAAAAAAGGTTTTGTCTTTTTTATTTGCTTTCATTTGTGCCTGAAATTTTCATTCTATCTTATTGTTTTGTTATGTTTAGAATTTATTTTCTTCTAAGTGTTTGGGTTAATCTCTATATTTTGATAGTGTTTTTGTGGGTTTGGTTTTTGGGTTGAAATTTCTAATAATTATTTTATATTGTATACGGCAAATGAAGCATCTCTATTTTTTGGAGAAAAATCAAAGTTGCAACCTATGTCTTCCAACTCAAGATGTGGTAAATTTTTATTTGGTATATTATATATGAATTTTTTGAATTTGAAGGGTTTTGTTTGGTTTTGAAGTAGAATTTGGGGATTCTATAAAATTTGGAAGGTTTAAGTTTTGAGGTTTTTGGTATTTGCGTCTAGGTTGATTTTAATTCTTTACCTTATATGTTTTTTCTTTATTGAGAATTTTTATTTTGGATTCATGTGATTTTTTTGTTTTCTTAATTAAAGTTTTGATTTTTGGTTGATTAATTATTTGTTTAGATTAATTTCAATTAATTATTTGTTTGGATTCAACGTAAAAGATAATGGAATTATGTGTTATAAATTTGATAATGTTTCATATTTTGAATCGTTTATATTGTTATTAATACAACTAAATAAGATTTGTTTTTATCTTTGTAATTTATATCAGTTTTGAGTGTATGTATATATATAATTTTTGGGAATTTTGCTTTATTAATTTAAGAATTGTAAATTACTTTGTAGGTTTTAGTAATTATGCACCTGCAGTGAGACATTGACAATATAAGTATATATATATGGTATTAACATTTTATAAAAATCTTTCTTACAACCCAATAACATTCTACATTAGACAACACTTCTAAACTATATAAAAGTATAGAAGTTAAATATTTATTTCCATTGTATTTTATTTAATTATGACAGATCCATTTTTTTTTAAACGCTAACTAGCAAAATGTCTATAATATGCATATTATTAACCTAATTTTCTATTTCTAAATTTTTTATATTTTATTATATCAATCTTTTTTTCTTTTAAATTCTTGGTGGGCAAATCAATCTCTCACTAATTCTTTTACCTTAACATGATGTTGGTTAATTGTCCTTTTATTTAACTATCCCGTGCATCGCACGGGTTAGCGACTAGTATGTAGTAGTAATTATCTCCTTTTGTAAGCTTTTTTTATTTTATTTTATTTTTATTTAAATATATCGTATTGCACACAGCTAAAATAATAAATTTTCTTTTTCCTTTTATAGAGATTAGCCATTTTGAATTTGATAATAATTATAGTGTTGGATTATTAAAAGAAATTAATGCAAAAGCGCTGTGATGCTACTAAATTGTTTTTGTAGTTTTTTTTTTAATTATTGGTTTTATTAGCCATATATCTCTCCTATCGGAAGTTTTTTTTTTTTTTTTTTGTGGTAATTATTGGGTAGGGCATGCGTAATGCTATAGATACAAAATTTTTACAAATTCCTATGTGGCTTTAGCATTTTCTAAATAATTATTGATAAATAAAAATGTGATATTAGTGGTTGACCCAGATTATAACTAGTAAGAATTTGCCATATCAATAGTTTGTAAAAATTCTGTAAAATATTTTGTGACTGTAGCATTACTCGTAGGCCATTGTCAAAGGAACATTTTTAGTATTTTTTTTTTGGTAATTCTTGGTTATTATGCATATAATGTTAATTACGGAAGGGTATTATTATAGGGAATTAATGCTAATGTATTATAATGCCACTAATTTTCCTTTAATTTATATGTTGAAAACTGAAAAGTTTCCTTCCCATTTCAATGACCTTCAATATATATCATAAAAGCTCTATTAATTATGCTAACTGCTAAGGTTATTTTTTTTTTATTTTGTTTTTTTAGAATCTGCTAATGTTATTATCAAATGCTAGGGTTATTATTTTAATTATTTTTTATATTTAGAAAAAAAAAAACGTGGGATGATCACTATTTTTCCCAAGAAAGAAGGGGGAAAAAAAAACATTGTAATCCTCTTTCAAGATGGAAAGCCACGTGGTGCAGAAGTTCAAAAGTTAAAAATAAGGGAATTTCATATGCCATTAAATTTTGTACCATATAAGTAATGCATTAATGCTCACAAATTAATGCATCACAAATTAATGCATTAAATTTTGTACCATATAAGTAATGCATCTGAAATTAATGCTCACAAATAATAATTTAAATCAATGCATTTGTTTCTTTATGTTTTAATTTATTTAGCCGTGTCATTGCCATATGTATTGACAAATGTAAAATGTGTTAAGTTATGAACAAATTGCCATTTACCATGTGGCACTATTTGTCATTATCACTCTAAATAGATAGAATATTGCTTCACTTGTCATAATTGTATACATCCACCAGTTATAATATCCAACTTTTATAATATACTAGTAAGTTACCCGTGCGATGCACGGATAATATTGTAATATTTTATAAAAGATGGTTTTGGAGAATATTGTGTAAATACTATAACATAATTGTTATAGAACTTTATTTGTAATGAGTTCATTATAAAAAAACAACAGTTATAAATTTTACACACATATCCATTATAAATATTCAATTGCAATGATGAGAAATAAAATGTATAATAAAAAAAACTTTGGAAGATTATTATGGAATAAAAGTTGATATAGAAGTGTCTTGCTTTTTCTTCTTAATTCTAAAAACTAATACACATACTAAACACCCATAGTCAATTACATCATTTACAAAAACCACAAATCCACAACGTCTAACTTTAACATCAAAATAGTAATTGTTGTATGTTGTCACTCAATATAAAATGAAAGCCCCCCTTTCCTTGGTTGTAGGCAATTCATACAGATTAGGATTAGATGAAACAACAATGTTAGAGTTAGGTAGGTGTCATCGAAAGATTGAAGGTAAATGACATCGTTTTTTATCTATGTATATTTGACATGGGATGGTTTAAAGGGTTATGGCTAGGTATATATAAAGGGGTAGAAGTGCAAGAGGTGAAAATTGTGAATTAAAATGCAAAGAAGTTTGTGTGTATATGTGAGAGATAAAAAGTCTCGAAACATTGAACCAAATGATACAAAGAATATTTATTTTTAATTAGAAAAGTCTTGAAACATTGAACCAAAAAGTCAATAATTAATTTATTCTTATCTTGAGAATATTTCAATTCTCTTTGCATAGAATGCTTTACTGTAGAACCTTATTACTATTAGTCCTTACTTTTTATTTTTATTTTTTTAATACTAAAACAATGGGTATGCTAAAAGACATAAAGAATAGAGAAATATGTGGTGTAAGCTTAGGCAATTAATAAGATATTAATGAGATAATAGTAAAATAAGTTAATGTGAACTTTTGAGTAACAGTAAAAAAAATTAATGAAATAGGTAAAGAAAATGCTAAATGCAAAAGTAGAGCACCACTTGGCAGAACCTTATGCACTCTCACATGAGATTTCTGCTTTTATATATATATATATATATTGATTGGTTATAGATAGTATTTTTCAATATTTGTTCTTCCTATCTCTTCTTCTACATGAACATAACCATCTTTTTTTTTTTTTTTTTTTTTTTTAAATCATTCTTATAGTCATTTTATCAAACATGCGGAAACATAGAATTGCAAATATTGAAATTATCTTTAGCATCGAAAAAGAGAGAAAATATTGGTAACAATTCATTGTAAAAGAGATTTAAAAAAAAAAAAAAACAAATAATACTTCAATATATAAAGCACGCTTTACATACCATATGGTTTTAAAGAATAGATGATATCTCCATTTAAGAAAAAAGGTTTGCTGCTCTGAAATGAGCTTTTTCCTAGCAGGAGTTAAGTCCAAAATCATTCTCCTTCCGGTTAAGAGAGATAGAAGGCGTCTAATAGTTTTTGTATTATCTCTTTGATTTTATAGTGACGGTGGCAACTAAACATATATGAACTAATTGGGTTCAATGAGCAAAGGAAGAGGCAAGAAGTGAGGAGAGGGAGAGTCTATAGCATTAAAGAGCATACGTGGGAAGTTGAAAATAGTGGAGACAGAATCATAGGTGTTATGAAAGTTGAAGTGAAAACTGTTGAAGCGTTAAAAGACAATTAAAAAAAGAATGAAAATAAAATAATTTTATTTATTAATGGAAAGAAAATAATGATATGACTGCTGATATAGCTTAATGGAAGTGTAACAATAATAAATACTATAATATTTAGATATTATATATATATATATATATACAATATAGATTTGGTTTCATGCCAAAAAATAGAAATCATTACATTATTAAAGAAACCAAATGAAATTACAATAATACCCGTCAAAAACAAAACCGGAATCTCAAAAAATAACAACTTAAAAATAAAAAATAAAAGACCAATATATTGGAACAGACTAGAATTTAAACAAAATGGGATAAGAGAGTATAGTGTATCAGTACCAATTTAGTGATCGGTCGAAACAAAACGAAACTGATAACCTCAGTCTGAATGTCCATCTTGTAGTAAAGGCTGAAAAGAACGGTGATAACAAAAAGGAAGCGGGGGAAGAATGTTTAAAAGAAAAATAATAGTTGCACACTATTTGTTTCCCAACTTTGCTCGGGTGATTTGGACTTCTTAACCTTTGTTTCTCTCAAGCACGTCTCTTGTACACACTTTCCATCACTCCCACTGATTTTAAATAGAAGTTTATTGATTCATCAATTGAGAATGACGAAAATGAGACTTGTAACTTTTTTTTTTTCAATAACTAAAAACTTAGTAATACTATTGAGTTAAATTGTCTATTTTTATTTTTAGTAACTGTAACATCAAGTGGGGGAGAAGAATTCAAATCTAAAATTTTCTCATAAAGTAGAATATCTAATGCCATTGAATTGCAAGATTCTTGACACAAGAAATGTCACTTGTGTCTAAGATTTGTGTAACTAACGCTAGGGCTGAACAACATAAAATGTCCAGATCAAAAAAAAAACAAAAAAAAAAAACAAAAACAAAAACAAAAAACAAAAACAAAATAAGAACAAAGAAAGCTTAATATTGTGTCCTTCAAGAGGTTTAAGTTACTAAATGCTGGTCAGCAATTCAAAGGTCTCTTCATTTGCGGATTTCTTCAAGCGGTCAATGGCCTTCTGAACCTACACACCCAAAAGAAAATAAGAATAAAGAAAATGATCATTGATTGCGCTAATGCAAATCATATGATATCTTTTTCTTTTTCTTTTTTTTTTTAATGAAATTCATATGATAGTTTAATATAAAATGATATTTTAGTTTAAAAAAAAAAAGGTATTTTATTTACCTCGGCGTCCCAATTTGTTCTGGCTGTAAGAATTATAAGAGTCACTGTTTGTAGAAGAACTCCAATAATCATTCCCCACCAAATCCCCTGAAAATGCATTCAATCCATTAAAATTAAGAGAGCACTAGAAAATTGTAGAAGATACAGAAGCAAAGAGAGACAGTATACTACGATTTCGTGGTTCGGTCTTGTTTATGCTAATATATATAACAGGCCTAATGGCTTACTTCCAACTAGGAAGTTCTTGGCTACATTGTTGAGAGAGAGAGAGAGATTGATTGAACTTACATCTACCCCTAAACTAGTTTTGAAGCCAAGAACACATCCAATGGGGAGACCAATTACATAATAAGTGGCCAGGTTAACATAAGCCACTATAGCTTGCCATCCACTTCCAATAGCCACACCTGAAAAGTTAAGAACAAAATGAAGATGATATATCAATAATAGTTATTATTAAATTAAAATAAGTGAATGTGGACCTGTTTTTTCATTCATCTACTAACCAGAGAGTATAGGCTGAATTCCATTTAACAGAACAGAAATGGCAAGCAATGGAGTCAAATTTGACACTGCCTCAATAACCTCAGTGTCACTTGTGAAGAGTTCGCTTAATTCAACCCGAAGAATTAGAACCAATGCACTGAAAATTATACTAATAAGAAGGCTGGTGCCATTCACCACCCATACTGAAAATTTTGCCACCTTTGGATGCCCTGCCCCAAGCTCATTACTCACTCGAACACTGCAATCACCCTTAAAACTGGTCAATTTTGTTTCTTTGACTATTACTACTTATGTGTTTTTCTTGCCCAGAAAAGTAAACCGGGGTGCAAACTAATTAGCGAAAGTTCTAATTTTATTTGATCTACCAAATTTGTCACAAACCTGGCTGCTGCTGATAGGCCTAACATGAAATTAATGTCCCAATTCAGATAATTCATGCTGCGCCACAGAAATTGACGTGTTAGATAACAATGCTAGTGGAAAAAAGAAAAAGAAAAAAAAAAAGAACGAGAATAATAGTGTGGTTCTACCAAATTGAAATGGAGTCTAGTGAGATTGTTGGGTTGGAAAGGAGCCCAGATACCAGTACTAGTCCTTGGCTGTACCATATCTCCAAACTACATTAACATATGACAAAGCCCACTAATTAATAAGAAGTGTAAGAACAAAAGGGCTTTGAATTCAATAATATCCACATTATTTCGCATCATGTTCATACTCTTTTAGATCTAGTGTAAAAACATGGACAAAAACATTTAAAGCTAAACAAGAGAGAGCGGTCACATACCACAACATGACAGCAGAAGCAATAGTTAACTTGAAATAAGGCCAAATTCCGTTGAAGGCTTTCCTAGAGAAGCCAGTCCAAGTATCTTTGCAAGAGGGGCTTAGAAGAATGTAAAGTGCATTTAAAATGACGAGGATCCACCAAGACAGGCTCAGCGTAAGAGCAGCACCCAAAAGGCCATAATCCAAAACATAAACCACTAACCATGAGAGTAAGATGTGCAAGAGGAATACCCCAACAGCCATGTAAGCCAGAGGATTTACAATGTTCTGTGCTTGGAGGAACCTCTGCATTGGGCAGCTTATTGCAAATGCATAGAGTTGGAGTATCAAACCATGTGCAAAAACTTGGCCTTGCTCAGCTATGCTCTCAGATTGGCCAATGGCTATGAGGATTGGGCCCGAGAACCAATAGAGGAAGGTAAGGAGTACTGCTGCTCCCAGATGCAAAACTATTGCTCTCTGGCATATGATGCCCAATGCCCCATATTTTTTGGCCCCGTATGCCTGTCCACACACGGTTTGCACAGCACTGGCCATGCCCAACTGTTGTTTTTTTTTTTTTTTTCATCATAAAGAAATAATTACATACATGAAACATATAATGAAAGACAATATATATATATAGTGTAACTAGAATTTTGGATTGTAATTGTCTCACACTCCTCGTTTCACACTAATCAAACATTGCAGACATTCATTATCCACAATATTTGTGTGGTGTGCACGACAGTCTTGAAATGGGTAAATGTGAAATAACAATTTTCCTAGAACTCTTCCCTTGAAAAACAAGCAACATATAAATTCTCAAGTAAAAAAATAAAATAAAAAGGAGTCGTACCATAATCCCATAAGCAAGACCTTGAATTCCCACACTAGCAACGGATGCCCCAGCAAGCTCTAATGAACCCAAATGCCCAGTAAAGGAGAGAGTGGCAAAAGTAAGCATGTAATTGAATACAGAAACAATAATAGAAGCCCCTGATAAAATCCAGAGGAGCCTTGACTCCCACCCCACTAAACGAATCCACCATCGGACTGACACTGGCTTGCGTTCTAAAAACTCTTCAATTGCATCTGATTTCAAGTCTGCAATTGAAGTATTTGAGTGAAACCCATTTAGCAGCGGCTGCTGATCTTCCGTGTGAGCCATAGTCTGAAAGTCCAACTACAGAGTCTCCACTACTTCGTACTTTGAAACTTAAAACTCGGAAGGCCTGTATTATATAATACTATAGAGTTCAGATAAAAGCGCTACAGGGGTTTATAAATGAAGTGATACATGATTTATTCAGTTTCCAATTCTACTCCTCAACAACCAATCCAACCCACGTGCTAGTACTAGTAGATAAAACTAACACCAGACTTTGTTTTTTACCTTTATTGGCACCTACCAGAGGATTCTCTTTAGCCGCAGCATACCTTATATAATAATTTGTTTGAATTTGTGTCATTTCGAATCAATCGACATCCCATAGGACAAAATTATCTTGTTCTGAAAATCAACAAAGCATCAGATAATAAAGGGGGGAAAAATCATCAAAGTACTCAAGAAATATGCAAAAACTATGCATTTCACATGCATACCAAAAAAAAAAAAACTTCAAACTCATCTAACAAAATTCTATTACTCATGCTAATTACCAAGTAGTAAATTTTGATGAGGAAAAAATTTGGCTTCTAACATGTTTAGAGCTATCTTCCTCTAACTTATTACCTATTATGTGACAACTAAAAAGATCATCCATGTATTATTTAGTTACATACTTTTTCAATGAGTCATGAGACTTATTTAAATAATTTATATAAATAGTCTTATAAATTGTCACGTAAATATTTTGAAAAAAAGATAGCTTGAAATATGTTTGTAGCCAAATTTTAGCTTTTTATCTATATATCATAATCATATTATGTATGATCAATTAAACTCATGTAATGCATGACACAGCTATTGAAAATTAGATTTAATAATATCTTGGTGTTTTTTTTTTCTTCTTCTTTTGAATATGTCTTTTTTAATTTCGTTGTAGTTTGAGATGCTGTCGTAAGTTAGAGATTTGTTTCAATTGTTAAATAACACAATCAAACTATAGGAAACCAATTTCAAGAAGGCAACCATTTTTTAGGAGTATAAGTATTCTAAGTTATTCAAGTAGGTAAAGAATTTTCAGAAAAAAATAAAAATAAAATAATAATAAAAAAGTAGGTAAAGAATGGTTCCATACATGGAGGATATTTACAAGCTAGCTCCCTTGAAGAGAGATTTGGAACACTCATTCTTAAGGATTTGAGAGAATACATCAACGAGGCTCTTATATATGACAACTTCACTAAATATCGTCATCATCCTTCTTCAGATGGTATCAATTAGGGAGGCAAGGCTAGCACAATTTGTGATAATCCAACCAAGAGCAATGCTAGTAAAGAAACTGTATATCCTTAAATCATATAGGAAATATATATGATGAACCACTCACACAAACCTTACAACCATTCAGTAAATTTGTCATGTAATTTATATGAATAATTTATATGAATAGTCTTATAAATTGTCACGTAAATATTTTAAAAAAAGATAGCTTGAAATATGTTTGTAGCCAAATTTTAGCTTTTTATCTGTATATCATAATCATATTATGTATGATCAATTAAACTCATGTAATGTATGACAAAGCGATTGAAAATTAGATTTAATAATATCTTGGTGTTTTTTTTTCTTCTTCTCTTGAATATGTCTTTTTTAAGATAGAAATCTTTACCCTATATCAATCATGATTTTCTTTTTTTTAAAAGCATTTCCTTAGAAAAGTATGTAAAGAATTTGTTCTTCCCAAGCAACTTTAATTTACAGCAATGTTATTATTGAGATAAAATAAAGGAACAACAATAACAAAGTGCTGAAAAATCCCTGCCAAAAAAAAAAAGTGCTGAAAAATAAATAGCAAGGAAAATAAAGTGCTGAAATTTAAATAACATTAAAAGTAGAGAGTTGAAATTAAAATGACATTAAAAGTAAAGAGCTGAAAAAAATAAATGAATTTAAATTAAAAAACTTGATATTTAAAGTGCTAAAATATTATAAAGATTCATTAAAAAATGTCTTTTAGAGTCCCTCCTAAATAGATTCTAATCTCTTTCAAGCCCTATGGGTGCTTCATCATAAAGAAATGGGAATTCTAAGCCACCAACCATTCTTATGAGATATATCCATATGTGCTTTACTTTGAGGTTTAAAATCCATTTAAAAAGGATATTTAGAAAATCACTAACTGGCACAATTTATTTATTACAAGAACAGGGTGGAAACTCCACAACGGGAAGCTCAAACAACTAGTTAAAAGAATAGGATTACAAATGTGAAGAGCGATGACATACAAATTGCCTTTCCTAGGTATAGGGGAACAACAATTAAAGAAAGGACAAGAAAAGGACCATATGATTCTTTCTCCCTCTTACTCTTTGCTAGGGTTTTTTTCTCAATATTTCTCAAAAAAGAACCCCCCTTGCTTCTGTTGCAGCCTCCCCCTATTTTATAAGCATCTTTCTTTCCGTTATCTCTCTAGCTAGTCTATTTCTCCAGCTGGCCCGCTCCCAGCCAGATTTCTTGGGGATATTCACCTCCTCTTTCCCTAGTTTTCCCCCCGTTCTTATCCTGAAACAGGACTTTTACAGGTGTCTCTATTGTTTAGGTTATCCTATATGTATTTACTACAGAAGAGATTATGTAGAGAACCTCTCATTAATGCGGAAGTGATAGTGGCATCTTGGTTAAAAGAGGGATTGGATCCCCGGGATCACTCCTTTGCCTACTCAAAGGTCACCCGTGTTTATTACCTCAAGCGAGAGCTCCAATGTTTGTGGCATGCCTAAAACTCTGCAGGAATCGTTAGGGGGGACATTTCCCCTTATGACTCATAGAGATGGGCCTAGCCTGTCCTTTCCAATATGAGCTTTTAAGCCCTTTAGGCCTCAGGCTAGAATTGAATTCATCCCCTACACAATATATATATATATATATATAAGGAAAGTAAAAGGGGAAGGGATTACTTGAAATTAAAATGGATAACAATATATATATATATATAAACAAGAAAAATCCTTAATGCCTAGAAGAGAAAGGGATTTCTTCCCCCTAATGGTACTTCCCATATAGAGTCTAGGTGATGGTTCATACCCATCAAGGAAAGCAACATCATAATCTCAACAAATAGTAAAAGCATAAATGATAAATAGAAATATACACAATAATATAAAGCGAGTTCCAGCTAGCTCAACTGGTAAAGTCTCTGATGGTTGAATAAGAGATTTGGGATTTAATCCACATCTACATCAAAAACTGATTGGTGTCTTAGTCTGATGATAAAGAACTATCATCAAGAGTAAACGCCATAGGTTGAAACTCTCTCTCAAAAAATGTAAGAACAAAAAAAAGACAAGATAAATAATAGAACTTCATATATATATAAATGATGTTTACATGAGAGAAAAGAGAATGGAATGGGTATAGTTATAGGAAAACTATCCCATCCCTAACAAGCTTACCCATTAGAGAAAATTACAAGTAAAATGGAAGATTTTTTATTTTATTTTATTTTATTTTATTTTTTGTAAATGGGTTTCCTAAGGGAGGAGAGAGAAATTTTTTCAGAATTTCTAGGTATTTTTTCAGAATTTTCTCACTCTATTCCTATTTTTCTCTCTTTTTCGTCCCCAAAAAGTTCATATTTTTACAAAAACAATGAGGGGTATTTATAGAGAGGGTGAGCAAAATGGGGGCTTGGTGTAGTGTATCTTGATACACTACACCAAGCCTCCCATTTTTGCCACCTCATCAGTTTTTTTTTTTTTTTTCTTTTTCGGTTTCTGATCCATGCAGCTGTTTGAAGGTCTTTTCAAAGTTTGTTTTCTTCAAGCTTTATATGCCCGGAAAGCTCTGGATGTATAATTTCCAATGGTCCTAAACTTGCAAGATTTGGAGTTACATTCGTCAAGATATCGCGCCCAGAAGGAAGGTGATGCTGTGCTAAAAATTATGTGACGATTTTCCTTAAAAAAATTTGTATCTTCCAAACCGGGGCAGATATCATCGAGCCTTTTTTATGAGAGGTAGGGAAGACCTTATGCTTCAAGTTGGTTCAGCCAAATCACTCCAGTTCTTGCCCAATCAGTACAATTTATTGTGCGAAATTGGCCCAAAAACTTCATGTTTTTGCTAAAAAAAAGTGAAGATTTTATTAGGATTTTTGGTATTTTGATGATATCTCATTTGTTTTAGTTCACTTGACTTAAAAAAAAAAAAAAAAAAAAAAAAAAAAAAAAAAAAAAAAAAAAAAGAAGAAGAAGAAAAAAGATATACACGTGGCTCAAAATTGAAAATCTAATTGAGAATTTAATTTAATTTTTTTTTTCTGAGCTTTGGCCTTAAATATAAATAAATATATATATATATATAGAGAGAGAGAGAGAGAGAGAGAGAGAGAGAGAGAGAGAGAGAGAGAGAGAGAATTTTTCCTTTGAACAGCTAAAAATAATTATTATTTTCAATTGGAAATAATATGAGTTTTGAGAAAAGTCAATCAAATAGTTATTTTCTTTTGAGATTCGATGATAATTATTTTCGTCATATATCTTTATAAGGATAACTAAAACATATTCATATATGATTAAGTTTAGCAAAAATAAATTAAAATGTTATAATATATATATGTAAATTTTTTTTTTTTTTTTTTACACAGGATGCTACTATCTTCTTTAAACTTTCTTAAATTTCTTAAAAGACCTATTTATATTGGGGAGGGGAATTCATTTTCTTAGAGAGGGGCTAAACTCTAAAAATTTTAATTTTGATAAAAAGTATATAAAGGATAGTAAAATTTTAAACTTTGGGGGCAGTAGCATCCTTAATCTTAATAATAAGTTCCATCCCTTATCTTAAATCACTTAAGAAAAAAAATTTGGAATAAGATTCTTTTTAAATTTTAGCCGAATGTGAGATATACATCATTTATTTGATTTTATATACATTACATGAATTTTTTAAAATGTTACATGTTTTTATGTGGATAAAAAGGAGAAGAAATTAGAAGATTTAACAAGTCTGATGGGCAAAAAAATTTAGGAATGGAGGTAACCCAAATATGGCCCCTTCAAATGTCTAGTTAATGTTTATTTGCTGGCAATAAACATATATTCTCACCATTCCCATTTATTTGTACTCTATTCTATTTTGAGATATCTTAAAATATTGTATTATTTTTAAAATTAAAAATTATTAATTTATTAATGTTCTTATTATGCTCCTACTTTATTTCTAAAATTATTTTTGATAAATTTATTTAAAAATAATTTTAAAAATTTATATATTTTTATATGGTAAATAAGACAATAAATAATTTTTTTTAAAATTAAAATTTTGAAATAGTACAGACTAATAAATAAATGCCAAAGGCCATAAAACTGAACTTTGATGCGGTGGATTCGGTCAGGGACCTGGCTCTTAGTGGAGTTGAATTCAATAGAATATTGGTGAGAGAGTAGGTGCTACCGACTACCGTGCTAACTTGTTAGATAGGACACTCAGAGCAGGTGCTACCAGGAAAGTTGGGTACTTCTTTTGGAGAACTAAACAGAAGTGTAGATGCTTAGACACGTGCGCACAAAATTCACGCTTCTTTTCTTTTTCTTTTTCTTTTTCTTTTTCTTTTTCTTTTTTTTTTTTTTTTTTTTTTTTACTACAAAATTCACGGGGCAGCCTCTTCTGAGTTAGGGAGAAGAAATGAATGTTTCCTACGCTGCAGCAAATATTTTTAAAAATTTTTATGAATATTTTTAGGAAATGAATGTCTTGACTTTTTTTTGGCGATCTTTTATATTTCTTAAGAAAGTTTTTATTTTTTTATACAAAATAAAAATTCTACTCGAAAATAATTTAAGTACATATGTGTGTACTACTCTCTCTTGGAAACGTAAACTCTGACTCTTACTCCCAACACCTCACAAGTAATTATACTTATAGAGAGACCATCACGCCAAAAGTGCGTAATGGTTATTTCTCATGAAAGTGATATTAAAACTGTAGGGACCCGTTTCGGGCGACCCCCATACAATAAATTTGTAGAGAGTGGATAGAAGGGCCAGACACTATACAAGATAAAAATTCTACTCTAGAATAATTTAAGTACATATGTGTGTACTGCTCTCTCTTGGAAACGTAAACTCTGACTCTTACTCCCAACACCTCACAAGTAATTATACTTATGGAGAGACCATCACGCCAAAAGTGCGTAATGGTTATTTCTCATGAAAGTGGTATTAAAACTGTAGGGATCTGTTTTAGGCGACCCCCATACAATAAATTTGTAGAGAGTGGATAGAAGGGCCAAACACTAGCAAGAAAGACAACAGTCGAGTGGGCTTACAAGAAGATCAACTAAAATATGACTAAGTGTTCTTGAGGAAAGTTCGTCCTCGGCCTAGTCCGAGGAGCTCTTTTCCTTAGAACTAATGAATACAAGGGTTGTCCTTTGAACACCTTAAAAGAAAGAAAAACTCTCCCCACCCCCCCCCCCCCCGAAGGGCCTCCTCCCTACTTTGGGGATTCTATCTATTATATATTCCTGTTTAGTTGATCCCTGCCGTCCATTTGTAGGCCATCTGGACTTGTGTCTGAGGGCTTGTCCCATCAACCACCTTTGCAGGCTTTCTGTTAGTTGAAGTAACCAAGGCGGCACTGTTTGCTGGTCAATTCATCATTGATGCGGTCAGAGTGTTGATGGCGTGCATTTAATGGGTGAGTGACAGCTTCTTTTCTTCAACGTCGATTTGCCGAGGATGTGGGCATTCTCGGCGAAGTCCCTTGATGACTTGGGCTCCTCCCACTCATCCTCGAATTCTGTACTCTCCTCGACATGAACCTTGGGCCCGATATGGAATGGGCCGGGGTTGCTAAATATTTGGGCCCGACAATAGCCCCTCAAAATTCTGCTACCCGGCCTCTCGGGAAGGGAGGAGGATTTTGATGTTCTCGGGCCAATGTCCTGGCCTGTCGAGCCTTGTCTTTCTATCAGTGTCACAATCCTTTCAACTGCTCAAGGGACGTTCCTGGCGTTTCAGTATTTGGAGCGTGCCTTTAATAAATTTCGGCGACTCTGTGCCCCCCACGTTCAACGGTGTGATGATGAATGGACGGTGGGGATGCTCCTAGCCCATTGGGAGAGAAAGTCCATGCGGTTATTTTTAATTGGGGGTATATATATACCTAGTTAAACTGGTTCGTCCTTTCACTTTTGCATTCAAGAGATCTTGCGCAGCTACCCCGAATTTGGTCACATCTCCAACTGTACTTGCAACTCTCCATAGCACAAAAAGCCTGCCCGAGGAGCTTTCCCTCGTTTCCGTAAGTCTTCTTCTCTCTCTAGTTCGTACTGTTCACTTGAGTTCCTTGTTAGTTCTCTAGGATGGGTAGGCTTAAGAAGTTAGTTGAGTCTGAGGAGTTAATGGACAAATTCGTCGCCGATCATAGGATCCCCGCTATGGTGGGTTTGAGGTACTGCGAAGAGGGGGAATGGAGTTTGAGTAAGAAAGAAGGTTAGGTGGCGATTCCTATAATCGCCTTTTTGGAGGGCGGAATGAGGATCCCCATGGGGCCGGTGATGAGGGACTATCTTAGGCACTTCGGCCTATCTCCCACTCAATGCGCTACTAATGTATTTAGGATTTTAAGCTGTGTGGATGCCTTAAATGAGAAGATGGGGCTGAAGCTAACCCATTATGATGTGAACTGGTGCTATAAACTCCAGCGCCTGAAAGAAAAGTCTTATTACATGAAGACGATGGACGATAGGGTCCGGCTCATCCAGTGCCTCCCTGAGTCCAACAAGGGTCTAAACAAAGACTTCCTTATTGTGTCTAGGGAATGGCATGAGGGCCTTCTGTGCCCAACAGTGGAGGGTACACCAGGTGGGGCATCTAGACTAGGAGAGCGTTTTCAGTTTTTTGTGCTTTAATGTCCTGCTTCGCTTGAATTTTGACAGGAACTTGCTTTCTTTTATGTAGATCCGCGTGCTTTTGAGCGTCACTTCAGCCAGGTTAATAAGGAAGACTTGGAGACGGTGTTGAGGTCGGAGATCTTTGTGAATAGAGACGACAACCAAGTTAGAGCCGCCCACGTGGTCTTAGGGTACATCCCGATCCAAAAATCGTTCTCGACTCTGAGGCACGTGATCCGAGCTGAAGATCCTCGGCTGCGTAGCATTACCGTAGTTGAGAACGGATTTTTCATCCCCGAAGGGTCTCCCATTCCCGAGGGCGTACCGTTGGTAGGTACTTCTTCGTCGGGTCAAGCTGCCGAGGTTGAAAGGGAAGAGGAAGTTGTTGACTCAAGTCCGTCCGGGGACGAGTTTGGCGTGTTCGACCAGCCCCATTCGCTCGAGGACCCTGCCGGTGATTTGGGTGACCCTAGTTTGACTGAAGCAGACTTTCTATCTGAAGAAGCCACTTCTCAATCGAAGATGAGTTTCAAGAAGCGGCCTCAGAAGAGCTTGTTGGCACTAATTGAGGGGCTACCGGGGAGGGATGCGCCGGGGAAGTCTCCTCCCGAGCTTCCCCCTCCTCCACCCCAATAAAGTTCGACGCTTAGGTCCAAGCCCACCAGTCCTCCGCTGAAGAAGGATAAAGGCAAAAGACCTAGGGGCGAAGAGTTTGGTCCCCCCCGAGGTGGTAGCGATGGTCGGCCGTCATCAAAACAACTGAAGATAGGGCGCCGAGGACAAGAGAAGCAAGCCTCTATCCAGGCCGGGGCCCAGGCTTGGCTTCCTGCCCCCATGCTCCATGGGGAACCTTTGATGGATGATGCCTCTCTCAGGAACCTTCAAGGGGGCGAGGGTGCGCTTATGGCTGACGCATTGGAGAGGTCCTTGTTACTCCCTTCGGACATGGCCCAGCTGGAGGCTTTGAGGAGTGAGGAGGTCTTCCTCGGCCTTAAGCAGTACTTGGACATGGTAAGTTTTCTGATTGCTTATGATTTTCTTGACCTTCCGTGGCTCCTTATCTGCTGCACAATGGTTTCAATTGGCAGGCTATTCAAGCTACTTTTAGGCTGGAGGACATAGCCAGTAGCCAGAGCCAAGTCGTTGGCTTGAAGCGTACCAAGCTGTCGGACATCATGCGGGCCCTCAATGCTTCCAAGGCTGATCTTAAGAAGGCGATGGACCAGTTGGGGGAGATGAAGGAGGCTCGGGACACCGCTGAGTCGGCCCTTGCTGCCGCTGAAAAACTGGCTCTAGATCAAACAGGCAACCTGCTCAAGGTAGAGGATCAGCTGAGGGTAGCCAGAGAGAAGATCGCGACCTTGGAGGAGAGGGTGCTTGAGGCAGATAAGGCTAAAGGCGTTGTGAAGTCTGCTAGAGACGAGGTTTTGAAAGCCAAGAAGGAGGCTGAATCTGCCAAGGCTGAGGCTGAGGCCTCCAAAGACAAGGCTACGCAGGATGCCTATGAGGAAAGGGCGACTGAAACAGAAAACAGCCTTAGAGCCCAAGTGCCTGGGGTGTGCAGACTTTACTGCTCCCAAGTTTGGAATAAGACCCTTACACAAGCAGGGGTCGACGCCTCGTCTAACCTGTAGAGGGTGGAGAGCGTATATTATCCTCCTGCCATTCGTGAGACTGCCCCTATAAGTTTTGAGGCCGAGGTGGCTGCCGAGGGTGTTGGGGTTGTTTTTGAGAAAGGCACCCCAGCTGCCCTTACTTCGGGTGAGCCCACTAAGGAAGCTAATCCTCCTGGGAACGTTGAGGCAAGCCAAGGTCCCATTGCTGATGCGTCTGAAGAGACTGCAGTCCCCTTAGCTGATGTCCAAGCGTCTCTTGTGGAGGAGGTACCCCACCTAGCTAAACCTTCTCAGGTTGCAGTCCCAAGCGAGGGCCCTAGGGATTCTGAGACCTCTTTCGCCCAGCCCCCTGAGGGGGGAGTTGAGATGGAGCCAAAAGAATGATCCCTTGTTGCGTCTTTGCCTTGTTTTCCGTTCTTTTTCTTTTTTTTTTTTTTTTTTTTTTTTTTTTTTTTTTTTTTTTTTTTTATTGTGATAGCATATTTGCCTTGTACAACTCCTTTTTAAAGACTCAGTAAAGTGCATATTTCGTTTCCTTTTATTCGCTTTGTTTGTATTATATTATACATATATGCATATATCACTTGTATGATAATGGCTTTAATTGCGCCTCGGCCGACTACACTGATTATCATCCCCTGCAACGCTCACTACTAGTACTAAAGTGGTCAGCTTCGCCATAGGTCTGGGCCCGCGGTCAACACAAGACCTCAGTTCTGTCCAGTGCTTAGATCCCCCTAAAGTGATTAGTTTCCTCATAGGTTTGAGTCCTTGGACCATGCAAGACCTTAGTTCTGTCTAGTACTTGGGTTCTCTTGAAGCAGCTAGTTTCCCCATAGGTTTGACGCCGAGGGACATACAAGACCCAGGCTCTGCTTTACACTTGGTATTTCGTGGGGGGATGGTTTCTCCATTGGCTTGGATCTCCTAAGGCGACTAGTTTCCCCAGAGGCCTGAGTCCGAGGACCATGCATTACCTTGGTTCTGTCTAGTACTTGTCTTCTGAGGTAACTAGTTTCCTCATAGGCTTGAGTCTGAGGACCATGCAAAGCCTTGGTTCTGTCTAGTACCCAGTTCTTAAAGTAGTTGGTTTCCCCATAGGCTTGGGTCCGAGGACCATACAAGGCCTAGGTTCTGTCCAACACTTAGTTGTTCTGAAGTAGCTAGTTTCCCCATAGATTTGAGTCCGAGGACCATGCAATACCTTGGTTCTTTCTAGTACTTGTCTTCTGAGGTAACTAGTTTCTCCATAGGCTTGAGTCCGAGGACCATGCAAAACCTTGGTTCTGTCTAGTACTTGTCTTTTGAGGTAACTAATTTTCCCATAGGCTTGAGTTCGAGGACCATGCAAGGCCTTAGTTCTGTCTAGTACCTAGTTCTTGAAGTAATTGGTTTCCCCATGGGCTTGGGTCCGAGGACCATACAAGGCCTAGGTTCTGTCCAACACTTAGTTGTTCTGAAGTAGGTAGTTTCTCCATAGATTTGAGTCCGAGGACCATGCAATACCTTGGTTTTGTCTAGTACTTGTCTTCTGAGGTAACTGATTTCCCCATAGGCTTGAGTCCGAGGACTATGCAAGGCCTTGGTTCTGTCTAGTACCCAGTTCTTGAAGTAATTGGTTTCCCCATGGGCTTGGGTCCGAGAACCATGTAAGGCCTAGGTTCTATCCAACACTTAGTTGTTTTGAAGTAGCTAGTTTCCCCATAGGTTTGAGTCCGAGGACTATGCAATACCTTGGTTCTGTCTAGTACTTGTCTTCTGAGGTAACTAGTTTCCCCATAGGCTTGAGTCCGAGGACCATGCAAGGCCTTAGTTCTGTCTAGTACTTGTCTTCTGAGGTAACTAGTTTCCCCATAGACTTGAATCCGAGGACTATGCAAGGCTTTGGTTCTGTCTAGTACCTAGTTCTTGAAGTAATTGGTTTCCCCATGGGCTTGGGTCCGAGGACCATGCAAGGCCTAGGTTCTGTCCAACACTTAGTTGTTCTGAAGTAGCTAGTTTCCCTATAGGTTTGAGTTCGAGAACCATGCAATACCTTGGTTCTGTCTAGTACTTGTCTTCTGAGGTAACTAGTTTCCCCAAAGGCTTGAGTACAAGGACCATGCAAGGCCTTGGTTCTGTCTAGCACTTGTCTTCTGAAGTAACTAGTTTCCCCATAGGCTTGAGTTCAAGGACCATGCAAGGCCTTGGTTTTGTCTAGTACCTAGTTCTTGAAGTAATTGGTTTCCCTATGGGCTTGGGTCCGAGGACCATGCAAGGCCTAGGTTCTGTCCAACACTTAGTTGTTTTGAGGTAACTAGTTTCCCTATAGGCTTGAGTCCGAGGACCATGCAAGGCCTTAGTTCTGTCTAGTACTTGTCTTCTGAGGTAACTAGTTTCCCCATAGACTTGAATCCGAGGACCATGCAAGGCTTTGGTTCTGTCTAGTACCTAGTTCTTGAAGTAATTGGTTTCCCCATGGGCTTGGGTCCGAGGACCATGCAAGGCCTAGGTTCTGTCCAACACTTAGTTGTTCTGAAGTAGCTAGTTTCCCTATAGGTTTGAGTTCGAGAACCATGCAATACCTTGGTTCTGTCTAGTACTTGTCTTCTGAGGTAACTAGTTTCCCCAAAGGCTTGAGTATAAGGACCATGCAAGGCCTTGGTTCTGTCTAGCACTTGTCTTCTGAAGTAACTAGTTTCCCCATAGGCTTGAGTTCAAGGATCATGCAAGGCCTTGGTTTTGTCTAGTACCTAGTTCTTGAAGTAATTGGTTTCCCTATGGGCTTGGGTCCGAGGACCATGCAAGGCCTAGGTTCTGTCCAACACTTAGTTGTTTTGAAGTAGCTAGTTTCCCCATAGGTTTGAGTCCGAGGACCATGCAATACCTTGGTTCTGTCTAGTACTTGTCTTCTAAGGTAACTAGTTTCCCCATAGGCTTGAGTCCGAGGACCATGCAAGGCCTAGGTTCTGTCTAGTACCTAGTTTGTTCCTAGGGAGTTCGGCTTCAACGCTAGGGCGTCTGCCCTTAGAGTAGTAGCTGCCTTGAACCTGCTCCGCCGAGGAAGGGACCCTTCTTTGGTCTAGCCTCTTCGTCTAACGTGCCTCTTCTGATTACGAGGTGTTTTTGGGCTATTCGAGTAACGCGCTTGATGCTTCGGTGCGCGAGGCGCCTCCCCATTAATATCCTTGCAGATTTACGAGAATCCAGCAGCTGCTAAGCCTCTTGGAAATTTGGCGGAGTTATTACCTCCGGTAATTTCTCCTTAGGATTCTGTGCAGGCTGGCTTTCACCAATTTTTGCCTTCTATATAAGGCGTTTCTGGGACGATCCTTTTTTTTCAAACTTCACAAACATTTGAGTTCAAATCTCACAAACGCACTGTTCTCTTGACGTTTCAAGGGCTCTGCCAAAATAGTAGCTTGTGCCCCACGAAACGAAGTGGCCCTTGGAAAGGGCGGTGATAAGGAGGCCGAGCCCCTTTCAGAAGCCGAGGATGGCACCCCGACCCTGGACATCATGCTGGGGGTGGGGTAAGAGGAGGCCGAAGATCCTTCTTCTTTTCAACCTAGCCAGAGTTGGGACTCCCCTTGTAGTTCGGAGGGGGATCCGAAAGAAACGTAACGTTTCTCCTCTGGGTTTGGATCTGTCAGCCCTCCAAGCTGATAGTGATTCGCCGGCTCTCAGTTGTTGTGGGATTAGGAGGGAAACCAAGTGAAACCTTAAGGTGGAACCGTCAGGCGCCGCGACCTCTTCTTCCTTCTCATTATTTGCGCCACAAGTGTTGGTTGGGGAGCTGTGGACGGCCTTAACATAGGTCTGTCTCCACCTCTCCCTCTGACGCTGGGCTTGGCTTTAAAACAAGCCTGCCTAGGCCTCTCACCCTTTCCTTTTCTTTTAGCTTCAGCACAAGCCTGTTTAGGCGTTTTTCTTTGTAGTTGCTTTAGAACAAGCCTGCATGGGCATCTGTCTTTGTAGTTAGTTTTAGAACAAGCCTGCATAGACATTTGCTGTAAAATGTAACTTCTCTTCATATATTAATAAAGAAGTAGACCCATTTCATTTCTTTTATTTCTCGCATCTTTTCATTTCTTGTGATTGTTGCCTTTTAAATGAATATGTTGCCATTGGTTGTATTGTTTTTTTTTTTTTTTTTCTTTTTTGAAGAAGTGTTGCTCTTGATCTTTCCACACTAACCATTGCACTTGCCGGTGCACAAGTCCTCCCCACAAACGGCGCCAATTGTAGGGACCCGTTTCGGACAACCCCCACACAATAAATTTGTAGAGAGTGGATAGAAGGGTCAGGCACTAGCAAGAAAGACAACAGTCGACGTGGGCTTACAAGAAGAACAACTAAAATATGACTAAGTGTTCTTGAGGAAAGTTCGTCCTCGGCCCAGTTCGAGGAGCTCTTTTCCTTAGAACTAATGAATACAAGGGTTGTCCTTTGAACACCCTAAAAGAAAGAAAAACTCTCCCCTTCCCTCCCCCCCCCCCCCCTCGAAGGGCCTCCTCCCTACTTTAGGGAGATTATCTATTATATATTCCTGTTTAGTTGATCCCTGCCGTCCATTTGTCGGCCATCTGGACTTGTGTCTGAGGACTTGTCCCATCAGCCGCCTTTGCAGGCTTTCTGTTAGTTGAAGTAACCAAGGCAGCACTATTTGCTGGTCAATTCACCATTAATGCGGTCAGAGTGTTGGTGGCGTGCATTTAATGGGTGAGTGACAGCTTCTTTTCTTCAATGTCGGTTTGCCAAGGATGTGGGCATCCTCGGCGAAGTCCCTTGATGACTTGGGCTCCTCCCACTCATCCTCGGATTCTATACTCTCCTCGGCATGAACCTTGGGCTCGATATGGAATGGGCTGGGGTTGCTAAATATTTGGACCCCACAAAAACTTTTTAAAAATTTCTCCAATAATAAATGCCCTAAGTGCACCCGCTAATTGAACCTAAAGAGTTATGTGTAATACTTTTTAACCACTCCTTAGAGTTAACCACCAACCTTATTGATGATGCAAAAAATTGTCAGTTGTACTCTTTTCTATCTGATAGACAATAACAGGGTTTCTTCTGACAATCAAACTACAAAGAAAGTTAGAGAATGGACAAAGGGAGAGCACACCAGTGTGGTGTTAGCCAAAGACCCTCTGTTGATCAAGTTTGAAATATGAAAAGATTCACTTAATAGAATCAATCAGAGAGAATAATATGGCTAGTGTGTAAAGATCAGATTTCATACCTCTTTACCTTTGTTTTTTTTTGGGATTTATAGCCTCCTCTTTTATTCTTGATAATAAATATTTGTATTTATTCTGTATGAAACATCTGTTATGAATAGAGGGAGATAAATTCTTCCAACGGTCTTCTGTCTGTTGGTCCATACATTACGCTTTTGCTGATTGTCCTCATAAACGTCATTTATTGCTCTGATCTTCCATTAATATGGATGATACTAATAAATTCTCTAATCTTCCATTAATATGGACGATACTAATAAATTCACATTCATCAAATGTTATGAATGGCCTAACATGCTATGGACAACCTTGGCCTTATGGATGACCATTGTAAATTTACACTCATTACCTATAATTCAATAGACACTTTATGATATTTTCACTAAAAACATATAGGATTTAAACTATCTCATTAATTCAAACAATTCATTCTATCACACTAACTCAAATAATATAATTTTAATCATAATATAGCTACTATTACTTATTAGCATAAATTTGTGAATGAATAAAAAAAGAAAGCTGCAGTGTTTAATATGTTAGGGAAAAAATTAAGTTAATTAAGTAGCTTGTAAACAAATTCGAGCTTGTTCAATAAGAAAATGAATTGAGTTTGAACATGTAATCTACTTTGACAATGAACCCAAACTCAAATTGTGTTAAAAATAACTTTAAATAAATAATTTGAACTTTTTTAATATTTAGCTTGGCTTGGCTCATTTATATCCCCATACTTTTCTTATTCTTTTTTGTTTTGTTTTGTTTTGTTTTTATCAGTGTACAAGTTAGCTTAGACTAAATAGAATGTTTAGCTGTTTAGGTATTTGGATGTTTTGATTAGTTGTGAGCACACGGTTGAGTACTCTTTCAATTTCTCTATAAGATCCTGCCACGTGTAAAAAATAAATTTTTTTAATAAGTAATAAGCTTTAAAATATACTAGTATTTAACCCACGCAATGCGCAAGATCATTTTACGTATTAGAAGACAATCAAAACTTATATAGTTTTTTGGCTTTTAAATATTTTCAAACACAAATTTACACTTAGCTCAATATACTTCACCTACTTTTTTTTGAAAAATGTCATCGAATAATGTAACATGACATTATTTATAAATTGCAAATCTAAAGCCAACCAATATATTGATTATCAAATCCTTTTTATAAAATAGATGTATATGTGACATGTCAATTCCTATCGGATTATATACCAACCCATGACCAATCTGCAGTTAAATCCTATCAAAAAAAAATCTCTAGTCAGAAAACATTTAACAAAAGAATTAAAAATAAAACCTACAGTCAACTAAAAATTTAGCCCAAAAAAAAATTTTTGGCTATAAAAAAAAAAAGGGAAAGTAAGCAGAGAAAGAGAAAGAAATACAAAAAGAAAAGTTGTGCAAAGAACATAAGAAAAAGAGAAGGGCTGTCAAGGCCCTTAAATGCCAACAATTGGCTCCTCTTTTATTTCCTAGTAAGTTTTCATTTTAATTTTTGTACTCCTCTCACCTTCACTAATTAGTCACATAATAGATAATCTTCATTTTGATGTTGGCCCATATGCTTTATTTGAAAATAATAGTCTATGACTGTGTTAATTTGATAATCACCATTTTGTTTTTGTTTTTGAATTTTTTGTTCTTTGTCAATACCAGGGGGGGGGGGGGGCATTGATTTTAAACTTTATCCCTAGTAACATACCAACCCCTTTTATCGGCAACATTTTCAAATCAATCTTAGTCACATAATGTGATTTAGAATCATCCAAAAGTGGAGGTAATCCATATAAGCAAAAGAAGGATTAATGGAAAAAATAAATCAGATTTTTTAATTTGATGGACCCAACTTACAAAAGCCAACAATCTTGAAGAAACAATCCAGCTTTATTTACAATGGAATTTCCCAACAAAGCAATTCATTTTTACTTCTAATTGAAGAAACAATCCAGCTTTATTTACAATGTAATTTTCCAGAAAAATTCATGGTAATATGTACAAAGAAAATGACATACAATAACTTAACAATACATTTAGTTTACTCTTCTAAAAACTATTTGCAAAGACAATGACAATCTTTGTATTTTTACTGGCTCAAAGCCAAAATCCAAATTCAATTTTACATACAACTTCATATTAAATTGTAAATCAGCCTCACTACACAAATCCACTTTTTCCTCTAATGTATCTTGTTGATCATACACTATTCAATAAACACTATTGCCACATTTATCTATGTTCTAGGCATTTAATTTACACAGAAGACTATGGCAACCACAATAGCTATCACTGTTGCTCAATGCTATGACAATCTTTTGACTCAAGAATTTTCCTTCCAAAATCTCTTTTCTTTATACCTGCACATTAATAGTGAGAAAATTTTTATGTTCCCAAAATCAAAGCTAATCTACAAAAATCTGTAAAACCCAATCAAACACATTTGATTCAAGAATCTCATCTAAAACTTTGAATGGAATTAAGAAAACAAGGGGAAAAAACCAAAGTTCATAGTATTGAGACATTGAAGAAAATAATAACCTACCATAATTAAAAAAAAGGGGAGGAAAAACAAAGTTCATAGTATTGAGATACTGAAGAAAGTAATAATCTGCCATTAAAAAAAAAAAAAAAAACTAACTTCATAAGAAATGGAATTGGTTTATTTTGCTAGTCTAAATTTGATTACTTAATAATTTATACTATTCTCAAAATTTGACATATATAAATGAATGCTTAAGAAATGATAATCATCATTAATGGGCTCAAAATTTCTTTTTTAGATAGTGTATAGAATATTTAATTCATATGAATAGAAACTGTTGCAGACTTTAAGGAGTTCGGGGCTTTGGTAGAGATGAAGAAGTTTGTAATATTAAACATTAAAGTTCCAAAAAAAGAAAAGAAAAAAAAATTATATATATATATATATTAAAATGAGATTGTTTCCTCATATATATAATAGAAAATTAACTAACTATCTAATTTATTATGCATATGCAGAATACCTTTTTTCTTTTCGACTTAAAATTTATACTAAGGCGACCAAAATCTGTTCACTCAAGGTATATAGCACTAAGCAAATAGACTTGTGAAGTCTATATTCCACTTTAAAAGTTATTATGTGATCATTTAGACCCCACAGGGAGGAAAAAAAATTATATCTTTTAGATGCAAACCCTTGGCTTAAGCCTTCAGATATCTTTGAAATTATGCTTCTTGCAAGTTCAAGCCAAGCTAAAACACCAACATAGAAAACATAAATAGTCATAAACTTCATGGGTCAAATAATTTAGTTAAGAATTACAACACAAACATTGATTTATAGAAAAGAAATTTTGAAATATGGATCTATATTATTGCAGACAAAAAAATAAAATAAAGTTTTTCTAGTCCTCTTAACTACCAAAGTTTTGAACCATAAATTAACATTCTATACTTTCCTCTACCTAGAGGATAACAACTTGTGTCATAAACATGTACAAAAGAAGGAAAATACATAAAAATGTTTATATCTCATGGAGAGAGAGAGAAAACAATTAAACCTTCCGAAAGCAAATTTTGTTGCTATTTGGCTTGAGGTATCTCTAAAATTAACCTTTCTTGTAACTTTATAAAATCCTAAAATAGAAATTTAGAAAACATTAGTAGCTATAATTATCATGAATCAAATATTGTCAAAAGCATAAATGGATAAAAAACCAATTCCAGTTTATCAAATTGTTTGAAGCTATGGGTGATAAGTTGCAGCGCTGTAATAGATAAGATTTTGGTGAGAATCAATTCATGGACATCCAATGTTTTGTCATTTGTTGTTTGGTATTCACATATATTGGACCAACATGTTTGTTCTACCTTAAAAAATCATCAAGCAGAGAGAGAGCTGGTTGAATTGGTTTTTGTGAAAAGGCATTGATTCCTCAGCTTTTGATGCTAAGTATTTTTAGGAAGTATCTAATTAGATTAATCAATAATTTTACCAAGGTCAAAATAGATTATGCCTATCTGCCTTTACTGGGTGCTAGAGCCAATCATTATTTTTCTCATCAACCATGATAGGGCAGCACACCAACAACAATGCATATATAGTAATATAGACATTAAAAATTCCTTTAAGCTAAGTATTGCATTGATGTCAAGACGGCCAACAAATACCAACTGAAGGACTTATAGAGCTATTTTATTCTAAAACCACAACGACTAACCTTGAGGTAAAAAAACCTTTAATATAAATATTCAAGATGGCCTAAAATATGAACTAAAGGTCTCATAGAGTCACTTTATTTCAAAAACCACAACTGCTAACCTTAAGATCAACATTGACAACTTATACTGAAAGAGACAAATATATTGAGGAATGGAACAGCAATCTAAATGTATGAAGAAACATTAGCAATAGCAGTACCTTCCTTCACCAATTCCTTGCACTTGCATCACCTTCGACTAAGTTGAAACCCCATCCTTCAAGACTTGAAGTGTCCCATCTTCTAAACGTTGGTTGCTTCAAGACGATTTAATTTAAATAGAGTAGTGTGAGAGTTATTCACAATTATAATCAAACACATTGAAGGCAATCCATTAATAAACAATTGAAACAACACTATTTGATGACTACCAGAGGCTTTCTGTGGGTATTTAACACTATGGGCTTTGGGGACTTAGTGGTCAAATCTATGATATTTGTACTGTCTCTCTCCCTATATTTTTTTTCCTAGAGCCTAAGCCACTGCGTTGGCTTGGATCATGTCCTACAGGAACCCGCGTTATACTTTTCATACTTCTCTTTTTAATGATAATACAATTTCTGCCTTTTCAATCTAAAATAATAATAAACAATCAAAACAGAATTGAACTCCAACTGTTGAACCAAATTTGGTTTACCAAATAGAGAAAATCAATCACCCCACTAAACATGTGGGCATAGTATTCTTAAATTTCACTTCTAATTTGCAAGTTGTAAAATCTGCACTACTAATTAATGAAATTAAATAAATAAAGAACCAAACCCAAAAGAAAAAGAGGAATGAATTTGCCTTTGTTGTTTCCCATCTCAACTATATATATTTTTATATTCCATGGCCATTGATCCTTATATCCTCACTTTTGCTTAATTCTTCCAACCTAAGTTGTGTATCTGTATAATTGAGTTTGTGCACAAACTTTGATAAATCATTGGGTTCAGAACTCTGCACTGGTTGTCATTCTGTTTGATATATATATATATATATAATAAAATTTTGATATTGTTAATTTTCGTAGATGTTTCTTTACTTTTTTTTATTTATTTAACATTTGCTAACTATTCCGTGCATCGCACGGGTTAGCAGCGCAATGTGATTTTTCACTTGGATTTATACTCCATAATAGAATATAATAATGAAAGAAATTAGTGAGATATACTCTCTAAAAAAGTGGAGGGTCTGATGTGGAGATTGGGAAATGTACAAATAATCAATTTATGCATCAGAAGTCAGAATAATGACTAACTTGAAGGAAGAGAGAGATTACATGTTACCATAAACTATCACTTCCAAAGCATCTTTAATCAAAGATTAAAATGAAACTACAATTCAAAATAATTCCAGCAATTACCCATGTCCCAAATTCTAAGTTTCAATCTTTTTCCACCAATTGTGAGCAGCTTAATCTTAAAATTTCATCTCACCGAAATTAAAAAGAAAAAGGGAAAAAGGAAAAGGGAAAATGAGACTCTATTTTATGTGACAAATATATACTTATGAATTTCAAAAGAATGTGTAATTCTTATGTGATATAGAAGGAAAAAGGCACGCAAATAGCCCAATTACATTTTCCACCCCAAAAATAAAATAAAAGGACAAATCAAACTCAAATTCAGCTATCCTCAAAAAATAAAAATCCAAAATCAAAACAAACGCTTTGAACTCCAAGCAACCATATCAATTCCCACTCTGTTTGTAGGAAAAGGAAAAAGGAATATTACTTGAGTCTTACATTTGAGCACTAACAACAATGGTAACCCTGTCCTTAGAAAAAGCATGCAACCTTAGTAAAAATGAACATTACAATTGGCAAACAATTTTAACCACCATTAACAGCTGGACCCATATTAATCAGTCATTGATGATCATAAAGAGGATCTAAAGCGCAACATCAAACTCATAACATCAAGATTACATGAGAAAACTCATTTCTCATGCAATTGCAGATATCTCAATAACATGGCACTACATGGTACTAAACATTACCTCATATTTGTTCAGTCACAATTAGGGGTGGCAAATGGGCGGGTTGGGTCATAAATGGGTTGGGTCTTAAATGGGTTGGGTATGTAATTACCCATTTATCCATTTATGACCCGTTTATATATAAATTAATTATCCATTACCCGCCCAACCCATTTAATTAGTGTAAAGTTGAATTTAATCAACCATCTTGTTGGTTTTATTCCGTGCCAATTTGCTTGTAATTCAGCAATTAGTAACCTTGTATTTAGGTGGGAAACTTGTAAGGGTAGTGAGTGAGAGAGTGTGAAGAAATGCTCAAGATTGTGCAAAGAAACAGAATCTTGAGACTGGATCTCGCGGGTGAGTCGTGGCTTGCAAGTCGCCAAAAGTCTACACACGTGCCAAGCATGTCAAAAGCTGAAGAGTCGTGCCAGTTGTTGCACTACAGGACAAAAGTCCCAGGCTGGCCAGGCTATTAGCTCGTGGTTTGAACTCGCGACTAAACCCAGTCACGAGGTCAAGTCGCCAAAATGCCCTGTTTGGGAAAATCTGACGTTTTACATTCCATTCTCATTCCAGTATAAATACCCCTTATTCCCACGATATTGAGAGAGCTTCCAAAGAGAATTTTGGGAGAGAAACCCTAGAGAAAAACAAGATTGCTTCATCCCCAATCTTCACCTTAGAGACTCTACAAATTCCTCTTCTCTCTTCCTCTCCATTGTTATACCTTTGAAAGGCCTTTTTACCAAATTCTTATCTCACCACACCTACATCTGTGAGAAGGTTTATTTGGTGCTGTTAGGAAGCAATTAGGAAGGAACCAATCTACATTGGTTGATGCTATGGTCTAGTAGCGGAATCCGGGAAGCTAAAGAAGAAATAGGTTCGGCGTAACCTTGTTGGAGCAAGAAGCTTGGAGGGCTTAGGTACTTGGGTAGATTAGGCTTGGAGGGTCTTTTGCTATTCATGTATCCCAACTATATTCTTTAGTGGATTATTTGACCGCTTGGAGGGCGGCGGAGAGATTTTACACCGAGGGCTTCGGTTTCCTCTTCGATAACACATTGCGTGTTGTCTGTGTGTTTGCATCTTTTCTTCCTTTATCTTTGCCTTATATTTATTGCTGTGGATGTGTTTATATTTGGCTTAGATTGTTTATCAATTCTGTGTTTGGCTTATTTTCATGTTCTGCACGTCAATCGTTTGATATTAAGCTTGAGTTGATAATTTTGTAATTGGGGTCTAAACGTTCAAGGGTGTTTCATACTCATATTGAACTTTTAATTGGTATCAGAGCGGGTACACTTGTTGTGGTTTTAATACCTTAGTGTGATCCCTGACCCCTTTTGAGATGGATAGGTCTCAATCTCTTAATGTACCACCGTTCTTTGACAGTAATAATTATGCATTTTGGAAAGTCCGTATGAGGGCGTTTCTGTGTTCTATTGATGATGCTGTGTGGGATACAGCTAAAGTATGATGGATAAGGCCAGAGGCTACCAAGTCTACTTGGGATAAGGCTGCCCTTGCTGCGGCCAATGCAAATAGCAAGGCATTGAATGCTATTTTCTGCAGTGTCTCTCCAAAGGAATTTCACTGGATTTCACATATCACCATTGCTAAGGAAGTGTGGGAAATTCTGGAGACAACTTATGAAGGGACTAAGAAAGTGAAGGACACCAAACTTCAAATGTTGACCACTTGCTTTGAAGAGTTAAAGATGAGTGAGGATGAGTCTTTTGACTCGTTTTACAGTATATTAAACGAAGTGGTCGGTGGCAAATTTAACTTGGGAGAAAAGACGAAGGACTCAAAAATTGTAAGGAAGATCCTTCAGTCACTACCAGAGAGTTTCCGTGCCAAAGTTACAGCCATTGAAGAGAGCAAAGATCTTGACGACATTAAGGTCCAAGAGCTGGTGGGTTCTCTACAGACTTATGAGTTGTCCCTGCCTACACAGAAGAAAAGCAAGTCTTTAGCTCTTAAGACAGTTGATGAGAGAATGGTGTCTCATGACTCTTCGGAAGATGATGCAGTAGACAAAGATATGGCATATCTTGTAAAGAACTTCCGAAAATTCTTGAAGTTCAAAAACAGTAGGAAATCCGGTGAAAAATGAAAATTTCAGAGTACCAAAAAAGAGAAGAAAGAGTTTAGAAGAAAAGAGGGTAAAGATTCCTAATCCTCACAAGGAATTACATGTTTTGAATGTAATGGATATGGGCACTTTAAAAAGGAATGTCCCAATTATTTGAAGTCTAAAGGAAAGGCCTATGCCACTACTTTAAGTGATTCTAACTCATCAAATTCTGACTCTGAGGACAGCTGTGATGGAGAAGGAAACTACTCCGCATTTATGGCTATTAAGCATGTTGAGTCCTCAAAGGACCTGAATCAACTTGTACAAGAACTTGGAGAACACAGTGATGATGAATCCTTAGGGATTGTTGAAGAATCAGATGCTGAAGAGGATAGAAATACAGTTAGTCTTCAAGAGAATTACGCCTTACTCCTTGAGAAATTGGGTGAGTATGCAAGGGTTGCAAAGGCGGCTGTTAAGAAGATGAAAAGGGCTGAAGAGGATTACAAAAGTCTTCTGGCCAGATATAAGGAGGCAAAATGTGAAATTGAAACACTCAATGGCGAGTTATCGGAAGCTTATGCCAAAGTAAGATTTCTTGAGCAAGAGGTGGTGCAAGCACAAGCCAAGATAGAAAGGGTCTCCTCGAAGAAGCTGGAAGATGTTATCTCTTCTCAAAAACACTTCTTTGACAAATCTGGTTTGGGTTATACCGGAGGAAGTAGCTCCTTGGCCAAAGCTACCAAAGAAGTAAAATTTGTGAAGGCCATAGAGCCGATTGTGGAAGAGCCCATCCCTGAGAATGTTAAGGTTGAGAAGAAGAAGAATGTGGTTGAGCAGCGGATGGTGAATAAGCCCCAAAATCAATCTTTGGGCAAGCATGAAGCCAGAGGAAGATCAATCCCAAGATCACAACGGGGTCCTAGAACGGATTATGTTTGTCACTATTACGGATTGTAAGGACATGCCAGGCCCAATTGTCAAAAGCTGAGATTAGACAACAATGCAAGCACACCTCAATCACGAGGAAGAAGAAATGACATAAGGTCTTAGGGTGGTGAGCAACCAAGAAGTCAAAACCATGATCCAGGAATGATGGACGTGATGAAGATGATCGGTGCCTTCACAAATTGCCTAGAAAGCTTCACACAAAGGTTTGAAAGTCCTAATTCTCATACCCAATCCGTTAAGGATATCACCCCAAACGCACGTGACGTGTGAGTGACGAAGGGTACTCATGCATAAGCATTACAACATGTCCATGCATCAATACTTCTCATGATTGTGAATATGCTTGGTTGTGTGCTTCTAGCTACTATTTAGGTTGTTGTCTTGTGCGTGTGTTTATCTTTGGTTCAAATGTTTTTACATTCTTTTTGTTATGTTTTTGATCAATATTTTACTGCTTTTGTGTCAAAAATCCAAAAACACATGAAAAGTAGAAAATCCAAAAAGATTGATCAGCTTTGTTGAGATTTGTCTCAAAACATGTTTTGCCTTATACCTTTGTACTAATGGCTTTGTGCATTTAATGAGCTTAGTTTTTCTCTCATGCACTCATATCATTGTGGAAGAAATTTTGAAATCTATGTGACTGTTGTAAATAGATCTTTAGATCTTCAACCTTGTCATGAATGATTAGTGAATGGTTTTGTTGATCTTGAGACATGTATAGACTCATACCTATATATCTTCCCACTCTTTATTTTTATGCTTAAAAAAGCTCTCTAAATGTAAATCTCCAAATGAAAAGAGATATAGAGCTGCAAAAGCCTGTCGCACATACTAGTATTTGACTACGAAAAAGGGAAAGTGACCAAAATAAAAGGTATGATGCCCAAAAGGCCAAAGGCTAACTCATAAATTGAAATATCAAAAATTTCAGGCATCTATCTCTCAATGAGATTTTCTTTGCTCAAAAAGTGCAAATGTTATGTTGAATATGGAGCCAAATGAAAAGCTTCAAAGAATGTAATCAAGTTCTTGTGGGAGGTCATATATGCATGTTTCTATAATTGAGATAGGTCACATTATCTAGTGCTAGTTGTGTATGCCTTGATTGAATTGATCATTGAAGCTTCACATTGGACTAAGGACTATCTCATTTTTGATATCCACACACAACACACAAGTCTATGTTCAATGAATGCCATATTCATTTGTGTGATTGTACTTGTTTAAATGTGTTTTCACATACTCCATCTTTGTTGATCAATCAAAAAAAGATTTTTGAGTGTTTTAGTTTTTTTTTGGAAAGTGTTTTGTTTCACAAAGTAGTCAAAAAATTTCAAAAACTGTGTTGCCTTGTTTTGGCGACTAAGTCACGGGTTGTCCCAGTCGCAAGTACCAGTCACGAGCCCATTCAGAGATTTTTCGCGGCTCACTGACATGTCAATGCCCTAGTCGCGAAAAAGACTTAGAAAATTTTTTCAAAATTTGAGTTTTTGTATATTTCGCAGCTCAGTATGGCAACTTGTTCGCGGGTGGAAGGTCCAGTCGTGAGGGGTACTCAAAGATTTTCGCGGCTCAGCTCGCGACTCTTTCGTGGGTAGATCTTCCAGTCGCGAAAAAACACTTGGAAGATTTTTCAAGAATATTGCTTCATAGTGTTTCGCGGCTTACCTTGGCGACTTGATACAGTTGTAAAAAACGCATGTTTTGCGTTTTAAAGTCAGTTTTCAAAAAGTTTTTCTTTTTGTTTTTCCCTCGAATTTCAATGACTGTTCATTGTCTTCTTCATTCTCTCACTCAAACACTCCGTGCTCATCTGTGAAAATCCTTCATTTCTGCATTAGTCTTCTAGAAAAAGGTATGGGTTCTCTTGTTTTCCCTTCACATTTCATGATTTTACTGTCATATTCTTGACTTTGTGTGTTTTGATGTTGGTTTGTGTTTTTGGGGTGTGCGAACGTGAGTCTGGGTTTGTTTGTTTGAGGATGTTTTCTTTTGTTGCTAAAAATGTTTTGTATCATGTTTTTGCTACATTACTCTAGTATTTGTTCTGAGCAGTGATATTTGATACATTTTATACTCATTAGGCTTATGGGTTTATTTTTTTATGAATGAGGCATTTCAGTTTGTTTGAAATTTTTTTTTTTTTGGATTATGTGGCTTGAATTGCTCTGATTTTTAGTCATCATATCATGATTGTGGTTCTATCTTTGGGTTTATCTTGCACTTGTCAGATGCCTTCATCTGTCTGATAACTGTTTACACTGTCCATTTTTAATTATCTAGTGCTTGCTCCTGTCTGCATCTATACTGAATGATCTTGTTTGACTTGTTCTTCAAATCTCTGGTTATTAACTGCTCTTGGTTTGAGGGTTGTCTTGTCACTCTGTTATTATCATTGTGACCAAATTGTTACTAATTTGTGTATGCTTCCACATATTGTGTTTTGCTCTTGTTGTGGACTCTTCTGAGTGTTTACAGATGGCTTCCACATCTTCAAAGAAGAAGACTCCTACTAAGAAGGTTGATAAAAGGATGAAAATGGACAACAACCTGTTTAGGTCTGTCAAGCATTTTGAGAGATACAGAGATTCCTTCATAAAGGGAACCATGATCCAGGAGAGGTTTGTGGATTTACATAACCTGAAGGATACTTTCATTCCACAATGCTTTGAAGGAAGAGGTTGGGATAAACTTCTGGGTGACTTACCTGTAGTGTGTGAACCTCTAATTAGAGAATTCTATGCATATGCTGTGATAAGGGAGGATGAGTTGAGTTGTTGGGTGAGAAGAAAGGAATTTACCTTAGATGCTCATGATATTGATAAGGTTCTAGGGCTGGAGGGATTAGAAGATTATGAATTCACTAACTACATGGACAGAATGCTTTCTCTAGAAATTGTCCAGAAAAGGATTAGTGGGGTTATAGAAAAGAGATGTCTCAACACTTCTGATTTTCCTAAAGACATGAGGTGTTTAACCACCATAATGATGTACAACATGTACCCTATAAGGAAGATGACTACACTGACAAATGCCAGAGCTATCTTTCTTATGGAACTTAAGGAGAAAACCTTTATTGACATCAGTTCCCACACTTTTGATACTATAATGGATGAAACTAGAACCACCTCAAGGCCCAAGCTGGTATTTCCAAGTCTTCTTATGAGGATTTTCAAAGAAAAGGGTGTTACAATCGCACAAGATATCAGTCCTATGCCTCCTCTATCAGCCATTAACAAATTTACTCTCACAAGGATATAAAGCCGTCTTCCAGGTGAAGAAGAGGAGGGTGTCCAAGAAGACGTTGATCCAATGGAGACTGAAGCAGAGGCTGCAGGACCATCTTCCACACCAAGAAGAAGAGTCAAGAAGAGCAGAACTTCTACCTCATCAACTGTACCTCCTGATGCCTTTTAGATCATCTTGGAGAGGCTTGATACACTTAGAGAAGTTCAGAATCAGCATACTGAAAGGTTGACAGCAATGCAGGACCAGCTTTATGTAATCTCAACCAAGTTTGACAGCATTCACACCAACCAGGATCAGTGACCCTTTGGCCATTCCGGTCAAAAAGGGGGAGAATTTTTGGGGCAGCTCTTGAGGGAGAATGCCTATTTTGAGGGGGAGTTTCATTATTATATGTTGTTTTGTTTATAATTTTGATACTATGCTTGGATAACTACTATTGTTATAGGTTTGATACACTATGGTTTAAGATTGGATTAAACTCATATCTCTTGAATGTTTTAACTCTTGGGTTATTATATATATATATATATATTGATGATGTTTATTCAGTCTATCAGTCTATTATGGTTTATGCGTTTTGTACCCATAATGCTTTTGTAAGCCTTTAGGGTTTGGTTTTATGCACATTTGTAGGCCTTTGTGGTATGTACCATGCTTTATGCAGCCTTTGTGCTTTGTTAAATCAGTACTTCTATCGTAATGCTATGCATTCCTTTTTTAAGTACTGTCACTCTTGTGCCCTTGTAGGATTGTTCCTAGATGCGTATATGTTTGTATGCATTGGTTGAGTGTTGGACTTGCAAATGATACTTTTTAATTGAGCTTATCATATTGCATGTCCGAATGTTCATTCCTTGTGTGAATGAACATAGTAATCACTTTTGATTAAGTAACTACTTGGTTGATCTAGCCATGATTTATTGCTTTAAGGCTTAAGTTCATTTTTGTTTGATCATGCTTCTATTGCTCCATATGCATTTCAAGTTTTCTGCATACAATGATATTGCTATGTTGTTATGTTTCAGGAGTTACTTGTTCATATGTTCAAGAGCTTTACAGAATCTAGAGTTAGGTGTAAGTGAGTTTTGTTCAACTATTCCCAACTCACGCTTTAAGTCTAGAGTCTGTTGTAGGGTTTTGTCATGAAATAGCCAAAGGGGGAGATTGTAAGGTTGAATTTAATCAACCATCTTGTTGGCTTTATTCCGTGCCAATTTGCTTGTAATTTAGCAATTAGTAACCCTGTATTTAGGTGGGAAACTTGTAAGGGTAGTGAGTGAGAGAGTGTGAGGAAGTGCTCAAGATTGTGCAAAGAAACAGAATCTCGCGACTGTATCTCGCGGTGAGTCGCGGCTTGCAAGTCGCCAAAAGTCTGCACACGTGCCAAGCATGTCAGAAGCTGAAGAGTCGCACCAACTGTTGCACTACAGGACAAAAGTCCCAGGCTGGCCAGGCCGTTAGCTCGCAGTTTGAACTCATGACTAAACCCAGTCGCGAGGTCAAGTCGCCAAAATGCCCTGTTTGGGAAAATCTGATGTTTCACATTCCATTCTTATTCTAGTATAAATACCCCTCATTCCCACGATATTGAGAAAGCTTCTAGAGAGAATTTTGTGAGAGAAACCCTAGAGAAAAACAAGATTACCTCATCCCTAATCTTCACCTTAGAGACTCTACAAATTCCTCTTCTCTCTTCCTCTCCATTGTTATACCTTTAAGAGGTCTTTTTACCAAATCCTTATCTCACCACACCCACGTCTGTGAGAAGGTTTATTTGGTGTTGTTGGGAAGAAATTAGGAAGGAACTAATCTACATTGGTTGATGCTATGGTCTAGTAGCAGAATAGCGGAATCTGGGAAGCTAAAGAAGAAATAGGTTCGGCGTAACCTCGTTGGAGTACGAAACTTGGAGGGCTTAGGTACTTGGGTAGATTAGGCTTGGAGGGTCTTCTGCTGTTCATGTATCCCAACTACATTCCTTAGTGGATTATTTGACCGCTTGGAGGGTGGCGGAGAGGTTTTATGCCGAGGGTTTCAGTTTCCTCTTCGACAACACATCGCGTATTGTCCGTGTGTTTGCATCTTTTCTTCCTTTATCTTTGCCTTATATTTACTGTTGTGGATGTGTTTATATTTGGCTTAGATTGTTTATCAATTCTGTGTTTGGCTTATTTTCATGTTCCACACGTCAATCGTTTGATATTAAGCCTGAGTTGATAATTTTGTAATTGGGGTTTAAACGTTCAAAAGTGTTTCATACCCATATTGAACTTTCAATTAGTAACCCGCCCATTTAACCCAGTATGACCCAAATAAATAAATAATTTGTTACTAGATTTTCCCATTAAGTTACCAACTACAAAATTTCTCATAAACCAAATAGGACTCTTGAAAATCGGATTAAAATCTTTTAGCTTTATAACAACATCAACCACTTCATTTTCATTTATTTTCCCAAACTTTCTCACAAACCAAACAAAACTTCTCCTCACCCAAACCAATACCCAGCTAATCAAACAATCTTTTCTGTTAATCTCACTGCCCCAAGAAACCAAAATATTCTCTGGACTCTGTCCCTTACTCCCTTTACGCAAAGAACAAATCTCTCTCACTGATTCGTTATAAGACAAAAAATTCATTATCCAAGTTCAAACGACTCAGCGATTCAACTCGTCCATGGCTGTCCGTTTCAAATTCAGGAGTTCACTGGACTTTGACTCCGTCGATATTGAAGGTCAACCTTCCATTTCGATTTGTGATCTGAAATCCAAGATCGTTCATCACAAGAACCTCGGATGCCTTCGTTGACCTTTGCCACCTTTCTGATCTCGCGTTGCTTCAACCTTCGTCGTCGCCATCGCCGCTAATGAAATGCTGCTCAAATCTCGTCGCCCCTAGCTACAATCTCGCACAGCTCCAAACTCTAGTGGATCTTGAATAAGCTTAGATAATTGCTGCTCAAATTTTGACCCATAAACTCCAGTGACCCAAATGCAAATGCCACCCACCTCGCTTGGTCCTCGCTGGTGGAGACGTGTGCATCCCAGATGCGGAGAGTGCAGTCGTCGAAGGCGGAGCAGATGTAGTGGGAGTCGGAGGACCAGGCAAGGTCGGAGGCGGAGCAGATGTAGTGGGATTTCTTTTCTATCAAAGTGTTTGGGAAAGTGTTTGGTTACTGAGAAAATATTAGGGAGAGTGAGACTGATGGCTGAATGTTTGGGCTTAAAAATCTGATATAATGTTTATTTAGTTTTAGATTTTAGAAGGGTTTAGTGAGTTTATTGAATTTTAAATTTTAGATGGGTTTAGTGGGTATTAGTGGATTTATCCATTTAGACCCATCTAATTAAATAACCAAATGGGTCTTTATCCATTTAACCCAAATACTCAAATGGGTTGGGTTAAGACTTATCCAACTAAGATGGGTAATGGGCGGGTTCATGGATATAGATAAAAATTGCCACCCCTAGTCACAATGGCCTAATGCTTGTCGTGTTGCTTTATCTCTTAAGCTTTATCTTATGTCTGGCTTCTTGGACGGCTTCTACATTTGCTTGCCTTCATGCCTCCACTCACCTTAAACTAAAATCAGAATTAAGAAACAATTGACCAAAAATTCAGTTCAAGCCTTTCTTCGAATAGTTTGATGGGAATTGAGAAACCAAGGAAAAAATTGATTTGAAAAAAACAAAAATAGATAATGGAAAATCGTTAAGAGAGAGAGGTTGAAGGTACCAATGAAAGCGGAGATTGTTGGAAGCATAGTCAATCTGTGTTTTCCATGCCCAACAACGATAGAGACTGAAAATAATTGGGATTATTCAACGGACATGATTATCATTTTTCTTGCTAGCCCTTCTTAGGCAACATTCATGTTCTTTTACTTATTTAATCAAAAGTTTCAAATGCGTGTACTTTTATACACCACTGAACTTTAAGTAACTAACAATAAGTCTAGTAGTATGGATCCAAATCTGGCAAAATATTGTTTCAAAGCTAGCAAAGAACAAAGAAATCCACAAATATCGAAAACTGGAATGAAAGACAACACAAACCAAAATTTTAAAAAAAGGTACAGGGAAACACACAATCATTAAAAATAGAAATGCTATAAACCACAAACCAATTTTTTGAATCTGGTTTGAACTTCAAATTAGTAATTACAGAAGCATCAGAATATAACATTTTGATTTTCCTTTTTTTCTATGTCTTTAGTACCAACTTTTATGACTCTTCTAAATTTTTTTGGATTGTGTTATTCAATTCCTATTGCTTTAAAAAACATAACTGTTGGGTCTCACCAACATACCAATGGACCACAAATATTCACTAAGGAATTTGAAAGTAACTCAAATATATCAAACAAACATATGGTAAAAGACAAATAGTAACAATGAATGCAAATATTAATTACATTACAATTCAAAATTTATTTTTTCTTATTTAAACATGATAAGTCACAATCCAAATTGAGTCTTGTGAGTTCAAATGTAAAGAGAACACTTCAATATTTGCATTCATTAAGGATCTTAATTCTAGCAAGAACCAAAGAAATTAAAATCTAACTGTACCTTTTAATTCTCTTATTGCAGAAGTCCCAATGTCTTTATCTGGCACAGGGAAACGGTATTCTGCAACTGGAGGGAGAAACAGAAGAAAAATAAAAATAAAAAACCATTCAGAAATTAATTTCAGTGGCAAACGAAGAAAAAAAAATGCCAAACAAGAACAAAATTCTAACCAAAAAAACAATAATCGACAAAACAAAACCCAAGAAATTGAAAAAATAAATGGGAACGGAGAACTCTCTCCTTCTCTCTTATTTCTCTGTTTTTGCCCTTTCCAAACCTAAATCATATATAACCCCAAATTTCAAAAAGTCAAATCAAAACCTAATGTTACCCAAGAAAGCACCGACACGGCTCCAAGGTCGCTGCACCAAAGTCCGACGCGGCTCGACACAATGTCCGACTCGCCGACTCTTCTTTTTTTTTTTTTATTCGTGCCGACGCGAAAAAATTCGCACCGACTCAGCCAGATTCGTGCTGATTCGGGCCAAAACGGGAACCGATACGGCCACCGAAACAACCGCCGAAACAGGTCGAAATGGGCAGCAGCTGCCATTCTTCTACTTCATATGGCCTTGTGAGAGGGGGAAAAAAAAAAAGAGAAGGAAGAAGCAGAAGATAAGAAGACACCCAAAAAAAAAAAAAAAAAAGGATGGTAGAAGAATAAACGTACGTAACAAAAGAATATAAATTAAGGAGGTGGAAAAGTCAATTATTTAATGCGGGTGGACTTAGGAATTGAAAAATGAGTAAAGGAACCTTCTTGAAATGTGGTTTTTTTGTTTACCATTACCAAAAATATTGATTTTATTAAAAACAAATCACAAATAATTATTTTTTAATAATAAATTCTACCATTTATTTGAATTTTTATATATATAAATATTAAATTCACTATATATAAAAATATTTTTAATAATTTTTTAATCGCTGAGTCCCATCGCACACGCACCCACCTTTTTCAAAAATTGCCGAGTCCCACACCCACACCCTTACCCGTGTCCCAAAACGCACCCGTACTTCATAGATGTTACCCAAATACCTAAATAAAAATCAATCCAACCAAATTTCTCAAAATTAATTCATGTTTCATACCCATACCCAGATCTAGGAAAAAAAAAAAACTTACCGGTGGTAGTTTTCTCAATGTCTATCTCCTTTTCATCTCTGTATCGTAAGGTTTATTTTTTCCTCCTTCTCTATCTTTGGATCACAAGCATGGGTGTTAAAAAATTGAAAAGGTAGCGAAAAGAAAGTCACATATTAAAACTTGATTTCCTTAGCCCTAATTTTTGAATCCAAATCTAGAACCAAATTGGAAAAATTGAATGCATATAACAGATCTAATTTACCTAAAAAAAATCAGAAAAAGAATTGAACCCATCAGAGGCGTTTGTCGGCAGAGGGGACTTTTTTCGTTCTTGATGCTGAAGTTGGTATCATCTTCCTTCTTCTGCTTCTTTCTCTGGTAAAATCAAAATGGCGAATGAACTCTGATCTTAGTGAGAGAAACAGAGAGGCGTTCTGTCAGAAACAGAGAGGCGATCTCTTCTTTCCCCGTGTCCCAGGATCGCCTCTCTCTTTTTCTGTTTCTTTCTCCATGTCTTCATAGCCTCTCTATCTCTACCTCTCTATTTCTTTGTATCTCTTTTCTCTCGATCTCTCTCTCATTTCTCCATGTAATAATGTTTTTTTTTTTTTTTAAGCGATTAGTTTCCTTTTTTACCAAGGGGCTCCAAACAGTGTTTTAACGCAGTGAAACATTGTAGTGTATCACTTTTAAATGGTGTTGTAGCATTACCAAACAAGCTTTTTAACTTAAACGTGTCTGAATTTTAGATAGACACTTTTCCTATTTGTCAGCACCTCCTTAATTGTAGAAACCAACTTTCTCTCAGCTTCTACTATTATAGATATAGAATATAGAATATAGAATATAGATATTTCATTCAGTTTCTCTACACTAAAACTAATCGACACCCCAAATTTTTTTTACAAATCTATATATACTACTAGCCTCTATGCACGCACTCACACGTGTGCTCAGAGGCTCTTTTATTTTTTTTTGTAAAAGTTAATAATTTACTTCCATTATAATTTGGCAATACTACATTTTCCTATCACAAAAAAAACTTAGGGTTGTGATGAGTATTATACGTTTGTAGGTGAAATAATTTTTTCATCACAGCACTAGCTATTTTTGTAATTGGAAAATGTAATAATCCTCAACTATAATGGAAGTTGTTGATACCCATTTTCGCGAAACATTTTCTACAAGCCCGATTCAACCAAGCTCGGCTTCCTTGTAGGCTCAACTCATGTATTACTTTATATTTTATTCTTTTAAGCATGGCCCAATCCCCTGCAACTTATTGGGGGAAATTGAGGAAGTATGGTTTGGAGGGTATGGGTCGATTTCTTTCAGACCTTTTGCATAAGCCCAGCCCTTGCGTGCTACAAAGTGGGCAAGGGACACTGGTAGCACATTAGGCTCATGGAGGAGGTCTTGTATCCAAAATTTCCACCCTAAAACAGCTTTTATGCTTTGGGTGACTGTGGCCCAACTTTTCTACTCTACCATTTTTTTGCCAAAAACACAAATCTGACCCTAAGTGGCTAGCCTTGTCACAACAACCAAATGCAATCTCACAATTTCAAAAGGGACCAACCACATTCTACCCATATACCTGAAACTTTAGAGCAAATGTCTATTCAGCCAGTCAACAATCTCACAATTTCGAAGCTTGGGGTGGAAATATGGGTACAAGGGAACCTTCCCTCTTTTCCTCACAACCTGTATCAATTTCCTCTTCTTGCTGACTATGGGTCAAAGTTTCAGACCTGTTAAACCACGTTTTCCCCATAGAGCTGAAACTTGAGAGTAAAAAACCCACTGAGCCAGGAAACATTCTCATAATTTTGAACCTTAAGGGTGGAAATATGGATATAAAGGAACCTTCCCTCTCTTCCTCAAAACCTTTCTCAATTTCCTCTTCTTGGTGACTATGGATTGAAATTTCAGACTTGTTATGTTTATATGCTTTTTCTGCACTTTGGTTATTAGCATTTTGATTCTCTCTTGTCAAAGCACCATTAGCCTTTTGTTCATTATACATTTGGAATTTTGCGCTTGATTCTCCACAATAAACATCTCTAAAAACCCAATAAAAGATTTGGGCCGTTCTCGCATTTTCAGCCCTTGTCGCAAAACGTCCCCAACATTTTGGCGACTCTGCTGGGGAGTCAAGCAGCTGAAATAAGAGAAGTCATGTATCTAAAGATGCAAAACCAGCAAAAAGATGATGTTTCTCACACCAACTTGTCGTTCTAAGAGAAACCGTATGATACTTTGCCGCGCAAGAAGAGCATGGTGAAGTTGAGCTGATATAAGTTATATCCTTAGCTCATTGAGTTGCTGGAGATGCTCTAAATCATGTGACGAAATCGCTCCAACCTCCGAAAGCCACCCAAGAAGTGAATGATAGAGGGAGAATCAACTTTCTTATTCAAGGGAAAAAAAAAATTTCTACTCATTTATATACTCTTTTAACTATTATACTTATGGATGAATCATCCTATATCTCTTGCTTTACAAGATATTTGTGAAAAATATTTGTTGTAGCTTGAAAATGCAAAAATAGTGAGCCACAAGTTCAACCGTGAAGGGAATGACGACTCCGACCAATAATCAACAAAGCATAGCTCTAAACATCAATTTCAAACCAAGAACCCTAACGACAACAACTAAAAGCTCATCCTCAACATCTTCACAACACATGTGTACTTTATTGTTGAGTTATATTGTTGCTAAGTTAGCGCTGAGCATATGGGGGCTGACGTGGGTGATTAACTCATTTTGGCACAACAATAATTGCTGCTGTGTGCAATCCTTCTCTGCTAAATATTTTTGGCGTCACCGCTAAATGAAGTCTTCACCAAATGGCTAAAGGTCATAACTAAATAGCCCATCGCAAGGCGCTAGATATTCCATACACCAAGCCTTAAGGTAGCGACATACCATACACCAAGTTGTATTGTTGCTGAGTCAGTGCTGAGCATATGGGGGCTACCGCATGTGATTAACTCATTTTGGCACAACAATAATTGCTGCTGTGTGCGACCCTTCATGGCTGAATGTTTTTTGGCATCACCACTAAATTAAGTCTTCACCAAATAACTAAATGGCCCACCGCAAGTCGCTAAATATTTCATATACCAAGCCATGAGGTAACGACATTCCATACGCCAAGTCTTGAAGTCATACGAGCGATTAACAATTGTCAAAGCACACTTAAGCTAAGACTCTCAAGCATTATCTTTGCTAATTCATTATATATATATATATGGTTTAAACAATTTCAATACTCTAGCCTTGTAATCAAAATATTTTCTATAAGTCGTTTGTGCTAAAGCTAAGTCATGACTATCGTTTACTAATACAAATCATAATTAATCTAGGGGACAAAATAGAAACTTTCTTGGACCATCCAACAAAGAGGGAAAGTCGAACTTGATTCCCTTTCATCGAAGCCGTGACACGCTCATGCACTCTAAGTCAGATCTACTAGATCGATGGTCTTCGGTCAACTTACTTTTTACCACAATACCATCGCTATAGGCTTCCATATTTCTCCCTATCTGAGCCCCAAATATTTTCGTGACCATTCTTTGAGAGGTAGACTCAGCATTTTTCAATCCAAATGGCATGACTTTGTAATGATAATTTCCTGTGGAAGTTACGAAAAAGTCTTTTCCTGATCTCCGGGGGCCAATGTGATCTAATGGTAGCCTTGGAAAGCATCCAAGAAACTCATCCTTAGGTGGCTGAAGGTTTCATCTACGAGCTAGTTAATCTTAGGTACCGGGAACGGGTCCTTGGGGCAAGTTTTGTTCAAATTCGTGAAGTCTACGTAAACCCTCCACTTCCCTTTCTTCTTTTTCACTACCACTGTATTGGCTAATCACTTCAGATAAAACACTTTCTTGATGGCCCTAACCCCTTTCAGCTTGTCTAGCTCTTCCTTAACAGTGTTAGAGTGAATATCTGAGGACCTTCTAGGCTTCAGCTTCTTCAAAGTGCATTTTGAATCCACATTAAGCTTATAGCAAAAGAACTCAAGATCCATCCTTAGTGCTTCAAAGGGTGTAGACACCTCATTTTGTACCCAGTTAATAAACTTTAATCCTCAATCCCAATGATGAGCTTGACATGTCTACAAAAGGTAATTAAATTTATTTTAATAGTTTGGAAATAATCACAACTCAAAAGTGTTCAAATCGCTCTGAAAACGATGCTAAAAAATGACATTTCCTTACTTTTTTTGTCTTAACTTTTGATCCACAATGAATAATTGAGTGCAATTTATTTCATTAGAAAGTTGACATCCTAGGCTTCAATTTGAACACAACTTTTGCCTAAATTGAACTTATATTGAGTAAGTTATGACTGCTTGAAATTGGGCAACCTAGTAGTCAAAATTAGGGTCTTTTTTGGGTGTATGCATATGCATGAACAAGTGTGCATACACACACTGTATTCTAGAACCTCAAATTTTTTTTTTTTTTTTTTTTTTAGGGCCTAAAGCCTCCCTCTTTGTTGGGCCATGACCCGTAGACCCTTTGGAACATCCAAAACCCTTTAAATGAGTCTAAAACCCTAGCTAGATAGAGTTGATTTTTCACCTAAACTTTTCCAAAACTCTTTTCTAACTCTGAACTTTCTGAACTCACAGCATTAAGGACGTTTTTTGGCTCTTCAAAACCCTCTCTCTAGTGGTCTTAAGGCTAAAATATTTTGTAACCTCTTTCAAAACTTTTTCAAATAATCTTTTCAAGAATATCTTCTTTATTTTGAGTTTTTATTACTTGTGAACTACTGAATACTTTAATTCCCTTTATTATTATTCGATCTTCTTATGTGGCACTAAGGGGCCAGTTTAATATTAACCAAGTTATGTTTCATAAGCTAGGTGAGTCTCTCTTCATGGCTATTCCTTTATTTGGATTTTTATTACTTGCGTTCTTGTTGTTCTTAATTTGATTTATTTGTTATACATGCTTAGAAATATGTTTTTCTTTGTTTGATTTTGTTTTGTTCTTTCTTACCATGTTTTGAATGAAGGGTTGATTTAAAATATTAAAAGCATGCTAGTTTTGTTTGATTGTTGTTTATTACTTACTTTAAAAATGTGTTTCTTGACGTGTATGCGTGCATATGCTTTATGTATGCGTACACATACTCGAGGCATGCGTACGCGTAGTTCATGTATGTGCAAGCATACTTGTGCCTAGAAATGCATATTTAGGGTTCTTGCTATTTTATTTTATTTTGCTTAGTTTTAATCATATGTTTAGGTCTTATTGATTCTAGTTTTCATATGTTTAGCATTAGGGTGAGTAGAATAACATGTTTCACATGCTATGATTGTTGAATTGATGGTTAGGGTTTATACTTTGATAAATCGCATGAACATTCATGAGAATTTGAACATGCATTGATGCATAGGTGCTGAGGTATTATGGTGCAGCGAGGTAAGTGAGGTAAGTCATGCATGATTACGTGAACATGCATTTGATTTGGATGATGAGAATGATATGTTTGATAAACATGTTTAGCATTATGATTAGTAGAATAACATGTTTCAAATGCTTTGATTCTTGAATTGATGATTAGGGTTTATGCTTTGATAAATCACATGAACATTCATGAGAACTTGAACATGCTTTGATGCAAAGGTGCTAAGGTGTTATGGTGCAACGAGTTAAATGAGGTAAGTCATGCATGATTACATGAACATGCATTTGATTTGGATGATGAGCATGATATGGTTGATGAACATGATGAATATGCTTGGTTGATTTCATGATGCTATGCTTGAATGTTTGGGATATGCTTGATGTTGATGCCTTGTAATGCTACTATTTCGTGATGTGTTTGCTACCCTTGGAAATATATATATATATATATATATTTTTTTTTTTTTTGCTAGATGAATGGTAGGATTTTTATGCTATGGATGAGCATGGGACATTTGCCATGTTTGGATGATAGATGCATGTTAGTGTGTGTGAGTTTAGAATAACATATTAGAGGACCCTTTGATGGGATTAGGATTTGGAATACAACGAGTGAAGGCCGACCTACAGGTCGGGTGGGGTTGAGTGCCTAACACCTTCCTATCCCCATACCTAAACTCCGAACATATGCTCTAGTAAAGATTAGTCCTTCCACAAAGGCACTATATATGGGGTTCCTAGACCTAATCTAGGTGGCAATTCCATTTACACCCTCCACCATGGTCCACCCTAGGCCGAGGCATACTTCCCATGGATTTGAGGCAAAACCCATCGCGGGCGCTTACGCCCATATAGGGACTTCAAGCAAATATATCTATATTATTGACCAAGAAGAGCAGTAGCAATACTTTTCTAGGAATAGGAGGCCTTTACCGACTTGGAAGTACTTTTCCCCAACATCTATGAAGAACTTCTCCAGCTCTTTACACTGCTCTACCAATGTGGACAGAGTATCCACAACTTCTAAGGGATCAAATTGTAACTGCTATAACCCCCGTGGTGACTCTGACTACAACAGCTACTGTTTGTGCCCTATACCAACTATCAAGCATTGTCTAACCATGCTTTGATCCCCTCGAAGCTCATAAATTCCCTAATCAAATAGGAAACTTCACCTTTTAGTGCAAAAAGGAAGGTGTGGCTCCCATGGAATGAATCTAGGGATAACCAAAGATAGCAATGTAGGTAGAGTAAGAATGTACCACTATGAAATCTACCAACACCTCCCTCCCCCCAACCACTATGGGAAGTTGAATCTAGCCTGCTAGTGTCACGACTATTCCATTGAAGGCAACTATAGGGGTGTCATACTTTGACAAGTCTTTTTGTGTCAACCCCAAACCCCAGTATAAATCAGGATACATGATCTCAACCCCACTTCCCTGATCAACCATCACCCTTTTCACATCGAAACCCGAAATCTTTACAGTCACCACCAAAGCATCCTCATGAGGCTGGTCAGTCCCTTCTTATCTTACCCTAAGAATCCAAGGATATCCTCCTCCCATATAGGCTTCTTGGTAGGTTAGATCTCCATCCCAGACTTTAGCGCAAGTGCCACAGTCAGAACTCTATGAACCACTTGCCTAGGAAGACTTGGAACCTAGATCACCTCAATAATTCCAATTAGTGGGCCATACCCAGAGCACCATTTGACCTCGATGTCCCTTGATGACAGGAATGGTTGAGGGTTATAAAATCCTTCAAATGGCCGACCATCTCTAGTTAGCCCAGGTGATCCTTCAAGGTTCTACAATCCTTGGTGGTGTGACCCCTCTCTCGGTGATAAAAACAAAAAATGCTCTAGTTCCTTCAGGATGGATCTCGACTCATCTTGCTTAGCCAACTGAAATAGGGCTCACTCTTGATTTTATCCAAAGGTGAACGGGCTCCGTCTACAAGGTGTTCACTACTTCAGGCCTAAGTCGAGGCCCTTGAGTATAGATATCCTTCCAAGGCCGAAGAGGGGGGTGATCTACTCGTATCACCTTTCTTTCAATCGCAGGTGCTTTGGCCTTTGACTTAGCTTGCAACGGGTCATCCTCTAGCCTCTTATACTCCTCAACTCTCCCTATCAACTTTTTCATATACGTGATTAGCTATAGGGTCAAGGACGTCCTCAACTCAAAATCAATGGGCAACCCAACCTTGAAAGTTTTGGTGGCGACTCCCCCATTGTTTCCCCCAATCTCATTATATAACTCCCAAAAGCAATCTAAATATGCTCTAAAAGTCTCACCTTCTTTCATAGACATGGTGATCAAAGAATCAAAAGGTTTCGGGACTCGGCTACATGTCACAAACTTCGTGCAAAATCTTGGGTTAACTCGTCATAGCCATTAATAGACCCCTTTTCTAATTCGTTAAACTACCTCATGACTGTGGGTCCAAGGTTGGAAGAGAAGATTTTGCACATTAAAGCCTTATTCTTGAAGTAAATATCCATACCTTAGTTGTAGTGGTCGATGTGCTCTACAGGATCAAACTTCCCGTCGTAAATAATGAAGGTGGACCTCACAAACCTCTGGGGTAAATCTGAACTCTCAATCTCCTCGGAGAAGGGTGAACAAGAAATCTACTACAAGGCCTTACTCATCGCATCATTTCCCATGTTCTACGAGGTAAAAGGCTCACCTTAAGTCCTTAGCACCTAGTTTCTTCTTAGGGACACAACTCTTTCCATGGTTCTATGTAGGGAAAAATATCTATGCATTTCCTCCATGAGGGGGGGGGGGGGGTGGGGAAGGAGGGAATCCACTCTTTCCCTGTGCCTGCTGATCGAGGAGACTAACCTCTCCCCATGCTTGCGTGGTGGTGAGGCTGACCTCTCCTTATACTTGCTAAGTGGGGAGCTTAATCTTTCTTAATATTTTTTGAAGATGGCCTAGAGTATTCTCCCCTCCACCAGATTCCCCTCCACCAAGGCTAATCAATTGTCAATCTTTGTTTCCATCATGGCACCTTGCATCTCGCTGTAAGGCCAACAGTTGCACTCTTAAGCGGTTTATCTCCCGAACCCTACTATATTGGGAGGGTCCTGCGGAGTTTGTTGCTGATCCCTCCCTTTGTTGGGAAGGAGGCACCAACTCCCTGCTCAAACTTCGCCTTGATACATCTCGGTTATTTCTCCTTACCCTCGACTGCATCCTCCTATTTCCATTGACCAACCCAACAGACATGCTTGGCTGTGGTGACCTAGGAGCCCCATTTCTTCCCCAATTTGCCATTATAGCTTCAACTAGCTTCCAATCCTACTACTTGGTGGAATTTTCCACAAACGATGCCAATTGTGGGAATCAAAACCATAAACCAAGGAAAACAGTGCTCACGTTCTTAATTAACACAACTAATTTCTAATAAAATGGATGAAATTCCACAATAGAAAGATTAGACAGATAATTGAAGATAAAGAAGCAGAAAAGACACTTTAATTGATAAAAATCAGTTTCCCGAGGTACAAATGATTGTTCTAGGGTAAAATGCAAGCTTTGGCTTTCACTATTTCTCTCTCTTGTTCTTCTTCCTAACTTTTCTAGATCCCTTTCTTGTTGGTGTCATCCTACTTTTATCCTTCCCTTCCCCTCCTTTCCAGTTGTTCATCTCTTAGCTGGAATTGTGAAGATACTTGTCTCATCAGGCTCCCCTTTTGCCATTTCTTGATCATAAATGCAAACTTTTGAGGTGTTCTTATTGTTCAGGCTAATCATTCAATTTTTAATAAGACTAACATTAGGTAGGAAGAGCTCATTAATGCAGAGGTGACTATTACATTGGGCTCTGCATCTTCTTCTTCACATTCCTCAGGGGAAGATATCTAAAGCCGTATCCTCAATGAGTCAACTAGTCGCTTCTCGATTAGGCCACCTTATCTCAAGACAAATAGGTTCCTCGGATTCCCTCAATAACAGGCCCAAATGGCCTCTCTTCTTTTAGGCTTTGGCTTTCCTATGTTTGCATATGGACTCGGCAGCTTCAAACAAATTCTTAACAATTGGTTGTACCCACCAGAAAGCCACAAAAACAAATACAAAAAACAAAAAAAAAAAAAAAATTACTTCTCTGCCGTAATCCCATCATCATACCTTTTTGTTAACATCGATACCCAAAGAAATTACTCACAATGGAAATCACAACATAGCATCGCTGCAATAGCCAAAATCACTATTTTATGCCATCTTTGGCCCAAATAAAGTGAAAAAAAAAAAAAAAAAAAAAAAAAAAAAAAAAAAAACATCGGACAATCACATCGCTGCCGCTACTATGTCGTCATTGCCCAAGTCAAAGCGTGCAATGTGCTTAGCGTAAGTGAAGGGGTAAGGTCCTAATGGTGTGGAGGTAGTCTATGAGACTATGCCTATGAGGGCTCCGATGGTGATGTTACAGAGAGAGAGAGAGAGATTGCAATGAAAAATAGGATGGTCTGAGGTGGATTTTTTTCAACTATTAGATCATTTAATTGTCATGTGTCTTTTATCTATAAATAATAAAATATTATCAAAAAATAATAATAATAAAAGAAAAAGAAAAAGGGAGAGAACAGGAGGGTTTCTAACAAGAGATTCTCGCCGGACCCTATAAAATAAATAATAAATCACATTACATTTTAGTCTTCTGTAATTGCAAATATCAGAAGATCTTAATAATTGGGCCACTCTGTATATCTTATCTATTATAGGAGTTGACAACATTCTTGGAGGCCATAATAGTGATTTTCACTATAATTTCTTCTTGTCTTATTATTGTCTAGTTTTTATATTGGTATGAGATGATGACATTTTATGCACTTAATAACTGTTACACATCTTATGAGTCTCACAAACTGCGAGAATATAAGATAATTATTATAATTTTCTAAATATATATATATATATATATAACTATAACCTAATTATAGGGATATATATCGATCGACTTCTTTATAGAGCACTAAAATAAAGCAAATGGTGAAGCTGTGTTTTTATTCCAAAGAGGGATATTTGACATTGAAGGTCTCGAGAAAAACCCTCTCACAAGCAGCCGCCAAGTAGTGGGAAGCATTAAGATAGCATCTTTTTTTAGTTTGTTAGAAATATATAGGTAATAGGTTAATATGTTGTTCATCCTACAACTTGAATCCTTCTCTCTTGATTCTCCAAGCACTTCATACATAAAAATATACTATTGTTAGAATTAAGATAAACAGCTTTAAAGTTTCCTAGATTAATTTAGGTAATTCATTCAAATACGTTTTCAGATTTTGTTACCAAAATATTTGTTTTTCGATCACAAGTTTCCGAACACATTTGTAACTAAAAAAGAATAGGTATTCTCTGAAAAACATATCCAAACAAACCTCTAAATCTACATTAGCCATACGCTGACCCTTTATAGAAAACACACAAATTTCACAACCTAAATTGTTGACCAAGACATATACATGCTTATATTATATGTCAGCTACCAAGTCCAATGTATCTTCTTCTGCAGATTTCTTCAACCGGTCAGCAGCTTTTTGAACCTATATAATATAAGCATCAGACAAATGATAAAGATAAAAACCTGTCAAATGCACCATAATAATTCTGACTATGACTGACATGATACATCAACAGATTTTTGAAAACCACATAAAGAGCTTAACTACCTTGTATTACCCAAAAAAAATTATAATAAAATAAAAAACAAAAGTCCAATATATAGTTGTTAGATTAAATGGTTTTTGAGTTCAAACTCTATCTCAACCTTAAATTATAGTGTTAGGTCTAAAAACATTCAGATTCAGTCAAAACATATCTCCACCTTAGTTTTTATTTAAAAAATTCTCACGTGTTAAATCCTACTTAATAAGGGTAAATTAAATTTGAATTTTTTTAATAGTTTAAGCTTTTGAATAAGTGATAATTTATCAAATGGTTTCAAGGCACAAGTAATGAAAAAGAAATAAATTACCTCAGCAGTCCAATTTGTTCTGGCTGTAAGAATAACTAGAGCTGCCGTTTGCAAAAGAACCCCAATAATCATCCCCCACCAAATCCCCTGAAAATGACCACTCCATTGTTGATAAGACAAAAATAATTAATAATGAGAGAGAGAGAGAGAGAGATATTAAACTTACTGCTACTCCTAGACCAGTTTTGAAGCCAAGAACACATCCAATTGGAAGACCAATTACATAGTAAGTGGCCAGGTTAACATAAGCCACCACAGCTTGCCATCCACTCCCAATTGCCACACCTGAAATTCCCAAAAAGGGAAAATTTTGAATAATTAATGATGCTTTTATTACCAGCATGTTTTTGTTTTTGTTTTTGTTTTTGTTTGTATATCATTATTACCTGAGAGTATAGGTTGAATGCCATTTAAGAAAACAGAAATTGCCAGCAATGGAGTCAAGCTGGACACTGCTTCAATAACTTCAGTGTCACTGGTGAAAAGCTTGCTTAACTCAACCTTGAATATCAAAACAATAGCACTGAAAATTATACTAATGATGACGCTGCTTCCATTCACTACTAGTACCGAAAATTTTGCTACCCTTGGATGTCCTGCCCCAAGCTCGTTACTCACCCGAACACTGCAATCCATAATGATAAAAATAACTATCATTTCATTATTACTTTCTAATTATAATAGGCCAAGAAAAGAAAAAAAATATTTATCCCATTAATTTGGATCTGTTTTTTCTTGTGTCACACACCTGGCTGCTGCGCTTAGCCCCAACATAAATTGCATGTCCCAATTCAAATAATTCATGCTGAAAAAAAAATAATATATATATATATATATATATATTAAAATGGAATTTGTGAGTCAGGTAACAATAATCGGAAAAGGGCAAAATTTTGCAAACAGGAGTAGGTTGACATACCAAATAGAAATGGAATCTAGTGCGATTGTAGGGTTAGGGAGGAGCCCTGATATAAGCACTAATCCTTGGTTGTACCATATCTCCAAACTGCATAAACATTATAATCAAAATTAATAAATGTTAAAGATTGACTCAAATTTCTATTTTTACTTAATTATTTATGTAATAGCTCAACTAATACAGTATCTTCTAATCAACCGGACCTGGGTTAGAACCCTGCCAAAAAAAAAAAAAAAAATCTAATAATGTCTCAATTTGATGATAAAGAGTAATCATTATGGAGTGGGCCCAATAAATTTCAATTCCTAGCTATCTGAAAAAATAAATAAATAAACACTTGGTTATCTATTTTTTTTATTTTAGTCTTTTTAGTGTAGAAGAAAATTGTTTTCTTTATCAAAGAAGTTATTCTTTATTCACCAAGAAATAAGAATTAAAGCCTTATATATAGACACCTACATATAGTTATATATGGAGGCTAAATCTTTTCCTTATCAAGATTAAAAGA